>OY728165.1:1669648131-1670024969 GCA_963277665.1 Viscum album
CATAAATTATCAATAACAACCCTACCATTAAAAGAAGAAACACACCTCGTGAATATGATGCGTCATGCGTGTTCATCACTGACCTCCATCCGGTGGGCCAGGGTCCTACAACAACTAAACATTATGAATATTTCATAAAAAAAATAATTTAAATTAATAAATAAAAACAGTATAAACCTGGGGCGTGTGATCCCTGCCACATCACATGGACACACATATTCCCGCAGTGCTCTAACCTCTGCAGCCAATTGCGCATTTGCCTCCTCGAAGCCGCATACGTTCCTCGAAATCTGACAGTTGTTGTGTCATCTGAGCAATAGCAGAACTGCCAACCGCAGCACGTGACACTATAGAATGAGGAATCCCTGTTCCATAGGTCAAACTATATCCATGTCCGTCCCGACCAATGATGCGATGAAAGATCTCATCCCTTCGCATGGGAAGCTGTCGTTGGTCCTCTGGCAGATGTTCTAATTCAAATTCAAATTGAGCCTTTGAAATATTTAAATATATATACATATATTAATATAAAGATTTTATGTAAGTATTGGTAATGAGTACAAGCACTTACTATCAATGCTGCAGCCTCTGGATCATTGCGATCACGAGTCCTCATCCACACCGACATTTTATCAGTTGGTGCACCTTGCTCCCGCAACTATATATGAATAGAATATAAACACAAAACCGTATTAATTAAAAAAATTAAAAAATTAATAATAAATACCTCATGTCGGATCTAAGACACATGATGAGTCCCGAGCCTGTGAGGTGGTCCCTACAACGCTCGATTCTTTGAATGGCGTGTAGACACCTCCTACATTCAATTCATTCAAATATCAAACAAATCACACAATCTTGAGAATATATATACCAAAATAAATATACAAACCGAATCACCCTCATTAGACCAATATGCAACTAAATCATGCCACTGAGCCGAGAGGACACCTCTCGGGACTTTTTCTAGAATGTCTAGGGAACCCACATTTGGTACCCAGTGGTCCCTCTTGACTTTGCCTTTGTAGTCTTTCCACATCTTACGGCATTTGCTCATACACACTGGCCGAAACTCATCGGTACAAACTTTCAAATTTTTCTATTAAAGAAAAAAATCACATATGTTATTGTTGTTTATACATAGGGAATAAAGTAAAATGGTCTTCTTCCCTGAACCTCCCTCAAAAAAAGATCTAATGTGTCCTGATGGATAGAAGCCCAGTCACGCGTGGTCAATGGAAATCGATGTGGATCACGTATGATATGACCCAACTGAAGAATAAATGCAGGGGAATTCCGTCCCACGGGATGAAATACCTCATCAAATGAAACATCAAAAGTCGTGTCAGAATTCCATGATAATATGCCACGACCAGGGCCTCTCCTGCGAGAGGAAGAAGCAGTTGGGTCTGATCCTATTGAAAACAATTTTATATACAAATTGACAGATGTTATAAATATATATATATATATATATATATATATATATATATATATGTTTATTAATTACATAAAAAATAGAGACAATGACATTCCAACATACCTCGACCCTGAGACGTAGATGCCTCAGATGGATGATGTGGATCTTCTGCCTCTTCCCTTGACATGATTGTACTCATGGAAAACATTAGTAAGGGGACTATCCAAAGTGTCCAAATGATAAATTGGATTGTTTTTAAAAAAAATCAAACTTGTACAGTTATTAATCAAACAAAAAGGGATTGAATAATTAGTTGGGAATGAATTTTAAAAAATCATAAATTTCACAAAGCAGTCCGGTCTGATCGTCTGAATTGATATCTGCTAGCACATTTTCTATATGGAAAACTAATATAGTCACTTTCAAATCCTCTGGTGAAGTCAATAAACTGCATAATTCCATTGAAATACTCTCTAGACGTTTGATTTGGAAGATCAATCAAACTCTTATCCATAATAAGATCCCTATAACAAACATTTACACAAGACTTATTACATTTTCATTTTTCATATCAAATATATTTAAAATAAATACTAATTAATTGTTTGTGAACCATTTATAAAATAATAATGTATGTGAAAGCCCATGTCATACCTTATTGCACTACAAACCTGGAAGGGAGGGGAGCCGAAGGCGGTGCTGCGAGGGAGAGGAGAGGCAGCGGTGGGGAGCTGGAGCCGAAGATGGTGCGGCGAGGGAGGGTACGGTGAAGGAGGGGACGGGTGGCGGTGGTGCTGTGAGGGAGGGGATGAAGACGAAGGGTACGAGGGTTAGAGGGGTGTGGGGGGGTGTTTGGGGTGCTGGGGGGAGAGTTGAGGGGGAGGAGGGCCGAGGGCGGAGGTCGGAGGCCGGATGGGCTGGAGGTCGAAGGCTAGAGGGTGGCCAGAGGGTTGCCCGAGGGATGTCGGGCTGCCGAAGGCGGATGGCGGGAGGCCCGAGGGTAGAGGGAGGCTGCAGGGCGACTGCAAGGTGAAGGGCGGCTGGAGCCGGAGGGTGGAGGGCGGCCAGAAGAGGGCGGGGCCGGCGGAGGGCGGCAGGAGGGTGGTTGGAGGGCGGCCGGAGGGCGGTCGGAGGGCGGCCGGAGGGCAGCCGGAGAGCAGCCCAAGGGCTACCGGGCTGTCGGAGGCGGGGTGGCAGGAAGCCTGAGGGTAGAGGGAGGCCGTAGGGCGGCCGCAAGGTGGAGGGCGGCCGGAGGAGGGCGGGGCCGGCGGAGGGCGGCCATCGGAGGGCGGGGCCGGCGGAGGGCAGGGCCAGCGGAGGGCGGGCAGCCGGAGGGCGGGGCGTCGGAGGGCGGGGCGGCGGAGGGGGGCGACGGGGAGGGCACGACGATGGGGAGGGTGCGGGCGACGGGGATCGGGGCGATGGGGAGGGCGCGGCGACGGGGAGGGCGGAGGCGACGGGGAACAAGGCGACGGGGAGGGCGCGATGATGGGGAGGGCGCGACGACGGGGAGGGCGCGGGCGATGGGGAACGGGGCGACGGGGCGGCCGGAGGGCGGCCGGCGGAGGGTGGGGCCAGCGGAGGGCGGGGCCGACGGAGGGCGGCCGGCCGGAGGGCGGGGCGGCGGAGGGCGCGACGACGGGGAGGGCGCGGTGACGGGGAGGGCGTGGGCGACAGGGAGCGGGGTGATGGGGAGGGCACGGCGATGGGGAGGGCGCGGGTGATGAGGAGCGGGGTGACGGGGAGGGCGCAGTGATGGGGAGGGCGCAGGCGACGGGGAGGGTGCGGGCAACGGGGAGGGGGACGGGGGGGCGCTTTTCAAGGAGGGAGGGGGCACTAAAGCCCCCATTTTTTTAGGGAATTGTAGCGACCGCCATTGGCGGTCGCTGTTGGTTACCTATAGCGACCGCCAATGGCGGTCGATATAGGTTAAGGGGCTCAAAAGCCCATTTTCTAGTAGTTCTTATTGTGTGTTTCTTTCATGATGAAATTTTTTATGCTAATGTGAAATCTTGAAATGGATTGTGGAATGGTTGTTTGTCTTTCCTGTGTGTTTTGATCATTTGGGTGGAAATGGATTGGTAAAGGAGTGTCTATCTTGTTGTAAGTTATTGCACTATTAAATGTTTTGTATAAACTATTTTATATAAATAGGCTAGCAGTTTTATCCTAGTGGCGTATGTAGGTAAGTCATTTGGTGAAAACCTACTGAATATTTGTACTCACTCCTTGATTTGGCTATTGGGTGATTTTGTAGATGTTGTATTCTGAGAACAGGTAAGAGTAAAGATTCTCATTTTTCTAGCAGTTCGGCATGAATCATGGCTGATTTTGTGGTTCATGGAGTATGGATCTTGGTGTGGAGCTGTGGATGATATCCAAGTTCTTTTGCAGTCTTGTTGTAGTCTTTCCCTTGGTACTCTGACTTTGGAATTGTTGTATTTGGCATGTGGGATCATTATGTATTATTTGGTTTTGTTTTAGTAATGTATGAGTTTTTTGTTTTGTTTACATGCATCATATAGTTATCAATTGTTTGGTTTGATGTCTTTTTCTTAGGGGAAAATCATTCCTCAATTTATTCTCGAAGCCCTTGGAATTTATTACCAGCCTTTGGTGCCTTGGAAACATCAATTAAAAACAAGTATCATTCCTCATACATCTCAATCCAATGAGATGGGGTGGGATGTTACAATGATACTTCTTGAAATATAGATCATAATATTTCATCAATGGAAGTGTAATCATAAAAACTCTTGATAAACAAAGGGATTGTAGCAACAAACTTTTATTACTTTTATAACATTGAATCAAAATACCCATGAAATAATAACATTACATAAAGCTTAAAATATCATTATAATAATTAGATTAATTATATAACACGTAAAATGGTAGTATATGTGCCTCATTGAAGACTATAGGTTCATAACATGGCACATGTCTCTGAGAAGGTATATTGAGAAAAAAATTAATTAACTGATTTCGTAACATTTGAACCATAAACCCCATAAAATAGGGATATTAAAATGGTTATGTAAATACCCATAAATATAATTATAATAATAATGGGATAATTTTTTTTCATTATATACACCACAAAAAAAAGAAACAGTTGGTGAATATGGAATAAGTCTCGTAAAAATAAAAGTGATACTAGAAATCCCCTTACTACATGAGTAACTTTTGAATAATTAGTTACATGGATGAAAGTCATAAATGGAAACTTTTAATATCATTAAATAAATTTAAATTCATTATATAACATCTCATATTGGATTATATACACCACAAAATAAGAATAATTGGTGAATATATCAAATATCACATAGAAATAATGGTTAGATGAGAAAACCCTTGAATTAAGTCTTGACTTTCATTGTATATGTTTAAAAATATTCTATAATTAACATAATTTTATTATAAATAAACCAAAAAACCATATTATTATATATAATACCATATATAGTTTTATTATGACTTTATATTTCCTTTTTATTAATAATTTTTGTGATAAAGTTGCGTTTTGGATAATAATAGCTATGTTTTTTTGTATATTTTTTGACATGTTTTATTGAACAGATTTCATAGATCAGAATTTTATCATTATGAAAAGGTAAAACATGACATAAATATCATATATATTCATTATATATTTATTTAGAATAATCTTTAATATATATAAATAAGAAATGTAATACACCATTTATTTGGATGGTAGGTCGTACATAAGCATGAACATTGTTTCTGTTTTATTTTCATATTGAAAGAACAAAAGTAAATGACATATATATATATATTAATTTCAGTTGAATTATTATGTAATATATATCATATACATTCGCTAAGTCTATCCTTAATAAATTCCATGTATTGTGTCAATGAATCACATCATTTTGAGGAATTGGTAGTCCATATATCCATAGATGATTGTATTATTGAAAAATAGAAATAAGGAAGGTATGTTTTTTATAATAATTCCTTATAGATAAATAAATAATAAATATCATAAATATCATATAAAAATGTTTTTTCCATTGTTTTTTCCAACCTTGATCAGTGGTAATGGAAGAACAAATGGCATCATTTTGTGAAGCGGTAGTCCACCGTAGAAATGAAAGATGGTTGTGTATCCCATTTGATGAAAGTGTGTGTAGTTTTAGGTATAAAAATAAAAGAAATCTAATAATATTTAGGATTATTAGTTTCTTATATAATCATGTAATAATAATAATTTATGGGATGGAGAAAGAAATATAACAAAAGTTATTGTTGAATGATGTTACCACTTCATTGGGTAATTGTTTTTGGTTTCCACTAAAGAACTAACATGCTTTTAATTATGAAAAAAATTTAGGATTATAAAATTATGGGAGGTAATTTTAGAGCTTATTTGGGTAGGTTTTGTATGATAAACATTTCTTTCGATGTGTGAAGGAGTGAGGGATATAGGTTCCCTTTTATGGTGGAGGATGAGTGGCATTCTTGGAAATATAAAAAGGTAAACACTATTGAGTGGTCTCCCTTACATAATGTGCTTCCAATAATAGTCTAATTTTTATCCAAGGTATCATATCATTGAAAAATTACCACCCCTATGTATTTTGAGAATTTTTATAATATATTTGGCCTCTTAAGATAAAGTTTAACCACAATGTAAACTCTTTTTTACCTTATTCCATGTAATTAATTTTAATTCCATTCACAAATACTTTAGGTAAAAATTAATTATAACATAGTTGAAATTATAAATTATTCTGATTTATAATATATAATCCATTTTTCAAAATTATAAAAATATAAGTGGCATAAATTAATTTAAAATTAATCCCACAGACGGGACGAGAGAACGAGTTTTTAACATGAAAATGTTTAAAAGTTTGAAATATTTTTATATACAATTTCAATGTAAAATTTATTCCTATGACCTAAATATAATTAATATATTTTTAATTGATCTAAATATAATTTCAAAACAATTTAAAATATAATTTATCTATTTAAATATATTAGATAAAAAGGAAATTTTCAATTAAAATTCATAGCTTTCACTATTCATCAAAAAAATCTCAGAAAAAATACATAAAATTCACCCTAAATAAATTTTTATATTCTGATCCTGAAAATTATATTAATCTTTTCAAATAAAATTTATCAAATTTTCATAAATTTTATTTAATATTGGCGCGCAATAAAAATTCATTAAAATTACCTTTTATAAAAAAAATGTATATCTTTATGTGTAAAATTAGATTTACTTTTTTTACTATCTATAAATAACATAAGATGAATAATAAATAGTTTAATAAATATAATATATATATATTTTTTATTATAATCATTTCTTACAATTGTTCTAATTAATTTGTTGATGTAAAACGTCTTTGATTTCATAAATATATTTTTTTAGAAAAATATTTCCTATATTTTCCAAAGGGTGTTATTTTTTATTTATAGTTAATTAGTCACCAAATAAATATTATTATATAATATTTTAGACCATATTTTCATAATTTAATTATTCTTATTCAAAACTATCATTCCAATGACTAGGTGATAAGTAAAATAAAAATTTTAATATTATATTTTTGTTTGGTAAAACTAGGACTTGGAAGTTAGGAATGTCATCGAATGAACTAGAAATTATGGGTAACATAGAAAAAAAAGGTTTTTAATACATCTCAAGCTAATATAATTGTTTTTTAGTGTAATATTTACTTGGTGTTGTGTGCAAAGCAAGAATAAGTTTTTTCTTTCATATAACACAATATATATTCAGGGTGGCATGAAATGAAAAATATTGAAAATATTAAATTAATTCAAATTATATATATTTCACAATATTTCAGGGTATCACATTGTGTCACCCTTAAAATTAATTTGAAATTTGAAATTTATCTTTTTTTAAAAATTTATAATACTTGAATGTTTTGTTCAAAAAAACATTCATCGTAAAAATTAACACTAAAAATTTATTTAAAAATAAAAATTTGGAAACATAAAGATCACCCAAAGTAACTCATATATAGGTATCCACATAGTGGAACATAAGTGGAAAGTGAAAACATGGGTATCTAAGAGAAATATAACTATAATGATCTAATAGAGAGTGATAGGTAAAATGGGAATGAAAATGTTAACGATCACAAAGCCATATATCAATGTGTCTGGAAAATAGTCACTAGTATCATCAAAAATACTGATAATGGGAGAAAATATTGTTTCAATTCCCTTTTCCTAAATTTGAATAGTTTTCATGAGAAAATTTACTTACATGATTTCATTCCCTTTCATAAGAACAATCACACCCTTTATTTGTGCCTTGATCCATTTCCTCATCATCTCTTACTCGAAGAAATAAAGGTGGTTTTGTTATCCCTGAACCACTAATGGATCAAAAGACCCACAGATAGATAGATAATTCATTCGATATATCTTCATATATCATAGAAATAAAAAATGTTAAGTAAAGTTTATTCAATATACCTAAATCCCCATATAGAGATATAATAAATTAATATCTAAATCCTCATATAATTTTTAACATAAACCATAACATAAATTGTTAACCTTTTAATACTTCTAAAAGATAAAACTCCAAAACTTTATAAATAAGGTCACTAAATTTCACAAAACGAGCTTAACATTGATCCCCGATATATCATAAAGTAGATCTTGGTTATCACAAACCAAAAATGGGAATAACATTATCATGTTTTCTCCTAAAATGTGTTAGTAACCAAAAATACCATAAAACTAATTGAAAAAATAATGATTTATTATTCCAAAGATTATTTAAAAAACTCCGTAAATAAAAAAACAATAAATGACATCCATGATAACATAGGGAGGATGTGGATCATCTCTTTCTCAGCTGTGTAGCTTCCTCAGTGATGTGGAAAGTAGTTTTTGACATTTATTAAGTTTTTCTTCCTCAAGATAACTCAATATGTGTTTTTATAAAAATCTGTTCTGCTCTAAATTTATCATCTCAGGCCTAGAATCTCTTTCAGGCAGCTGCTGAAGAGCTTATTCATATCATATGGACTACTAGGAATAAGGCGTTGCATGAATTTTATATTTTTCAGGTTAGTGTTTCTTTGTCAAGATTGCTTGCTGCTGTGTGTGAGAGGGAATTCCTGAGATGTTCATTTTTTTCATAACTCCATGCATGATTTATATATTCTTACTCAGATTGGGGTTAAAGGCAAATTTCGGCCTCCCGTTGGCACAATTGATGTTGCATGGCAGGATCCTTTTCGTGGATGGATTAAGATCAATTCTGATGAAGCTTCGAGGGGTAATCCGGGTCCTTTTGTATTTGGTGCTATATTTAGGGATTATCAAGGCTATGATCTTGGTTGTATTTATGGGTAATATGGTATTGCCACTACCCTTGAAGTATAAATGTTTAGTATTATAATGGTGGTTGAACAAACTGAACAGCGGGGTTGGAACAAGCTTTTCCTCAAGTGTGACTCTACAGTAGTGGTGTTTTCCATCCGAATAGGTTATTTACATCTCCCATGGAGGCTCACTAATCAGTGGACAAGATTCCTAGACTTTCTCTACTCAGTGAGCATATTGTCACTCATGTTTATACAGAGGAAAATTCATTGGCTGATTGTCTTTCCAACAAAGGTGTAAATTGTAATGATTTTTATTGGGATGATCATGCGCTAGTTGATATTCTTTCTCTTTTCAATAAGGATCTTTGTAAATATTCTTCCTTTAGACTTGGGTATGTTTTATTTCTTTTAAATAAATGTATCTTGCTTTTTTGGGAAATGTCTCAGTTTGTCTTAAATAATAATTTGTTCAATGGTAATATGTACAACCCAATTTACTTTATCTATGCCAATCATCTCTTTATCCAAGAAAAAAACAATATTTTCATCATCAGGAACTCAATAAGGGTTACGTTACCATAATAAAAACATCACCTTTACAATAAAACTATTTTCTATGTCATTATCCCCATTTAACATATCTTTTTAAATCCTTAATGAAACTAATATAGTAAAAAAACATATATATTTCATGATTCATATAACATAATCTTTGAATTCCAAAACTTATACACTTAAATCATTAAAAACATTTCACAAACCATTACTTAGGATTCATCATGTTATTCCATAATACCACCTTCCATGAATATGAAATATGATTCATGTCTCAAATTTACTCAACCTCAATTTAATCATGCTTTTTATGTTTAATGTAAAAAATACTATTATAATATCACGTACCTTTCACATGTCATTGGTTGAATCTTTATCTTCAGTTGTATAACCAATACATGTTCAAACTTCCTGATTCTCATCATAATATTTCCACTTAGGACATCTATCTTTATAATTACCATACTTTCCACATCTGAAACATTCAATACTTAACTGGTTATGCCTAGTTATTTCTATTGACTAATACCAAAAATCATAGTGTGAGAAACACATATCATCATAAAAAACCACATAATCTTGAAAAATTACTTATATGATGTCTAAATCATAATACCTTATTTTAAATATATGACACCATAGGATTATCCTTAGAGAAATAACTATTCATATCCTTAGAATTATACAAAGGGATATCACTAATGTTTTTTCATCTTAGTTTTCAATGTTTGACTAAACCATTCCTCTAATACAGATTATAATAGCCCAAACTTAACATAGATATATATTTCATCATTTCAGATAAATTTTCCATGCATTAAAAAAGTACATAACCAAGGTCCATAATAGATTAGTGACTTTGGAAACTATAAACAAATTATTATAGTTTGGTGAATGATATTCAACATCTCCCATAAAGAGCGTTCCCTTTTTTTACTCCTACATAAAACCATTCTTCATAACCTAGGGGAAGGAAACATAATAAAGGGTGATTTAAAATTCTTAATAAGGTTAAACATGGGATATATGTAAGAATAATCATGAGAATAAGGGTATGATAACATGATCCTAACACTAGAAGATCATATAGTTCATATCAGATAAAATATTCAAGAGTCATTTCAAAAATATCAGCAGTTCATAAGACATTTATCATTAGGGAATCAAGATCGTACTCCTTGACATCACAACATAGGAATAAAACAAGGAATTTTGGCATAAAAATTATCTTATAATGTTTTGAACAAGTAAAACTAAAGAATGATCACTATTTAAGTTAAATACATGAAATTAGGCCCTCACATAAACAAATGGACATGATGCCAAGTCCATGTAGAACATCGTTAACATGTAATCATGTTCACACATATGCGTTTACACCTACTGGGTGGGAATCACCACCATCCTCAGTGGAAACCTCCATAGTAGTCAAGGATTACAACCAAGGCCATATTATTGGAATGGGTTCACTTAAAACCCCATATATATAGTCAATTTTTACTAAAAAGACCATATTAGTATTGAAGGTTTAGTCCCAAGTCCATCTACGAAGTTAATGTTCACTACCAAGACCATCTTAGTGGACAGGTTCCTTCATTGAACCGAGTTACTCCCTATTCCAGGAATGCCATTATCATGAAATATAAATCATTATCCAATGAATTGGAGGGAGATATAGATACAACCCATCATGTAATCTATAATGGGATCATCCGGTACTATCTAGGCCACCCCATCATAAAAGTTGAAATGGTCTTAGCCAACGCTATCTAGGTCACAACATCGTATAAGAAAAGTACATGGACCACAACATGAATATACTACTTAGATAATTATTATAGTCATAAAAAATCATAAAAATTGTTTTTTCAAGACCTTATTTACCCCTGAAAAATAAATGGGTTTCATTTCACTCTTATTGAAACATGATTAACCCATGGAAATGAGATGGGTTTCATGACAATCTATTTGAAATATGATTAACCCGTGAAAAGAAACGGGTTACATAAACATCATTCCATAAAAACATAACAAATTTAGATAAATTATATGAATGGTACCCCTAGATCCTATCCTAGTAAATCATAAACTATATTAAAGGATTCCATCTTATATGGGGAAAGCTTTTGAAAGATCACATGGATCATTTCTTAATAAGAATGATCATTCGTTGAAAATATTTTTTTTAAACATGAAAAAAATTAAATATTATTTTCCTTGAAACTCAATTTAAAAAAAATCAAGAAAGATTATTTTAAAAATAATTAAAAAATCATTGAGGAAAATATCATCTCCTCTTTGAAAAACACTGTATTCAAACAAACAAACATTTTGAAAACCTTTTTTTAAGTTCTTTGAAAAAAATATAAAAGGATCATTGAAATAATTTAAAACACTTTTTGGAAAAAAATTATTTCTGTAAAAAATTCTTTTAAAATTTCCTAAAAAGATAATTTGAAACATTTTTAGAAAACATTGTTTTGAAGGAACATATATTTCTAACCAAAGAGATAAATAATGCCACATATTTTAAAACACTTTCTTAATTATCATAAGTACCAAAGATTAGGAAACTTTTATCATTAATTGAAGATATCATGAATAAAAAGTGGATAAGAAAATTCATGAGACTTCATGAGATATGGATCACAAGATTTCTTTAATGGAATCATAATCATAAACAATCCGAATAACTGATGAGATTGTAACAATAAGCTATTACAACTTTTGTAACATTGAATCCTAATACCCATTTAATAATATAATTTCATGAATCATAAAATATAATTAAAATAAGTTTATTCCTTATAGAACATGTGAATGGGTATTATATACAATTTTTATAGGAAAATTGGTTCATAACATGGCATGTGTCTCAAAGAAGGAAAATTCAGACAAAATTACTTTATGGATTTAGTAACTTTTGAACTGTAAACCCTGTGAAAGAGAGATATTAAAATGGATATGTAAAAAACCATAAATTCATGGATAATAATACTAGAATAAATTAATTGCAATTACTTAACCACATAAATGAAATGATTAGATAATATGTAATAAGTCTCGTAGAAATAAAAGTGAGAGTCGAAATTCCTTTACTAAATGAGTAATTTTTGAGTCATGGGATCCATTAAAGAATAACATGATTTGAAACCTTTAATATAATTAAATAAATTAAATTCATTATATAAAATGTCATATGGAATTATATATACCACACAATAATAATAAGTAGGGAATATATCATATATCTAACAGAAATAGAAGTGAGATAAGAAAACCCTTACCTTAAGTGTTGAATTTCATAAAATTTATTCAAAAATCATGTATAATAAATATATATTTATTATAAATATACCAATGAACCATATTATTATTTAATATACCATGTATTATTTTATTTTTTAAATTATATTACATGTTTATTAAAAATTTCATGTTAAAGTTACGTTTCGGTTAATAACCTCTGTTTTTTCATATATGTTTTAACATGTTGTTATTAATCATTTTACTTATATCATGATTTAGTTATTTAAATAATGTAAAACATGATATAAATATCATATATATATATATATTAATTATATATTAATTTATAATAATATATAAAATATAGAAATATTAAATGAAATACATTGTTCATGGAGATGGTTTTTCAAACGAACACATGAACGCTATTTTCGTTTTCATGTTGTATTAAAATAAATACAGAAAATTAAACATACATATATATATATTAATTATAGAATAATTATTATGTAATATATATCATATACATTTTATAAACCCATCCTTAATATTTTCCATGTAATGTGTGAATGAATCACTTCGGTTTGAGGTGGTCGTAGTCCACATATCCACAGACGAAGTTATCCTATTACTACAAAATAAAAAGAATGAAGTTATGAGTTATATAATAATTAATTAAGAATAAATACAACATATATATCATATATATCATAAAAATAGTAATTTTATCGCTATTCCCAACCATGAATGTTGGTAATGGGAGAACAAAGGATGTCGGTTTGTGAGGTGATACTCAATCGTACACACACATGATTATTCTATATCTTATTTAATAGAAGTGTATGTAGGTTTAGGTAGGAACCATGAAATAAATAAATATAATTTTATTAAATATAATTTTTTTATTATATAACCATGGAATAATACTAATTAATGGGTGGAGAAATAAATAAAACAATGGTTCTTGTTAAAGGATGTTACCTCTTTGTTGGGTAATTACTTTTGGTTTGCACCAAATGACTAATTTGTTTTGATTTATGAAAAAAGAGAGGATATTTGGATTATATGAGAGAATTTGGGAGCTTATTGTTTTAGTTTTTTACTAGACAAGGATCTTGAGATCTGTGAATATGTTAGGGGGTGAGTTCCCAATTATAATGAATTTCGAGTGGCATTCTTGTAAATATAAAAAGTTAATCACTATTGAGAGGTCTCCCTTATGTCATGTTCCTCCAATAATGGTAAATGTTTTTATAAAATTAATTATAAGGTCAATATATGGCCATAAAAGTTATTTTCTACATGTTTTTTGCTTATTTGGCCCCCAAGGGTAAAGTTTAACCACTCTGTAAACTGGTTTTTACCTTAACTGTTGTAATTAATTTTAATTAATTTCACTATTATTTTTGATCAAAAACTAATATGAACATAATAAGAAATAAAAAATTAGTAATAATACAAATATGAAATTCATTTTTTAAAATTATATACACCTAATTGGTATAAATTAATTTTAAATTAATACTATAGATGGGACGAGACAATAAGTTTTTAAAACTAAAATGATCAATATTTAGAAATGTTTTTATTTAAATTTTAAATGAGAAATTGATTCCAATTACCAGAATTTTTAATAGATTTATAATTTACATAAATATAATTTAAAACCAATTTAAAATTTAGTTTAACAATATAAATTAATTATATGAAAATGCGGTGTTGGATTAATTTTAAGTGTTTTTCACTAGTCACCAAAAAAACTTATCAGAAAAGATATCAAAAATTCTAAAAAATTAAAATTTTAAATTCCAATTTCAAAAATGAAGTTTATATTTTCAAATAAAATTAAAAAAAGTTTCAAAAATAATATTTAATATAGGTTCTACAATAAAAGGAAATAAAATTACCTTTTTGAAAAAAAATGTTTATCTTTATGCATAAAATTCAATTTATTATTATTTATTGTCTAGAAAAAACATAATATTAACGTTAAATAGTTGAATAAATATAATATATATATCATAAAAATCATTTATCAAATTTTTATTGACCTCTTTATTGACTTTAAATGTGTTTTCCTTCATAAATATTTTTTTCCAGCAAAATAATTCTTATATTTTCAAAATGGTTTTAATTTCATTTCTAGTTAATTTTCCATAAAATAATTCTTCTTATTTATATGTGTAAACCATATTTTCATAATTTAATTAATATTATTCATGACATCCATTACAAAGGCTAGGTTACACTAGAATAATATTTTAATAATAGTATTAATATTACATTTTATTTTGGTAAAACTTGGTCTTCTTTGTCACGCAAGTCATCTAAGAAACTAGGTATTGTTTTTAACACAAGACCAACCTAGTGTTGTGTATAATAAAAGCTAATATAAGTGTTTTTGTAGTGTAATATCAACTTGGTATTGTGTAAAAAGAATTAATAACTTGGTGCTTTCATATAACATATGTTATATTCATTGTGGCATGAAAAGAAAAATATAGAAATGAAAAAATTAATATGAAAAATAATATTTCACAAAATCTTGGGGTGTTACCCATACCTAAAAAAACTCTCACGAAATAGAAAATACAAGATAGGTTCATCCTCTAAGATAATACCACAAAAATCATCTATAAATGATCAAGAAGAACATAACCACAAGATCAGTGGATCAACAAATAAATTTAAACATTACCACCATGATCAATGGAATAAAGAATAATAAAGATTAATTTCTTGGAAATACAATTTTCAACCATAATAATGATTAAGAAATTAATGATGTGATCCAATAGGAGTGTAGATCCCCAAAATTTTCAAACATATCTATCATATTTTTTTAGAGTGAGCACCATATTGAATGAAAATAATCATATACGCATTGTGGAAAAAACATCTTCCCTCAAACCATTCATGATGTGAAAACCTTTCATGATATGAATTTCATGATTATAATATAGGAAAAAATGCATTTCCTCATATTAAAAAACATGATATTGACTATCTCACAACATGATCCCATTTCACCATTTTTTACCTTTCCATGCTCAAAACCTATTCACGACATATTCAGCATAATAAAGTCAAATTGTGTAACAAGATAATGATGTGAATTTCTCAAATAATAATATTCTATAGAAAACCATAGAAAATCCCCCAGTTGAACCGAGACCCCAAATGAAATACTCTTAGTACGTTGAAATATTTATACCTAGACACTATTAATTCAAAAAGATATGAATTCTTGAACATTAGGTAATTTTTTCTGACAAAATATCCCAATATTTAAAAGGATGAAAATGAACCAAAAGGAATAGTGAATCAAGAAATAGATAAAATATTTACCTCAAAGAGCGTAACAGGGTGTTATTGAAATGATGGTGAGGGATGTGCTTCACTAAGTGATGGGTTTTGAAAAAAGAAATGTTTTTAATTTAATGAAACCCATCCAGGGTTCCTATGTTTGATAAGACCTCATGGAACCTAGTGGGTTTCCATTGATATATTATTCATAGAATGGTATTTCATATGGGAAGTGAGTAATTTTGATTGTGGGTGTCACCATAAACTAATATTTATGTATTTAGCCTATTATGGTGGTCATTTATAGAGACCCTTATTTTTGTACAACAATTTTACATCATTTTAATGAAAAACATAATTAAACAATTACACCATTAGGATCCAAAGGTTTGGTTTCATGGGAGAACTAGGACTGTACATAACTTTTAATACATAAACATTTATTTAATTATTTCTTCTCTAGATTTTTATTGGCCCTAGTGTACTCTTTAGTACATGTAGTCAGTAGAGGATATAAATTAAAAAGGGGTGAGATAAAATCCAAGTATGAGGATAGATAATAACATGAAATAATATATCATGGGGTTAGAATAGTAATAACATCATAATCATAATCATGATAGGACACATTAGATAATAGCATGGAATGTAGCAATGCATAAAGATGAAAAATCAGGTCTTAGTGGTCTAATACAACACATAGTTGTGAAACAATATAGCGTCATGTCCATGAATATCTCACTTTAATAATGAGGTTCTTCACAGTAACCAACAAATTGGATATGTATATAATTTTGGGTGCACCAGTCACATCATAACTTTTAAATTGCGCTATATAATTCTAGGTGCACCCGTCATATCATAACACTTACATTATCATGCATGCCACATAGAACATATATCAATCATGGAAATAATATAACACAAGGAAAGTAATGGATTTAATTTCATAAATAATACATTTATAAATTTTTTTTTGTAATATAAATTGGGAATAAACAACTTGATTATCAAACTTTAGTGAAGACAGTCTCAAGAAGTAAATGGTGTGTTTTTTGAAAGAGTAGTTATTTTGGAAAATATTGTGTCTGTCATAAACTCAAGTAGAAAACATGTATATCCTAGAAAAGGTAACATAATGATTATTAAATTATTTTTAAGTAAAAAACATACTGAAAATGGGGTGAATGATGGAAACCCCAAAGAAAGAGAGTTGGGCGCAATAATTTCCCTTACCTTGTGTCGAAATGATTTCTTCACTTTAATGTCATGTATAACTACTTTAGATTAATTAATTAAAAATTAGAAAAAATTAAACATGTAATTTATTCATTATTTTTTTATTATGTTCTTATATTATACTTTTTATGAGTTATAGAGTATAAATTCATTCTTCGGGAGTGTTCTTTTTCTTAGTTTTCATTAACGATTCACTTGTACACGTGAATGGAAGTTCGTGTAAAAAATGAATAAACATCAATAATTATTATTACATGATAATATTTCTCTTATATGAGTTTGACATGATCTTATAATGAATTTTTTTAGATACCATGATGATGAATCATTAGTTACAATTTAATGATGATCTTTTTAGGGTAATTTGGACGGTTTTTGGATCACAATGAACATGTTTTATTTTATCAATAAGTATTATGTATAAAAGTTTATTTGAGAATATAAAATGGGTAAAAACTTAAATATTACAATATATTATCCACCATTTAATGGATTTATTTATATCCTTGTAGACATTTAAGGAAAATGGAAGCGCATCACCCACGATGTAGGTCATTTAACACATTACAGGTGAAAGTTTAATTTTTATAAAGAAAGAGAGAGGTAGGAATGATTATAATGAATAATTTTCAATTAACATGATATAATACCATTATATAATTTATAATGGAGTTATCAAGACATTTTTATTAGATATGTTTTGGATAAGTGATGAAAAGAAAATAAATTTGAATGGAATTTGAAAGAAAAGAGAGAGATAAATTACCTCTTGAATTCTCCCCTTAGATCCTCTTCAAGGAACCTAGGATTGGTCATTGGATGAGACAAAGTGTTCATAGACGTGGGGGAGTGGATAAATAAACGTTTTGGGAGAATTTTTATTAGTATTGAAGCTTGATAGGTATGAATAAATGTTATCGTGTGGTGTGGTATTTATAGTGGAGGGGAGGTGTGTTTTCTCAATATTTAATTCATTAGTTTATTAATTTCCCTCAATATAATAAATATTGATGATTACAAGAATAAATATAGTAAATAGGGCATGTTATTTCGAACCAATATACATTTACATCATCCATGACTCAAACATGATGCATAAATTCATTTTTGGCATATTTTGTAAATTATTGAATTTCACTATTCACCAAAAATTATAGTATTTACTAAAAATAAAAAAAATCATTGTAACCATTTTTCGATGTGTAAAATTCAAAAATAAACTCTATTTTATGATAATAATTTAAGAAATATGATAAATTTAATTTTTCATTAAAATCATAATTTATTTATAAATATAAATTTTAATGTTAAAACTTCTTTTCTAACACTTTGAAAATTTAATTGACATCTCTGAAAATTATATTAGGATCATAAAACATCAAAATACTTTTTGTGAATAAATTTAATTAAAATAAATTTTCTTTTAAATTATTAAAATAATCATTAAATATTCCTGACTAATAAAAATACCAATAGTATAATGTAATTATATCATATTGTTACTTATAAGATGCATACATTTTTTATACTGTCATTGTTAAGGTTCCTATTCATTTTGATGATTTAATATTCATACTCTTTATATTACTATTCTTAAGTCTAACATTAATATTCATAAGGGTATGTTACTATTAACCCATTATTATGTTAGTCCTATCAGACTCCAAACTTCTTACTAACCTTAACCGTTTATATGATATTTTCAAAATTCAAATCACATAAGTGGAAATTTTATATTTAAATCTCACATAGAATTTAGTAGTTCATTTAAGAATTATGTGGCATTGTGTTTCCTAATGTTATTTTATGTGGTTATACTATATGACATAATTATAATCAGGTAATTCCATTGATAAAACATTGGGTTGTTACATTCTTCCCCCTTTTAAAATTTTACCCTCAAATTTTCATTTTACATAAAGAGGTGTGGGAAATTTTCATTTATTTCCTTCTACAGTTAGCAAGTTTATTCTTCATTCTTATGGTTACTCGACAACAATTTGACAAGGTGGGATATATTTCTGTGTAGAACCTTATCTCTCTAGTCCAGAATCTTTACTGGTTTCTCCTCATAAGAAAGATCATCTTCCAGTTGTACCATCTCTGAGTTGAATACTTGTAACAGATCTTGTATGTACATACTCATAAGTGACATGTGGATGACATCATGAACTTGAGCCATATTCAGTGGAATTTCATGCTGATAGGCCATGGTTCCTACATCATCAATGATCTCAAAGAAGACAATGTACCATGGGATTAGAATCCCTTTATTTACAAACTGGATGACTCTCTTACGTGGATATTTCTAAAGTAAGACTCTATTTCCAACATCGAACTCCAAGTACCTTCAACATTTCTCAGCATGGATCTTGGGTTGACTCTAAGAAACATTGATATTTTTTTGAATTTCTTGATCATTCTCATCAATATCTTGTACAAGATCATGTCCATGTAGTTTTCTTTCTCCAATATCATCCAAAAGGGTTGGAGTTCTACATCTCTTCCCATGCATATCTTCATATGGAGCCATCTTAATACTCGAAAGGAAGCTATTTTTATATGAGAACACACACAATGGGAGATGATAATCCCATCCACCCATGAATTCTAGTGAGAAGGCTCTTAGCATATCTTTGAGAATCTAAATAGTCTGTTTAGATTGTCAATTAGTTTGGGGGTGATAGGCCATGATGAAATTCAATTCATTACTAAAATCATGGTGAATACTCTTCCTAAATATAGATTTGAACATTGGATCATGATTAGAGACAATTGATAGTGTAACCCCATGTAGTCTCACCACTTCATTCACATATATCCTTGCTAGTTATTCAAGTGAGAGATCTTACTCAATAGTAACAAAGAGGGCATTTTTGGTGAGTCATTACACCACAACCAATATTTCATTATTTCCTTTGGATATCAACAGGAGACCCATGAAAAAGTACACAGTGACATTATAGAATTTCCACACGGTTATAATAAATGGTCGCATCGTCCCTTTGGACTTCTGTCACTCTACATTAACTTTCTAACATATCAAGAACCTTGAGATATACTCAGCAATATCCTTATTTATGTTGTCCCACCAGAATTGTTCTCATAGATCATGGTATATCTTGGTGCTACCATGATGGATAGAGAAATTTGATCTATGTGTGTTGTCAAATAGCTCCTTCTTTATCCTAGGTGATTAAGGCACAAGAAATAGTGTTCCACACTGAATCACACCATCATCGTCGATATGGATCTTTTGAAACATCACATAATTTAATTTATTCACCTTATTTTGTAACTTCATATCATCCCATTTGTGCCTCATTAATCATCTCTTGGATAGATAGTTTGTAAATAATTTGGGAAATGTTGGGTGTATTCTCTAATGTTATGATTTCCAAATCCATCCTTTCCATTTCCATGAAGAGAGGGTCTTCAACATTGATAGAGGAGAATTTTCTTTTTTACTAAGAGTGTAAGATAAATTATTGATTATCCCCTAAAAGAGGATAATATTAATTATTTATAATATAATATTTATGTGATTTATTAATCATATACACCATTATTAGTGCATTTTACACTTTGACCATTATTTTACATTATGATTCTAATTCCTTCTTAAAATGAACTATTACATGGTACCTTCTTGAACATCTCATAAAACAAATAATGGTTTCGATTTTATGTTTATATTTTATTTTCAGGTCCCCCATTATGTAAGGAACAATTCATTCTTTTGGAGCACTTGTATATTCAATTTGGAAGACCACCAAAGTGGTCTTGTAACTGACCACATTCTGGGAAAAGTGATCTAGACAGCATCCCAATAAAAGTACTGTATAGGACAATATTCAAGACCAATGATTCTGAAAATTTAACTGAAGATATAAGACACCATATATAATATTTAATTAAACTGTGTCCTAAGATATTTAGGACTTCATAATAGTGTTCCTAGCGGCCCAATTTAAAGATTAAATTCTGGGAAAGATTCGGCCGCCCAGAAAAACAGCCAACCATTTAACTCTTATCTCGAAAACCATGAAATATTTGTGGCTGAAATTTTACAGGATGTTAGGGTACATCTGGTTATACCTTTAATCCTTCTATATAACACTCTAATTCTTCCATCTAGAAGTTCCTTTTGGTGTATCTTTTTGGTATATTCAAGCTGGTTTCCACTTCGGGGCAAGATTTGAAAAGTCACTTCTCCATTAATTATCCACCCACATAGGCCCACCAAAATTAATTAAAGAGACTTGGGAAGATGGGGGATAGGTCAAAGGCTTCCTAAATGTCTATTTAAGGTATTATTGGTGGAGGATTTGGGGATCTTGGATCTTTGTTTTCATTGTAATGTTATTATGCCAATTTCTCATTTTAACGTTCTTCCTTATCATGTAAGTTGTTCGAATCACCATAGTCTTCAATAAAATTTCATCTTATTCTCTTATTCTGTTCATATTCATATCACCTTGATATTGTTTCCTCATAGTGTGAACTTATTCACTCCAAACCTTGTGATATTTTTTGCACAACGGTGGTGTGATCGTTATTTGTTTTGTTTTTACTTCTTCAATTCCACCCTCTTAAGTCTACATCCCGCTTCCATTGAGAACATGTCATCAATGGAGGTTTAGCTATTTTATGAGTTTATCCAATGGATTATCAAGGCTCTATATTGGATTTTCTTTCTCACTCTCTAAATGTTATTAATTTTATTTATTTTAGTTTATTTTGTTAAATGATTTTCTATCTTCATCATCCTTATTGAATTTATTCGCCCCAATTTATATGCTAATTAGATCATTTACCTTGGAGTGCTCATGAAAATGATCCAATGGGTGTATAGGTGATTAGCATGTGTTTTTGAAGGTTTTTAATCAGTAATTGATGAGGGTATGTTGAATTCATTTCATGAATCCTTCTCGAGTTAATGAAATTGAAATCGTAAAAAAGGAATTCATCCAATCCACCCCGAGCAGTAACCTAGGATCAACTCATTTTCTCAGAATTTGAGTTCACATAGTTATTTTAGTTCTATTTTAAAACCATCTAAAATCAACCAAATATGGTCAAATCATACCCAAAAATCCATCTCTTTTTATTGTCTGTCTAAAGGTTCTTCTTAGGTCTCTGAGGATTTGACAACCCATGCTACATTTCAAGCGACCTCTTAACCCATAGATATTAGGTAAATTTTGGTGCTACAAAATTTTGGTGGTGTTGATAGGGACCCAAGTAAGTTCCTTATACATGAATCTTCTATTCTCACCCCCAAATTCTCTATTATCACCCTGATTCTCTTCTCTATTCCCTTTTCTATTTTTGTGTTTTCAATGAATCCCAAAATCAATTTTCAATCAAATCCAATGGATTATCATCCATAATACCCCTTCATAATCCAATTTTATAATCAAATGGAAAATAAATATTGGAAAACACCTCAGATAGGGAATTTCATTGACAAAACCTTGATTGAATACACCACACCTGATGAGATATACAATCACTGGGATGATGATTGTTTAAATGATCAATTTACAACCCTCTCAATGATGATTTAAGAGATCAAACTTAATGAAGTTCATTATTTATAAACTCTTATCCAGTATAATACTCAAAAACTCCTTGAACAATTGGGTGAACAAATAGATATAATGAATTCTAAAGTTTCAACTTTGAGATTATAAGTACAAAGCATTAAGACTTTTAAGGAAACTATTCCCACTTAGGATTCCCTTTACTCATCATTGATAGATGAATATTTTATCCCAAAAACCTCTCATGAACTAACAAAATAACTAACCTTTGGATATGGGATAACTGGGGAAGTGAATCAAGAAATTATTGAAGGGTCTTTAAATCAGGAGGAAATTGATTTCAGTTATTCACAAGAGGGAAATTTGACATCATGGATTGAGTGTCCTAAATATTACTCCATTGATTCGTCAGAACCAAAAATTATTGAACCGTTCGATGAAATCAAAAAATTTGAGTCCATACCAATTCATAGCACTAATCTTTCCAATTTGGTGGTTGAATATTCTATTCAAAAGGAACCAATTTTTTTGAGAAATTTGGAAAATGAAACTGAGTTTGATTCAAAATCTCAACCTGTGTTTGAATGTTCTATCCAACCCAAGATCAAAATTATTTTCCTTCCTTCCCCGCTCAAGTATCCCTTCATAAGTTATAATCATTACCTTTCAATTTTAATTCATTCTTCTCTTGAAGCCAAAAAAATTGGAATGATCATTGATTTATTAGTCAAGACTACAGAGGAAACCAGATCAACCATTTCCGATATTCTTGGGATTTTCCCACTCATTGTAGAACATAGGTCTATACAAGACACAAATTCTAAACAAATAATCAATCTCAATAAAGTATAAGTGGAGAAATATGGGGTCATTAAAATTTTTAATGTTGGTATTGGGTAAGTTAGGGGGTTCAAGTCGAGCTAGCAATGTTAAACGAAAGTGATGCACGGGAGGCAACCCATGGTTTTCATGTTTTTAATCATTGTGAATCATATTTATTTGTTTTCATTTTGATATTTAAAAAAATAATTTAGTTTTTTGACCTTTTCTTCTCTTATGAGTAAGGATGTGTATGAAAGGAGAGCACCATATTAATCTGTGTCATGTGGTGTGACCCCTGAGTAATACCTTACCCGAAAATTTAAGATAAGACAATGTATCATCATTTTAATTTAATTATTTTATTTTTTTATAGGTTAAAAGGAAAATTTAAAAAAAAAATTGTTGACATGTTCTTATTTTATGAGTAAGGATTGGTATGAAAGGGAAGCACCATATTCATTTCTGTCACATGGTGAGATCCCTAAGTAATACCTTACCCAGAAATTTAATAGAAGACAATGTATCATCAGTTTATTTTATTTTATTTTTATGTTTTTGTAGGTTAAAATAATATATATATATATATATAATAAAAAACATAAAATACTTGTTGTAGGTAATGGGGAAAATCTCGTCACAACCATCCAAGCTGTTGGGACTCAAACCAGGACTGAAGGGAAACTGTGGAATGCATTTTCAACATCAACCACCAGGTGAATTCATTCCATGATTTTCATTTTAAATATTTTTTGAACTTTTATCCTACTACCTTCTAAGTTTTAATTTCTTTAAACACTGGGGACAATGTTATTCTATATATGGGGGAGATGAAATAAAAATATTGATTTTTTTCATCATAAAATGTGTGGAAGGAAAAAATTTCATTAACCTTGAACAAGATAACACACATTGAAAACTCTAAAATTGGAAATCAAATAATTTTTCACTCCTTGATTCTGATTTTAATTCAAGTTTAGGTTCATTGGCATTGATTTTGGAAATTTCGGTTATCCGATGTAATTTTTCACCATTTGTATTTTAATCTATTTAATAAAAAATCACAATTCATGTCCTCTATATTGTGGGGTATTATTTTGAGTTATTTGGGTCCATAATAAATTGCATAGGGTTGGTGATCATTTTAATTTTAACATTATTATTCAAAAAAATAAATTGCACGTAGAGAAATGGATTGACCTAATGTGTGACTTTCGGCACCTGGGGATCATGACTCCATAGTTTTCTGGCCCAAAGTTGGGAATTTTATCTCTATTTGCAGTAATTTGAATTTTTATTTTATTGAGTTAACTCGAGATGATACCTGATTATGTGAGGTTCACTTGGTGCCCTAAAGTCTTTGAGCCTGGGAGTCATCAGAAAATTCTTGCTACATGGGTTGACTCAATTGAGTTTAATTTCAATTAACATGGAAAAAATAAAAAAATAGAAAAAAAATGAATACTCATCTTAATAGTAAATTTTATTCCTCTTAACGCTTCCATATTTTCTCCCTCGAATGAAAATGATCCCCCATGTCTATTGTGATGCACAACACTTCATCATGCTTAATTAAAATTGGATGAAATATGGAGATGAATTGGAACAAATTAATGGGCTTGGTTTTGGGATATGCCTTGGACCTAGCTTGTTTTAAATTATTTTGATGGGTTTCATAAATGTTTTTGGTACAAGGTCTTTGGGTGAGAAATGTGTATTACAATGTTTTTGGTAATGGGAATTCAACTTTCATATTTTTGAGATATATTTTTCTCAAGACTAGGAAAACTCAAGTTGGGGGTGTTATTAGCCCCTAAAAGAGGCTAATATTTATTTTTTATAATATAATATTCATGTTATTTATTAATCATAGACACCATTATTAGTGAATTTTACCCTTTGAACATTATTTCACATTATGATTGTAATTCTTTCATCAAATGCACTATTACATGGTACCTTCTTGGACATCTCATAAAATAAATAATGTTGTGGATTTTATATTTATATTTTATTTTCAGGTCACCCATGATATAAGGAAAAATTCATTCTTTTGGATCACATGGAGATTTAATTTGGAAGACCACCAAAGTGGGCTTGGAACCAACCACATTCTGGGCGAAGTGATATAGACAGAAGCCCAATAAAATTACTGTAGAGGAAAATATTCAAGCCCAATGATTCAAAACATTTTACTGAAGATTTAATACCCCATGTGGAACATTTCATTAAATAGTGTCCCAAGAAAATTCAAAATTCTTAATAGTGTTCCAGGCGGCCAAAGTTAAAGATGAAATTCTGGGCTAGATTCTGCGACCCAGACAAACAGGCCACCATTTAACTTATATCTCACAAACAAAGATATATTTGAGGCTGAACTTTTACAGGACATTATAGGACATATAGGGCTACATTTAATACTTCTATATCCTAGTCTAATTATTCCATACAGAAGTTCATTTTCGGTGTATCTTTTTGGTGGATGCAAGATGGCTACCACTTCGGGGAAAGAATAGAAAAGTCCCATCTCCATTAATATTACACCCACCTAGGCCCAACACAATTAATTAAAGAGACATGGGAAGATGGGGCTCGGATAAAGTCTTCCTAAATGTCTATTTATGTCAGTAGTGGTTGAGGATTTTTTGATCTAGGAGCTTTGTTTTCATTGTAATGTTATTATGCCAATTTCTCGTCGTAACGTTCTTCTTTCTCATGTAAGTTGTTCGAATCACCTTATTTTTCAATAAAAGATCTTCTTATTCTCTTATTCAATTATCATTCATATCACCTAGATACCTTTGTCTCACGGTGTGAACTTATTCACACCAAACCTTGTGATATTGTTCAAACGATGGTGGAGTGATTGTTATTTTGTTGTTTTTACTTCTTCAATTCCACCCTCGTAAGTATACTTCCCACTTTTGTTGAGAAAATGTCATTAATGGAGGGCTAGGTATTTTATGGGTTGATCCAAGGGAGTATAAATGGGATGTATTGGATGTTATTTATCACTCTCTAAATGTTATTAATTTCTTTTATTAGAGTTTCTTTCATTAAATGATTTTCTCTCTTCCTCTTCCTTAATGAATTTATTCACCCCACGTTTTGTTCTAATTAGATCTTTTACCTTGAAGTTCTCATGAAAATGATACAACAAGTGTAAAGATGATTAGTATGTGTTTTTCTAGGTGTTTAATCAGTAAGTTATGAGGGTATTTTGAATTCATTTCATGAATCTTTCTCGAGTTAATGAAATTGAAATCGAAAAAAGAGGAATTCATCCAATCCACCCCGAGCAATAACCTAGGATCAACTCATTTTCTCATAATTTTAATTCACATAGTTCTTTTAGTGATATTTTGAAACCATCTAAAATAAACCCAACTTGGCCACTTCATAGCCAAAAATACATATATTTATATTGTGTGTCTAAAGGTTCTTCTTAGGTATATGAGGATTCAACAACCCAAGTTACACTGCAAGTGACGGGTTAACCCATTGAAATTTGGTAAATTTGGGCGACACCAATTATTCTCCATTCCAGTATGATATTTAATATATAAATAATAGTCTTTTAGTAGCTATACCCATCTTATTTTATGCATTTTTAGCTCATATAATGTGAATATATATGTTAGGTTCTTATGCTCGGTATATATGTCTCACTTCTCACCATATATGTAGTGCTGCTAGATTTTTAAGAAAAAAA
Source organism: Viscum album (assembly GCA_963277665.1). NCBI lineage: Eukaryota > Viridiplantae > Streptophyta > Magnoliopsida > Santalales > Viscaceae > Viscum > Viscum album. The sequence goes on from OY728165.1 coordinate 1,669,675,327, forward strand.
TCACAACTGCTAGCTCCAGATCATGTGTCACGTAGATTTTACCTTGTATCTTAAAATTCCATAAGGAATAGGCTATCACATTATCATTTTTCATGAGTACATAACACAAGCCTTTCTTGGAAGCATCACTATATACCATATAATGTTCTCCAATTTTTTATAATGTGAGTGCAGGTTCATTGATAAGACTTCTTGTTAGCTCCTTGAATCTTTCTTCACATTATATAGTCTTGACATACTTTACACCTTTCCTTTTTAACTTAGTTAGTGGTCTTGGAAATCATGTGAAATCTCTCAAAAAAATCTGTAGAACCCAGCTAATCCATGAACACTAATTATTTCTATGACAATAGAGGGTGTATGTCATTCCTCAATTTCCATTGTTTTGTAAGATTCCATATAAATTCCCTCAGTTTTGATTACATGTCCCAAGAAAATTAATTGATTCATCCAAAAGTCACACTTGCTGAACTTGGCGTACAACTTATCATTTATCAATGATAGAAACAAAATCGTTAGATGTTCTTTATGTTCCTTATTCCTCTGGTGTAGATGATAATATCATGGATAAACACTACCACATTTTTTAGATGTAATTTCTAAAGAAACTATTCATCAAATCCATGGAGATTGTAGGGGAATTAGTAAGTACTAAGGGAATCACCTAAAACTCATAGTGCACATACCTTGTATGGAAGGCAGTATTCTAAATATATTCCATCTTCAAAATTATCCAATGATATCTAGAATAAAGATCCAACTATGGGAAGTATCGGGCTCCTTGTAACTAATATAACAAGTCATCAATCCATGGAAGAGGATACACGTTCTTTGTGGTGATCTTGTTGGGTTCTTCATAATCGATACACAGCAGCATTGATCTGTCCTTATTCTTCAAATATAGTATTGGAGCACCCCATGGTGATTCACTATGGTGTATGAACCCTTTATCAAAATGAAATTGCAGTTTCTTCTTTAACTCCTCCAGTTCTATAGGAGCCATCCTCTAGGGACTCTTTGAGATAGGAGTAGCTCCGGGTATGAGTTCTATTTGTAACTGTAACATCCCAGGTAAATAAAGAATAAAACATTTTCATATTTATTAATATTTGCGAATTAAATATTAATTTTACTTTAAACAGGTTGCTATGTTCGATGGCGTACCCGATACGCAACAAAGAGTTTCTTTGAAATCTTATGTTGCACACTAGTAATAAAATAATATTATTTTAAATGGTAGATAACACGTAGCCATTGTATTGGCAGGAATGAATATAAATAACTAAAATATGATTATATATGTTTTTTAAATGTTTTTATATTTATCCAATAAAAGATAAATTTTTAAAATAAGAAAAGAATTCAATTTTAGGCATATATACTCTAATTTTCACTAAAAGGCCGAACTATCGCCTTTTGATGGAGAACCCTCTTTAAATATAGTTTTGGTCACTCTTATACATTATATTGGACCAAATAAAACTCTTCTTTGGAATCGGGACATAAAAATTTACTTTGTGTAAATTTTTGGTATTTTTCCGATAAAGATCATTTTTTAATGAATAGTGAAAAATGTTGTATTTTAATTCAAAACCTCTTTTTAATCTAATTTATTTTTATGATTAGATTATATTTTGAATTGGTTTTAAAGTGAAATTATAATATATTTTTACTATTTAATCCAATGGTGGTCATTGGAATTTATTTCACTTTGAAATTGGACATAAACTAGTGTCAATCTTTTGATAAACATTGTTTCATAAAAACACGCTATTTGTTTTGACAGCAAGAATTAATTATTAAATTAATTAATGAAAATTATATGTTTTGAATTTTTTAAAATAGATATCATTTTTGAATTCAGAATATCATATATATCTTAGGGTGAAGTTTTGTTATTTTTCTGAAAAAACCTTAATTTTTGATGAATAGTGAAACCACAACGTGGTAGTTACAAAAACTAATTTTTCGTTTAAATGGAACTTTACCACTTCTATGATTTGAATTTCAAAAATACAATATAAATGATTTTCATTAATAAGTAAAATGTGGTTCAATGGTATTAAAATATTTTTTTGGTGAATAGTAACTTTTATGTTTTTAATCGCGATTAGAGGTAATTAGTGTAATTTAAGGTAAAGATAATGTTTTAAAAATATAAAATGACCTTGAAACATGTTCTAACCTTATTTTATGTGTCATGGACGACCAATAAAACCCATGGGTCTATTTTTGGGACCCCATGGATCCACTTGGGTAATATAATGACATTAATGCCTTTTATTTAAAGTAAAAGTAAAAATGACACAAACATGAGTTGTTTTACAAAAAGAATTTTTAAATGGTGTTATAAAAGTCATATTTTTAACTATAAATAATAATTGGAAATCTAAAAATATTTCATACATCATAGTATTTATTTTATAATTTTTAGACATTAAATAAATTAAATTATATATGACATTATGATGATGCAGCGATTACCTCATTATTTAATGATTTAAATAAAATGGAAAGATAATGTAAAATCTAAAACCTACACATGTAAAAAACCTATTGTATGGGTGGATTTAGAACCCTTATCACCTTATCCTCTAAACTCATCAATGTGAGACCATTAAAATCCGAAACTCATTTGAAAATAAAGTAACATTTTATACCTTTCCAATAGTGCCACTCCTCTCCTCTTATAAAAGGCCTCCACCTCTACCACCTTACCCACACCTCTCAAGCCTTTGGCTCGGCCAATCTCTGATGATTTTGTCTATCCACATCTTTCTACTCATCCTAGAATCCTCACCTTAGTCAGGAAGATCTTCAAGAAACCATTTTGGTTCAAACCAAAGGGAGTTACCCGATTTTAAGGACGTTAAAAAACGATCGAGTCAAGTCGGACCCGAGGTAAGGGACTTCGTCTTAATCTCCTTTCATTGAGGTATATTTTGTTTTATACACAAATTTCCTTTATACGGTGTATAAACCCCTTTAACTTTTATGTTTATTCAAAAGGAATCTTTTTCTACGAAGCGTTTTACTAAACGACAAAAAGGAATGTTTCTTTTAATGTACGCGGTGACAACAACCATTTTCCGCCGCCACGAGTATTATTTGGTCTTTGGCTTCCTCAATAAGCCTTAATGTTTTTAAAATAAAATAAATACCATATACTCTTTTATGTATTTTGGTATTGAAAATGGTTTTTATAATGGATTTATTATATCAATATTTTGATATATTGTGATCAAAGTGTGGAAATGTTTTCTTTCCATTATATTTGTTTTATGTCTTATGATTTTATAATGGTAATTGAACATTTTATGGGTGGTTATGTGATAAACCATATAACGGGTGGTTCCGTGAATACCAAGATGGGTGGTTACTTTATAACCTCTAATGCATTGGGTATGGAAGTCGGCCGTATGGATATTCTATTAAGTGATATGTGTGGAAGTCGACCGTATGGTTATTCCATTTAAGTATGTTTATGTCCCAAGTTACCTATATATGTTATGTGTTCTTTAAATGGGTTTTATGGTAATATTTTGGTTACCAAAGGGTAAGTAATGATATTTTATTCAGTGAGGAGTATTTGCTACTCCATAAAGGTGAAAAGTATTACTTTGATAAAGTATTCATGGTTTACTTGTTGTTTTGAAAAACTAATAGTTCTCCTTATTTGTGTATCCCTTACTGAGCTTTTTATGCTCACACCAAGTTTTTTTTGAAATATTTTTCACATGACTTAATGTGGAATAGGGTCAAGGATGGGATCAAGAAAAAGTCATGCTATCTAAAACATGGAACTAGACATGTTTCTTTTTAAGAGTTTTTATTTTATAGAAATTTAGTAGAAGTGTCTACTTTGTAATCTTTTGAGATGTAATAGTTAAGATCTAATTCTCTAAAACTCTAATCCTGAAAAGATCCTCAATGGTAATTATTCATTTAATTCAATGTTAAGTAATGTTTAAGGATGGGGCCTTATAGTTGGTATCAAAGGTCAGTTTAGAAAACATTAGGAGTTAGAAAATTGTTAAATTATAAATTAATTTATGGTATGATTGAAATCATATAGCATTTAAAGATTTCCATGTTGCTTCGCCTGAGATATTTCCATGTTCAGAATGGTTTTCTGAAGAGGAAACAAAGCAGCTATGTTGGGACGACATTAGGAGGAAGACAACCTTCCAAATCAGCAACCCGGGATGGTCGGAATCGGAACTGAACAGTTTGTTGCAGTAATGGCACAGTTGACTCATGCTATAAATGGTGGTGGTATCCATGCACGAGATCAGCCAGATCAACCGCAGAGAAACATGTCAGTGGTGTAACATTTCATGAGGCAACATCCCCCATAATTCAGAGGATCATCTGACCCTGTGCTAGCTGAAGGGTGGATTAAAGCACTGGAGAAGATTTTTTATGTCATGGGGTGTTTAGAACATCACAAGGTTAGTCTTGATGTTTACCATTTTGAAAGTGAAGCAGATCAGTGGTGGTCGATGATGAAAAATATGAGGGATAGTGATGGGAGTGATGATCTTCACTGGTACAAATTAAAAGGTATGTTTCTTGATAAATATTTTCCTAAGGTGGTTCATCTTAGGATGGAAAAACAATTTCTAGAATTGAGGTGGAGGATGACTCAGTGGCTGCTTATGAAGCAAAGTTCACTCGACTGGCAAGGTATGCTCTAAACTTCATACGAGATCTTAATAGTAAAATCAACCATTTTTACTCAGGTTTAAATCCAAAGTATCGAAGGGCTTTAGCTTATCGTGAGTTTAAAAGTTATAAAAAACTTGTTCGATGTGCGGAGAAGGTGGAAATGGAGTTTGCCGATGATCAGGTGTTCTTTGAAAAACAACCGAATAAGAGGTCCAGTTGGCAGGAAAAAGGGAAGAATTCATCAAAGAAGCAAGGAGGTAAGAAAACCAAATATCCATCATGTGATAAGTGTGGTAAAATGCATCCTAGAGTATGTTTATCCATGTCTGGAAAGTGATTTTGGTGTGGTAAGTCTAGTCATATTGCTTGTAACTGAAAAGAAGATGAACAAGAAGGGAATGAAAAGCCAGCGGTACGATGTTTTAAGTGTAATGAAATGGGTCATTATGAAAATGAGTGTCTAACGAAGAACTCAAATGAGGGAAAGAAACCAGACTACAAGCAGAAACGGGTGGTGAAATACTTTTCAACAACTTCAGCAGATTTTGGGAAATCGAATGAAGTAGTATCAGGTACACTGTTTGTTTGTTCGGATTATGCCAATGTGTTGTTTGATTCAGGTTCTACACATTCTTTCATTTCTGAGAATTTTTCTAGTAAATTGGAAATTCCATCTCAAGATATGAATCCTAAACCTATGGTAAAAACACCCGGAGGAAACGTTGAGACAAAAAGAAATTATAAGAACCTTTCTATCCTTGTGTGTGGAAAGAATCTACCAGAAAACCTTATTGTTTTGCCTCTAGTAGAGTTTGATGTTATTTTGGGCATGGATTGGCTTTCTGTTTATCATGCTAAGATTGACTACAGAGCTAAAATGGTTTCTTTTCAGAATTATTTTCAATTTGTGTACAAGAATGAACCCTTTAATTTGATAACATATCAGGAAGTTGAGAAACTAGTAAAAGATGGAAATGAATGTTATCTTGCACATATCATTGGAAACAAGGGAACTATTCAGATTAATGATGTGCCAGTGGTAAATGAGTATCTTGATGTTTTTCCTGATGAGTTTCCTGGTATTATTCATGATCGAGAAGTTGAATTTACTGTTGACTTAGTTCCTCATTCTAAGCCAATTTCAAAAACCCCTTATCGAATGGCTCAAGTTGAACTTTTTGAGTTAAAGGAGAATTTTCAGGAGTTATTATATAAATGTTTCATTCAACCTAGAACATCACCATGGGGTGCACCTGTCCTGTTTGTTAAAAATAAATATGGTTTAATGAGACTTGGCATTGATTATAGAGCCTTGAATAACATTATTGTTAATAAAAAGTATCATTTTCCTCATATCAATGATTTTTTTTATCAGCTCCAGGGAGCTCAGTATTTTTCGAAGATTGACTTGAGTTCGGGGTACCATCAATTGAAAGTAAAAGAATTAGATGTTCTGAAGACTGCGTTCCATACTGGATATGGACATTATGAATTTTTAGTTATGCCTTTTGGGTTAACCAATGCACCTGCTGTATTCATGGACCTTATGAATAAAATTTTCCGTGAGTTCTTGGATAAGTTTGTGGTTGTTTTCATCAATGATATTTTGGTGTTTTCTAAAAGTAAATAGGATCATGAAAGTCATTTAAGGGTTATCTTGAAAACCTTAAAAGAAAAGAAACTGTATGGAAAATTTAGCAAGTGTGAGTTTTGGTTACAACAAATTTCTTTCCTTGGTCACATTGTTTCAAAAAATGGCATAATTGTTGATCCTGCTAAAAAAAGTTTTTGAAGAATGGACAAGACCCACAAATGTTACTGAGATCCGTAGTTTTCTTGGTTTAGAAGATTACTACCGAAGGTTTGTTGAAAAATTTTCACGGTTATCTAGTCCAATGACTAAGCTAACTTGGAAGTTTGTTAAGTTTATCTGTACAAAAGAATGTGATAATTTTTTTCAGGAGTTGAAAATAAGATTGGGGAATGCTCCTGTTATTCCACTTCTTTCTAGTAATGCTGAGTTTGTTATATACAGTGATGCTTCGTTGAAGGGACTTGGATGTGTCCTTATACAGAATGATCAGTTAATTGCATATGCTTCACGTCAGTTGAAAACTCATGAGGTAAATTACCCTACACATGACTTGGAATTAGCTGTTGTTGTTTTCGCTTTAAAATTTTGGAGGCATCATTTGTCTGGAGTAAAGTGTGAAATATATACTGATCACAAAAGTTTAAAGTATATATTCACTCTAAAAGAATTGAACATGAGACAGAGGAGATGGTTGAATTAATCAAGGATTATGATTGTACAATTCATTACCATCCGGGAAAAGAAAATAAAGTGGCTGATGCTTTGAGTCGAAAAATTAATGCTTCATTAACCATGCTACGTTTGAAAAGAGATCCTTTGGTTTTTGATTTGATGAAAATTGGCATAGAAGTTGTTGGGGCAGGATTTCCTTCTGTTTTGTTTCAGGTATCAGTGAAATCTTCTCTATTAGATAGAATTAAGCAAGCACAGAAGAAAGAGAGCAAGTTGCAGAAAAAGGTATATCTGGTTCAGAAGGGAAAGTTTCCTGAATTCAACATTGATAATGATTGTGTTTTGAGATTTTGGAAGAGATTATGCATGCCTAGTGATTCACAGTTGAAGAATTAGTTGTTATGTGAGGCTCACAGTTCCCTGTTTTCAGTTCATCCTGGTAGTACTAAGATGTACATAGATCTGCTGGAGTATTACTGGTGGGATGGAATGAAAAGAGATATTGCTGATTTTACTGTGAAGTGTTTGAATTGTCTGTAGGTTAAAGCAGAGCGGCAGTTACCGAAAGGGATGCTTCAGCATTTACCAGTTCCAGAGTGGAAATGGGAAAATATATCCACGGACTTTTTTGTGGGATTATCGAGGACATCTTGAGGTAATAATGCAATCTGGGTTATTGTTGATCGCTTGACTAAATCTGCTCATTTCCTTCCTATTCGAGATACTTTCTCTCTAGATCAACTTTCTCGATTGTATCTTAAAGATATAGTCAGGTTGCATGGAGTTCCCCTATCCATTGTATCTTATCGTGATCCCAGGATTACTTCTAACTTTTGGAAGGGCCTTCAAAAGTCGTTGGGTACTGAATTTAATTTTAGTACAGCTTTTCATCCTCAATCAGATGGGCAGTCAGAGCCAACAATTCAGACTTTGGAGGATATGCTATGTGCTTGTTTGATGGATTATCAGGGAAGTTGGGACCAACATCATTCTTTGGTTGAATTTTCATATAATAACAGTTTTCATTCCAGTATACAGATGGCTCCGTTTGAGGCATTATATGCTAAACGGTGTCGAACTCCAACTTTTTTGGATGAAGTGGGTGAAATGAAGCTGATGGGACCAGAATTGGTAGAAGAGATGGCAGAAAAAGTTCAGTTGATTCAGAAACACATGAGAACAGCTCAGAGCAGACAGAAAATTTATGCAGACAATAGGAGGAAGGATCTCTCTTTCGAGGTAGGTGATCATGTTTTTCTCAAAGTCTCGCTGTGGAAAAGTGTGATGCGATTTGGTAAGAAAGGAAAGCTGAGTCCATGGTTCATTAGACCATATGAAATTCTGGAGAAAGTTGGATCAATTTCTTACCGAGTGGCTTTACCTCCGAGTTTATCTCAGGTACACAATGTTTTTCATGTTTCGATGTTGAGAAAAAATATGCCAGATTCATCTCATGTTTTGAGCCCAGAGGTAGTTCAGTTGGAAGAGAATCTCTCTTATGAGGAACAACCAGTCCAGATTCATGACCGTAGAGAGAAAGTGTTGGGGAATAAGGTAATTCACTAGGTAAAGGTTTTATGGGAAAACCATATGGTTCAAGAGGCAACGTGGGAATCTGAAAATTCTATGAGGGATAAATACCCCCACTTATTTTGATAAGTGAATAAAATTGCGAGGACGCAATTCCCAAAAGGGGGGAAGGATGTAACATCCCAGGTAAATAAAGAATAAATCTTTTTCATATTTATTAATATTTTCAAATTAAATATTAATTTTACTTTAATGGTATTTCTATGTTCGATAGCGTACCCTATACGCAACAAAGAGTTTCTTTGAAATCTTACATTGCACACTAGTAATAAAAAAATATTATTTTAAATGGTAGTTAACATGTAGTCGTTGTATTGGCGGGAATGAATAGAAATAACTAAAATATGATTATATATGTTTTTTAAATGTTTTTATATTTATCCAATAAAAGATAAAGGCTTAAAATAAGAAAAGAATTCAATTTTAGGCATATATACTCTAATTTTCACTAAAAGGTCGAACCATCGCCTTTTGATGGAGAACCCTCTTTAAATATAGTTTTGGTCACTCTTATACATTATATTTGAACAAATAAAACTCTTCATTGGAATCGAGACATCAAAATTTACTTTGTGTAAATTTTTTGTATTTTTCCGATAAAGATCATTTTTTAATGAATAGTGAAAAATGTTGTATTTTAATTCAAAACCTCTTTTTAATATAATTTATTTATATGATTAGATTATCTTTTGAATTGGTTTTAAAGTTAAATTAGAATATATTTTTACCATTTAATCCAATGGTGGACATTGGAATTTATTTCACTTTGAAATTGGACTAAAACTAGTGTCAACCTTTTGATATATATTGTTTCATAAAAACACGTTATTTATATTGACAGCAGAAATTAATTATTAAATTAATTAATGAAACTTATATGTTTTTAATTATGTAAAATAGACATCATTTTATAATTCATAATATCAAATATAGCTTAGGGTGATGTTTTGGTATTTTTCTGAAAAACCATAATTTTTTATGAATAGTGAAACCACAAAGTGGTAGTTACAAAAGCCGATTTTTCATTTAAATGGAACTTTACCACTTCTGTGATTTGAATTCCAAAAATCCAATATAAATTATTTTCATTAAGAAGTAAAATGTGGTTCAATGGGATTAAAATATTTTTTGGTGAATTGTAACTTTTAAGTTTTTAATCGCGATTAGAGGTAATTAGTGTAATTTAAGGTAAAAATAATGTTTTAAAAATATGAAATGACATTGACACATGTCCTAAACTTATTGGATGTTTCATGGAAGACCCAGAAAACCCATGGGTTGATTTTTGGGACCCCATGGAGCCACTTGGGTAAGATAATGACATTAATGCCTTTTATTTAAAGTAAAAGTAAAAAATGACACAAACATGAGTTGTTTTACTAAAACAATTTTTAAATGGGGTTATACATATCAGATTTTTATCTATAAATAGTAATTGGAAAGCTAAAAATATTTCCTACATAATAGTATTTTTTATAATTTTTATACATTAAATAAATTGAATTATATATGAAATCATGATGATGCATCGATTACCTCATTATTTAACGATTTAAATAAAATGGAAATAAAATGTAAAATCTAAGACCTACACATGTCAAAAACCTATTGGATGGGTGGATTTCAAACCCTTATCACCTTATCCTAGAAACACATCAATTTGGGACCATTAAAATCCAAAAATCATTTGAAAATAATGTAACATTTTTTACCTTTCTAGGAGTGCCCCTCCTCCCCTCTTATAAAAGGCCCCCACCTCTACCACCTTACCCACACCTCTCAATCCTTTGGCTCGGCCAATATCTGATCATTTTGTCTTTCCACATCCCTCTCCTCATCCTAGAATCCTTACCTTAGGCAGGAAGCTCTTCAAGAAACCTTTTTTGTTCAAACCAAAAGGAGTTACCCGATTTTAAGGACGTTAAAGAACGATCGAGTCAAGTCGGACCCGAGGTAAGGGACTTCGTCTCAATCTCCTTTCATTGAGGAATATTTTTTTTATACACAAATTTATTTTATACGGTGTATAAACCCCTTTGAATATTACATTTATTCAAAAAGAATATTTTTCTACGAAGCGTTTTACTAAACGACAAAAAGGAATGTTTCTTTTAACGTACGCGGTGACAACGACCCTTTTCCACCGCCGTGAGTATTATTTGGTCTTTGGCTTCCTCAATAATCCGTAATGTTTTTAAAATGAAATAAATACCACATACTATTTTATGTATTTTGGTATTGAAAATGGTTTTTATAATGGATTTGTTATGTCAATATATTTAAGTGATATATTGTGATCAAAGTGTGGAAATGTTTTCTTTCCATTATATTTGTTTTATGTCTTATGATTTTATAATGGTACTTGGAAATTTGATGGGTGGTTATGTGATAAATCATATGACGGGTGGTGCTTTGAATACCAGGATGGGTGGTTACGTTATAACCTCTAATGCATTGGGTATGGAAGTCGGTCGTATGGCTATTCCATTAAGTGATATGTGTGGATGTCGACCGTATGGTTATTCCATTTAAGTATGTTTATGTCCCAAGTTACCTTTATATGTTATGTGTTATTTAAATGGGTTTTATGGTAATCTTCTGGTTACAAAAGGGTAAGTAATTATATTTTATTCAGTGAGGAGTATTTACTACTCCATAAAGGTGAAAAGTATTACTTTGATAAAGTATTCATGGTTTACTTGTTGTTTTGAAAAAACTAATAGTTTTCTTATTTGTGTATCCCTTACTGAGATTTTTATGCTCACCCCAAGTTTTTTTTTTGAAATGTTTTTCACAAGACTTAATGTGGAATAGGGTCAAGGATGGGATCAAGGAAAAGGCATGCTATCTAAAATATGGAACTAGACATGTTTCTTTTTAAGAGTTTTTATTTTATGGAATGTTACTAGAAGTGTATACATTGTAATCTTTTGAGATGTAATAGTTAAGATATAATTCTCTAAAACTCTGAACCTGAAAAGATCCTCAATGGGAATTATTCATTTAATTGAATGTTAAGTAATGTTTAAGGCTGGGGCCTTAGAGTAACTCAACCTCATGATCTAGTGAATGTCTGGGTAACTCTTCTATAATTACATCAATGTATTCCCTCATGATGTGTATTTCCTCAAGGTATGTAGTTTCCTTTTACTCAACCATTTGAGCATGGTATTCTTCTTCACAGGGAACCAACAGTCACACCGTTGATGGATTTTTCAAAGGAGATTCATGATCATAGATGCATTTGTGGAGGAGAGTTGGATGGATGTGAATATGAAAAGATATTTCATTTTTACCAATATATTATATGTTATCAATATAATAAGATACAATCCATTCCCATTATCTAATAGAATTACACCATGGTAAGTATGACAATATTCACTGGGAGAATCTTCCCATATACGAAAACATGAGAGGAGTCCAACACATGGGTTGCAATGATGCACCACTTGGTGTTTTTACATGTATCTATAATTCAAGTTTCTGGGGATTCGATTCAATAATACAGAAAACATGAATGATATAATTGAATTCATACATGAAAATTCAAATAATACATTTTTCATTCCTAATTTAATAGTAAGTTTAACATGTAAGACTTCATTTTCTTGCTCCAGTTCCACATTAGTTATGGAATAAGCCTTCCCTTTCTCCATTATATTTGGTGGATGATGTCACTAATTACCCTCTACGAATCGAGGTTTAGCACAATGTATTTCATAGTTCCCTTTCTTCAAACAGTTATAGCATTGGACAATGGGTAGTTCTCTCCTTTCCTCCACCAAATTATTCTACCTTATCATATCTTTTCAACACTCTTCAGCTTGGTGGCCTTCTCTCCCACACATTAATCACTTCCCAATCCCTTTGAGGTACTTCCCATGATTCTTCTTAAACATTTTTGACATGTAGGTGGTTGAGTATTGTTTCCAACATTCTCATTAGATCCTCGGGCAAGAAACTCTATCTTTATTTTCTTATCCCCATATCTGTGGTACCATTCCCCAAACTCCATCTCCACTTTGAGATCACGTCGAACAACTTATTTATAACTCCAAATGTATCTAATTTCAAGTTAATTTTGAAGTTTTTGTTTTAATCAACTAAATAATCTATCCATTTTTCTATCACTATTGATAAAAACCCTGAAGCATACCTTGAAAGCCTTGTGAAATTTGTTTCATAGGTTATGACAGATTATCCTAAAAATTTCTTGAGATCTATGAATTATCTCTCCATATTTGAATGAAGATTTTTTGATAAATAATTGTTAAAAAACATTATCTTAAAATCTTCCTACTCCATCTCTTCAATTTCGTCCCTCCTCATGGTGTTCTTAATCAAATCCCACCATTGGTCGGCCTCTCCATCAAGATAATAAATAGTTATATTACCCTTCTCCATCTCATAAAAGGGAAGAAGAAAAAAATATTTTGTCCATTGAGTTGACCCACTGTTCTGTAACAAGTGGATCAGAAGATCCACAAAACAGCGGTGGTTGTTTCCGCATAAAACACTTAACAACAATTTTCTCCATCTTAGGTGAAGGAGTAAGTTCCACATTATTCATATTATTATTCATAACCTGAGACAACTAGGTAAGAAATTACATGATGTTTTGAACTCAACCGCCCAAAGTATAATGGATATAGTTCTTCCAATCATTTCATTATCCCTGACACGTGTTTTTGGCCTAGTTTCTCCATGTTCCCACAATTTTCTAAAATAGAAATGGATAGAAGAAAACATATGTCAAAAATTCATGAGTAAATAATTTATTAATTTGTAAAATTAACACTAAAATCATATCTTATGGGATACCTATTTTTATAAAATCTTCTTGTGTGCTTTCATATACATAGTATCACACTAGGGTTTTCACTAAAGTTCTCTAATCCTAATTCCCAAATTAACTAAATCGTGCCTCTGATACTAACTCTAGTGACCCTACTTTTCTTATATTACCTTTATATCATTTTAATTATAAACAACATAGAAATATAAAACCATTACGATCCAAAGTTTTAGTGTCTTGGGAAAATGGGGACTATATAAAACTTTTACAATATAAAACATAAACATTTATTTAATTCCTTAATCTCTAGCTTCTTATTGGCCCTTGTATACTCCTTAGTACATGTAGTCACCTATAGATATACATCAAAAAGTGGTGATCCAAAATCCTAGTAATAGTAGAGATGATAACATGGAAAAATATAACATTGGGTGTTGATATTCGTAACATCTTCATCATAATCATGAAAGGAAGCATTAGATAATAGCATGAAATATGTAAATGCATAAAAATGAAACATCATGTCTTAGTGGTATACTACCACACATAGTTGTGAACAATGATAGGATCATGTTCAAGTAGATATCTCTTTATTCATGAGGTTATTCAAATTACCCAATGCATTGGAGAGCTACATAATTTCATATGCACTCATCACATCATAATACTTACATTGTGTTATATAATTTGAGGCGCTCATGTCACATTATAACATTTACATTATCATGAATTCCACATTAAACATATAACATAATTTGAAATAATATAACTCATGGAAAATAATGGGATACATTAAATAAATATTACATTCATAAACTTTGGTTTCCTAAAATAAATTTGGAATAACACACTTGATCATCAAAATTTAGTGAAGGCACTCTTGAGAAGTAAAAGGTGTGTTTTTTTATAGAAGAGTTCCTTTGGAAAACAATTTGATTATAATAAATTCAATTAGAAAACATTTATATCCCAAAAAGTTAATATAATGATGAATAAATGATTTTTAAGGGATAACCATACTAAAAGTGGAGTGAAATATCGAATACCCAAAGAATGATAGTTGTGTTAAAAAATTCCACATACCTTGTGTCTAAACACATTCATTACTTTAATGTCTAGTATAATAAAATTAGATTCACTAATAAAAATTAAATAACATTTTATACAAGTAATTGATTCATTATTGTTTTATTAAGTTCGTTTATGGGCTTTTAAATTCATTTTTTGGGATTGTTCTTTTTCTTAGTTTTCATGAACGGTTCACTTGTACACATGAATAGAAGCTCGTGTAGAACATGGATAAACAAAAAAAACTGGTATTACATTATATTAATGATATTAAAGTAGTGTTAATGTTATTATAATTAATTTTTTTATATACCATTAGGATGAATCATTAGTAAAAATTTAATGATGATCGTTTTAGGTTAATTTGGGCAGTTTTTGGATCACAATGAATATGTTTTGATTTAAAATTTAGTATTATGTATAAAAGTTCTTTAAAGAACATAAAAGGGGTTAAAACCTACATATTATAATCTATTTTCAACCATTTAACTGTTTATTGACATCCATGAAGGTGTTTATGTAAAATTGAAGTGCATCTCCCATGATGTAGGTAAATTAACACATCACGAGCCATAATTTCATTTTTATAAACAAAGAGAGAGAGAGAGAGAGAGAGGATTATAATTAATAATATTATATTATCATGATATAATTCTAGTATAAAAATCATAATGTAGTTATCATGACATTTGGATAAGAGATATTGAATATAATAGAAGAAAAGTGATGAAATTTGAAAGGAATTTGAAAGAAAATAGAGAGAAATTTCCTCCTAAATTCTCCCCTTGAGATCCTCCTCAAGGAACCTAGGATTAGTCTCTGGATGAGACCAATAGCTCATAGATGTGGGTTAAGGGATAAGGAAGAGTTTTGGGTATAATTTTTAAATGTCTTGAATCTTGAGAGGTGTGAATAAATGGGGTTGGGAGGGGAGGTATTTATAGTGGAGGGGAAGGGTGCTCTCTCAATATTTAATTCACTAGTATATTAATTTCCCTCAAGGAAAGAAATAGTTATTATTAAATGAATAAATAAACTAAATATTGAATGTGATCTAGAACCAATTTCCATTTACATCATATGGGACTTATGCATGACGCAGAAATTCATTTATTTAGCATATTTTGTAAATTATCCAATTTCACTATTCACAAAAAAATATTGTATTTCAGAAAAATCCAAAATATTCACCCTAAATATTTTTAGATGTATAGAATTCAAAATTTAACTCCATTTTATGAAAATAATTTTCTAAATATGACTAATTTAATTTTTAATTAATATCATAATTTACATGATAAATTTTAATTATAAATTTAAAACTGCTTTTCTAACACTTTGAAAATTTAATTATAGTCTATTGAAATTATAATATAATCATTATACATAAAAATAATAGTTTATGAATATATTTTATAAAAATAAATTTTATTTTAAATTATTAAATTAATCATTTAATATTCATGACTTAAAAAAATACCTACACTATAATATAATTATATCATATTCTCACTTGTAGGATGGATAAGTTTTATTTATACTATCATTGGTAAGGTTCCATTTAACTTGGTTGATTTAATATTCATAAGGGTAATAATACTATTTATAAGTTTATCATTATTATTGAAAATTGTGTTTTACTATTCACAAAAAATATTATGTTTATCCTATCAAACTACAGAAATGTTACTAATCGCAACTAGGTATGTCATATTTTTAAAATTAAAGTCATAGAAGTAGAAAAATTATGTTTAAAGGTCACATAGAATTTATTAGTTCATTTAACAACGATGTCGAATTATGTTTCTTAATGTGATTTTATGTGGTTATAATATATGAAATAATTATAAGAATGGAATTCCATTGATAAAACTTTGGGTCATTACATGATCAGTTTGGTCACAATCATGGGTATTCAATCATTATTTTCTAGATTGTTAAGGTATATGGAATATCTATAGATGATGATTATGTGTGTGTGTGTGTGCATAACTGCTTTCATGATTGATATGTTGAATTACTATGTTGTTCATTATATAAATTATATATAAACACATGTTGAGTGGTTAGGTTATTTTGAAATGATGATATATATTTTCCTACCATGTATTTAAATCTAGTATGTTTCAGGATCCTGC
Source organism: Viscum album (assembly GCA_963277665.1). NCBI lineage: Eukaryota > Viridiplantae > Streptophyta > Magnoliopsida > Santalales > Viscaceae > Viscum > Viscum album. The sequence goes on from OY728165.1 coordinate 1,669,691,855, forward strand.
TATGTGCTATCTGGTAGGACATAATTTTGGGGAAAATAGGGAAACTAATAAATATTAGAGGCATGGGTGAAGGCATGGATATTCTATTATGTGAGTGATATTTTATCCAACCATGTTTTTATCTCATGTATATTGTGGTTGACCATCATGTACTATCCATGTGGGGGTCTTAGAGTTAGATCTTGTGGCCAGCTATCTACCAAGGGCCTATAATCTACCAAGTCATGAATGGTCCTAGAAATTAGGGTGTATGTTCATGTTTTTTTTTAGTTAGGGTGTTGCGGGGAGGCTCGTGGCATGTTATCTATTAAGGGCCTTCTTTTTTTTTAAAGAATGATATTATAATATACTAAGGTGAGTTTACACCCCATGTCATTATTATGGTATATCAGAGTTGATCAGTCCCCCACATTATTATATTAGTTGGAAATATCATCATGACATGCTCATAGAAATTCCATTCCTAGATAAATTATATATGGTTAGTCAGGGATATGGTCTCGAGGGTCGATAATGGTTATTTTTCACATTAAATTCTTATTTATTTATACTAAGTGGGAAACATGAACATATAATACATTTACTGGTTACATATTGGTCCTTTTTTTGGTTCCCTGATGATTTATACTCACAACCGTCTTGGGTATTTTTTTCACTTGGTAAACCAAGAATCCATTACATATCATAGGTTCATGCTGGGAACCAGCTCAAATTTTAATCATTATGTTAGATAACATAGATGGGATTGAATTTTGGGATTAGGTGGGGCTCATGGATGTATTTGATCTTCCTTTTTATTATTATATTTTTTATGTGGTCATTTTTGTTGGCAACCAGAGAGTTTGTATTACTACTTTACTACTACATTTAATTTATTACTGAATGAAATATTTTATTTCTTCCCCTTGTCATTGTTATCATTGGATATGTCTACTGATATTGCATGCTTAGTTTTCTTAGGGATGTTATTATGTGATTTATTTGTTTTTTTAAGAAATATTGGGGGTATAATATCTTCATAATTCCACCCTAAACCCCCTTTTCCTAGTCAGAAGACCGTAGAATATAAGGAGGCATGCCTGAGGTCTTGTCACCCTTGATCATGTTACTGTTCATAGTGAGCTAGGCCGAGAGATGATAATTCCATTTGTATAGTTCCAAGGTATATTAGTTGTTATCATAGATTGTTTTTTACAACTTTATAGAATAGGATGGTATTAGATTTATAATTTTAAAGAATTGTGTATAACATCATTGTTTAATAATTTTAATGTTGAATAAAATTTTAGATGAATATACACCCTTTTAGGTATTATGTGACAAGATTTTATGGTGATTAATGATATTGTTGGATTTTTTCAATAGATTTTAGGAATTATAATTGATTGTGTTTTAAATAACACTTTCTTTTTGGAATTTTATTTGATGTTTTGGTAAATTTTATTAATTCGGACAATTGATTAACTGATGTTTAAAATATAATTGGAGTAGTATGGATGTCATTGAGGGTTAAAAATTTATTCATTTTATTTTGAGAAAATATTATTATCTTTTTGGGGGTATATATTTTTTAGGTATATATTAATTATTATGAGATTAAAATTATTTTTTGATAAGGTTATGTTGAATTTTAAGAGTATAAGTTTCCATGATATTTATATTTCAAATACGGTAAGAAATATTTTAATATTTTTTTAGTTATTATTTGGAATTAGGTTGATTATAGTAAAAGGATATAACATAAAAAAATATTTTGAATGAAAATAGAGATATTATGTCATAGTTGTATGGAATTTATCTTAGTTTGAAATGACTGTGTCAAAGGATATAACATTTTTGAATAATTTTAACATGTTTACTTATTATTATCATAATCATTTGAATTTATTATTTGTTTTAAGAAAGGTTTATGAAATGAATCTATTGAAGGTATGTTCCTATAAACCTCTAAGTCTTATAACTTAGGAAGAATATTTGGCACGAATGGATGTTACCAATGAAAATAAAAATATATTTCTATTATGAGGTGAAAGATGATTATTACCAATGATTGTAGGGTAGGTAACTCATTTGAAATTATATAATGGGTCGTGAATATATTAACAATACACCCATACAATTTCAATAGTTATAGAAATTAAAATTTTGATGATACAATCTATTTAAGAGTTAGAATATAACACCATGAGATTGTAGTATGTGTATTAATTTAAATAAATACTTTTTCAGTATTTTTTATTGCATGAAACACTAAGCTAAAATGAAATGTCATATAATTTATTATAATTCACTATTAACACAGATGAATTATGAGTATACATTTTGAAACATCATTAATAAAATTATAATAAAAGTATAACCCCATGTAAAAAAATATAATAATATTTTTTATTATAAAAACTTTTATATTAATTCACTATATCTATTATTATTATTTTTAAATAATGATTATATGTTTTCAAATAAAATTTAATTGATTAAAGTTTATCGTTTAAAAGATAAAATCATTTAATGTTGAAAAAGGGTATTTTTAAAAGAAGATTTTTTAAAGTGATGTGTATTTTTATCTAATATTTAATATATAAAATTTAAATTATTATTCTAATAAAAAAATTCTATATATTGAAAATAAATCAACAATTATGGGGGGTTTTTATGATATATGGTTATGAACTCTTAATGTTTTATAGACTCAATTTTTTATAGAGATATTGTTTCATTATGTGTTCTTATTTAAAAGATAAATTTCAAATTTTTAAAATTTTGAATTTGATAAAGGGAACTTCATTTTTTAATTCATCATTTCAAACTTATCATAAGCTGATTTGTTTAATTTTTCTATGAAAATTGATTTATTGGTGACTAGTAAAAATATATTTTTGGAATTTATCATCAATTCTATGACATAATTATGATATAATAATGAATTTAAAATATATGAACCCTTTTCATTGAATAGATAATTATTTATTAATTAAAATAAAAAATTCAAAATTAATATGTTGAATTTAGAAATATATTCTTGGCTTTTGGAATGAACGTTATATTTTTTGTCAATGAAAACTATTTTTATTCTTTTCATTTAAATAATTATTCATAATAGTATATTCAGTTTTCTCTTTCTATAAAAGTCACAACATCCTCTTTATTTAATAATAAAAAATAAATTTAATTGGAATAAACACTATACCTAATTTTGATTTAGTTTATTTTTAGTTGTAAAAAGGTATTTTTTTCTAAAAACTGTTTTTGCTTCATTAAATAAATTTTTATTGAAATTACATTTTACCACATATTGAAATTAAACATTGTAATTATTTTTCTAATTTAGGAATAATAATGTTTAAATTATTATATAAGGTTCATTTAAATTTTATTCATAAACATATGTTATTATTCTAAAGGATAGTCACCTTGAGAAGGGTTTGAATGATTAAATTAAGGGATAGGGTCACAAAATTTTACAAAACCCTATCCTTAAATAATTTTATAGAATAATTATAGACCTATCACTTATCGTTTTCAATTTATATCCCTTTTTATCTAATTTCCAAGAAAATGATTTCCCTTTTTTATTTTTTATAGGCAGACGGGTTTACAAGAAACCAAAAAATGCCCATACCTAGGAACCTCAGTGGCTCAACCCTCATCCCTCCACACAAGGAATGGAAATAATACAATAATCCTATTGTATTACATGTTTTGGCTTGGAATTTTTTTTACTGAAGTCTATTACATGAATTGACGGCTCATGTGAGTTTTTATCCCCCTTTTATGGAGGCTAATGATTTCGAACACTTTAAAGCCCCTTCCTGGCCCATTGGAAGCAATGTTTTCATAGTTGAAAATTTTATCCAATTTAGAGGACCTTGTTTTTTTGTAGTTCACCTTCTTTGTCTTACATAGGGTTTTATTCACTCAAATATTTCCCATAGCGCCTTCTACAAGGGTCTATGAGGACCCCGTTTATCACCTTGTGTAGGGGCTGATCCCCCCTCATCGTCAATGACATCTATCATATGTCATAGAATACTTTACTTACTATCAAGTGAGGTGATACTCCTAGCCATAAATAATTGTGTAAGACATCCTTATGATTATTTTATCTAAGTCTATCCACCCCTATATTTGAGTCCATATATATCCACCAGCTACCTTTGTGGTCTGATAGTCATCGTTAACCACCACTGTATAGAAAAGTACCATCTTTATCATGTTTTTACTCACACATACATCACTCTAATAACATATAAAAGGATACCCAATCTACCACTTCTAATTTAGAAGAAAAAATAATAATAACCCCTATGATTTTCCATATTTAATTCTTTAAAAAGACTCTCCTATGAGGGTCAGCCTCAGTTAAATGGAGATTTCCAAATTCCCTTCAAAACCAATAACGTTTCCATAGAGGAAGAAGTTATATTCTCTATATGCAATGTTATATTATCTATCATTTATTTTATCTCATTCATAAACCACTTATTGAAATTTATTTTCTATTTTTGGAACCATTAGTATTAAAGAAAAGTTATATTATCACTTGTTAATATCAAGTTCTCACTCATTCAACTATTATAATGTGTTCTTATTTTAGTCCATTTTACCACCTACATCAATAATATTTTAATGTTTATGTTAATACTGATTAAGAATACATAAATAAGGTAATAATATATATTAATTATGAATTTAAGATGTTTTCATAAGTTTGGAGTGGAAATATTAAAAATTATATTTACCTATAAATTATATTCTTTTGGTAATTTACTAGTCACCAAAAAGGGAATTTTTATGTTTTCCATGTGAACTATACAAATAAGTTCCATGAAAAATATATTAGACACTAAAACTATATAATTTTCCCAAATTACCCTAGAATTAAATTTTTGGAAATGATCATCCCATGAATAAGACTCAATGATTGGATCCTCCAAACTGAATCATGTAAGTGAAGTTGAATGGCTACCACCTGAATGATAATTTTAATAATAAAAAATAACATGTGGGAAATATTTAATTATATATATGTGGTATAAATTAAAATAACATTTCATAGGGTTCTATTTAATTTTATTAACAATCCCAAATTAATTATATAGGGAATACCTAGTGTGTCTAACTAAGCAGAAGTATGAGTTAAGGGTTATTAATCTCAATTTCAATTCCGTGAGGCATGTTTCATTTTGTGCACTATGTTTACTTTTATATAGTTTTATTTTGATTCACCACATAATGAATATCTTCTATACTATTTTGTATCTAGAAAATTTGATTTGCAAGGATATATCAAATTATTCTATTCATTGTCTTTTTATTTAAGTGTTAAAAAACTATGAGGGTTTTTTATATCAATTTCCATTTCTAGAGACATATTTAAAATTATAAACCTATTCTTATTTAAAATGATTTATAATTAAATTATTTATTCATAAATAAAATGTTTCATGTGATTTTAAAGTCTATTAAATTTTCACATTCCATGTGATTTTGATTCAATACCAAACCTATAAGGTTATATATAACACATTTTATATTTATTTAGTTATTTCCATTAATAATTAATTATGTCACTCAATGATTATGTGAACTATAACCATTAATTTGTTAATGTTTTGTTTCAATTTATTTTATATTGACATACTTTTATTTCACATAATAACTTCATTGATACATTCTTACTTAACTTCTGATACTCTTGGTAAGGTTTTTTCTATCTAAATTTCACTTCATTGCGACATGGTTCATATTATACAACTATTTGAAGTTATATGAATTATATATTGTATATTTTACATAATATATTATGAATATAATTATTCTCATGGTATTTTATGTTCAATCACAATTTCTTTCTTTTAAGGGGGTTTTGATTTTAAAATATGTACGAGGTTTAATTTTAATTCAATATATAAAATGTTTTGAAGTCATTTGACCATATATTTTTACAACATTTTCATATTATTAATACTATTTTAAGAATATTATTCAATATATTTAAATTATTTTTTGAGGTTATTTTAAAATATATTATCATTATTTAAAATTATTTAAACAATATTCTTTTAAACAGTTTCCATATGCGTAATTTTTTACTTTATTTATATATGTGTAAAAAAATTATTTTAATGTATACTACTTGATAGAATTTACCAACCATTATATAGGTTCTACATTATCATGATTCCATTACAATATTCAATTTTTTCCTAAGGAAAATCCAATTCCCATTTTTTTAGTATTTTTTTATTTTTATTATATTTACAAATTGAAGGAGATTTTTATTTTTATTTTTCAAATAATATTTATAAAAAATTTATAAAAGTGTTTTCATATTTTTAAAAATTCATTAGTCATTATCTTTTTTCATTATTGATATTCTCAAATGATACCACCCACCATCTTTCACAAACTTGTTAATGATTATATTTTTTTCAATTATCCTAAAACCATTTCTTTTCAAAGGGTTAATTAAGATATGAAGGAAGGATGAATTAGATTATGTTTTTGTGTGATAAATATGTATGATTTATCATTATATGATGTTTCGGGTCTTATATTGACCTATAATGAAATGGGTAAATCTTTGAATCTCATGATATAACACATGGACATGATTTTTATTATTAATGTTTACAATATAATGGGTGAACATTATTTCAATTAGCTATGTTAACAAGATAATGTGTGAACATTGTTGAAGGAATCTAGGCTCATAAGTGTGGGTCAAGACATGACGACAGGTATCTATGTTCAAAATGTTATGATTTCTAGGATTATTTTTGTTCCATACTCTTATGTCACATCTTGATTCCCATATTTTGTTCTAACAACTCAAGATTATTGACTCATGAATTATGTTTTATGACAACAGCCTTATGCAACAAATCATGTATTTTTTAGTATGATATACTTAAGATATTATTATCTAGTTTTATTATCATATCATACCCATTTACTCATATTATGATCCATTATGATCTTCAATTGTTATTTCCTAGGATTACCCTTATTAAGAATTTTAGATCACCCTTATTATTCCTCTATTTCCCTAGGCTATGAAGAAACATATTACATGTGGTATTACTATAAGGGTATCATGTGTGGATAATTTTTAAAATATTTTTAGGACAAATTATGAAATAATAAGTTCGTGGTACAGTGAAAAAATATCCATTATGTGTGAAAAAATGTGTTTTTTTGGTTAAAGGGTATTTTCTAATTATCAAAAACTCTAAAACTAAAAATCCTTGGGTATATAAGTAACTCAATATTTTTTACTCAAAATTTTGTTGTGGATGATTAAATTTGGATTTATATTGGTGGTATTACTGCTAGTGTACAAAGAATGTTTTTTAGAATTTCATCTATATTTTTGGGTTTGAGATGTCTCCCAACGTATACAAATAAGGTTCTAAGAATTCTTGATTTATTTAATAATAGATTCCTTTATGATGAGACATCCAATGATGAAACATTTTTTTGAACTGATATTTTCTCAATGTTAGAATGTATGTAGAGATAGTTTTTCTACCAGATTAATGATATTAAAAATAACAAATACTTATATATTAGTTATTTTAGAACTATGAACTGATATTAGTTCCATTCACTAGAAAAATGATATTATACAATTTTTTATGTTTTCATAATATGTAAACTACACTATATAATGATCATATTCAGTTGAAGGATAGAATTGAAAATATTATGGAAAAATATTAAGAGGCTTCTTAATTGAAAAATTATTATTATTATGTTGTTATAATTAGGGTGATATACTCAATGTTTTTTTAAACATATTTCAACCTCTAGAATATAAGGACTATTTATTATATGATAGGATTAAATATTAAGATCAAATAGAAAATGATATTTAATAAGGGGATCAAGAACTAATATTGATGAATTAAAAACTTTATAAATGGATTGTGGATTCTGAGAGACAATATAAATTCTATCTTTCAGTTTATAATCTTATCTTTTTGAAACATTTTTGATTGACAAACATATTCTTAGTAGGAGATATTTAGGATAAATCATAATCTTCCTTTAGAATTATCTTTTTTACATATTTATTCATGTTATTAATTTATTTGGTCTTGTGATTATCAAAAAGTGTGATATTTTTTAGAATTATCCATAAAATAAAATCTTTCATATCCAAATATTAATATTTAATAATACACTTTATATATTTAACTATGTTTCACTTGAAGTTTGTTTATATTTTTTTAGAAAAAATATTCCTTATAAATTACTATCTAATTAAAAAAATACATTCCTTCTAAATCATAGTCATTCTAAAAATTCATATAGATTCAACTAAACTGAGTAAAAATTGAAGAAAAATTTTGAGTTGTATCCAAATCCATCAAATTTTGAACTTGTACACATACATTATCATAAATTTATTTAAAATAAAAACCAATAAATATAATACATTGGCTCAAGGTAATAAAGGTGATGGTGTTATGATCTTCTAGGAGTCTGATAATCACCTATGTGGTTGAGATTATTTAGGAAAATTTATTATTTTTGTGCACTTTTAATGATTCTATTTCTGTGAGAATATTATAAAATCACTAATGCATTTATATTAAAATTATTTTTATAATTTCCTATTATTTAAGAAGTCTATCAGAAAGCTCATGATCCACCGATATTCAGATTAAGGAATCTATGTAGATAAGATATTTTTGTTCTAGTCATATAGATATAAGAAGCAATATCTAAGAATCTATAACATTTTTTTGTGTATTGATCCTCCTACTGATTTGGTTGAAAATAAAAATAAAGGTTCCAAGGATAGGAATGTCGATTTAATTTTATTACATAAAAAATATAGGTGAATTATAGATATTATTTTGGAAGCTCATTACAACATTTAAATTTTTAAATTTAATCTTTTTTTATTCCCACTATTCTTCATTAATACTGTTAAATTTAAAATTAGTTTCCTTTTGAATTGTTTCTTTCATTCCACCATGATATTTTACTTTTTTAGTAGAAAATAATGATGCCTAATTTAGTACATTTGAATTACATTATTTTAATATGGAATATTTTTTATAGTTTTATAAATCTTCAATTTTCCATCTCTTGATGATTCCTTTATAAGAAAATAGTCCCAACATCACATCTCATATCAATATAGATAATATTCTAAAATTAACCCTAGGTACTCAATGAAATGTAAAACCCAAAAGTTCTAACCTAACTAGTTTCTCCAAAAAACAATATATTTCTAAGGGAAGAGGAAAATAATAACCCAATAAAATTCCTACCACATCATAGAAAAAAACCAAGTACTGAACCCCATGACATGAGGGGATAACTGCACCTTCTAACCAACTATGCTTCTTCTACACCCCTTTAACAATTAAAATAATAAAAATACCTCAAGCACTCAATAAATCCATGAACCTGAATAAAAAAATTACCTATTGGTTTAACTAATATATTATAAACAACACATATAATTTTTCTAATTTGGGACCTATGACCTCATTTCTAAGATCATATATTAGTTAACAATGGGGATTATAATATAAATATATCAGTGTGTCACTGCTCCCATAGAAACATCTTACATATATAGAACACATTAGAAACCTTTCTTTGAGACTCTCATTTCAAATCATGAATAAATTTGAGGGCCTAAACTTACTAATGGAACTAATATCAATGAGGGGGTGATAACCCTTTTGATGGGGGAGTCACACTCTATCTTATAGAGGAGTTCTCCACACCATTGTATAGAAAAGGAAAAATCATGCCTTAATTATATTATAGTAATCAAGGAAATATTTAACACTAGTTCGTATAGTATAGGGATCACACCCCAATCCTTAGGGGTTGAAAATCTATCATCATGAAAGGAACCGATAACTCAGTAATGATGCCTCAATTGAGGAGTATATAACCCTAGGATCACACTAGTAAACACATCATAGTAACCTAAACCATAAAAATGGTTAAATTCGTAACAAATTGAATACTCCTAGATAGAGACCCTAATATATAAATCCTAAAAATTTCCAATTAACTCACAAAAAATAAAAGAAACGACACAATTTCATATACTAAGTTGGTTACTGTGACCAAGGTGCATATGGATCTAGTGATTAATATCTTCCTTCTAATGGAAATGAAAAAAATCCACACCAATTGATTCATTTTGATTATTATAAAAAAATAATCTATAAATATATTCAAATTATATCTATCAAGATCATATCTCATTGATATGAATAAATATACAATAAATCCTCATACCTCTGACACTCTTACTTTTGAACTTTAAAAAAACTATTCCACGTATCTGAATACATATTGGGGGACCCATACCTTAACAAGATATGTGTACTAGTTGAGGGAATATCAAAATCCATAAAGAATGTGGCAGGATATACCATGTCACTTGTATGTTTCTAAGGAAGTATTAAACCTCATGTTTCCTCTAATAATCATTCCCAAACAGTACTTCCATCATTAATGATCATAGAACTCCAAACTATATAATTTTTCCCACAAATATCCTCTGATTCTAAAGAGGACCCCACTATTTCATTCTATATGGAATAATTCTCAGAATGAACTATTCATTTAACTGATTCTAAGTCCCAGGATAGATGATATGATGAATACTTGGGAAAAATTACATAGTATGTACCACACTCCAAGTAAAAAATATCATTTATAATAAAATATAAAATTGAAATATATATAATTTAGTAATCATTATCACTTTGTAACATAATAACCAAGCATAAAGCTGACACCAAACCACTTCATACCACAATTAAGCATCATCAATGAATAATTTTCCAATCCCATACAATATCCATCCTACGTCATATCCATTGAAATACCACATTATAATCATAATATTGATACAATAATTTCATCCTCAATCAATTGAAAATCAAATTAACCATTTCAAAATCCATGAATCTCAATATTTAGCTCATCATGGTCATTGTCATTCATCAATGATCGTCATCATAAAAAATATTACTGAATGATTTTATTGTATATATTCAATGATTAATGAGGATCATTGTAATTATGTACATGAACATGGTTCCCATTAGAATCTCCTCATGTAGCATGATAATCATAGTATTTTTTTGGGTAGTCACACACACACTTTCATTCAAAACATTATTTAGATGTTTAATATTTATAAGAGCTATAAACAAAAAATTAGAGGAAACTATGAAATAAACTTATGAAAAGAGTAAATAGGTACTCAAAAAGTATTATTTTCCCACATCACTATTAATAACATTGTATAATATACTCAAATGTCAAAAACCCTCCAAATTATCTCTATTGACCTCAAAATTATGACTATTATTATTTATGTGAAAAAAGAATCATGATCGACTATTCACATGTCAAATATGGACACTAGAGATAAATGTTGTATATTTCACCACTAATATTATTGTATAAGTGTTTATGAATACATATACATGTAATAATAATGAAATTTATATTATTATTGTTGTTGTTATTACAATTATTACTTTTTTATTATCTTTATGTCCATTAATATTTTCATTTATTTCATACCAATCATCCTTTAATAATATATATTAAATACATATGATATAATATATTTAAAACTATATATAATAATATATAAAAATGTACCACCATTAGCGGTGGGGAAGTTTGTGTTGGGGGGTTATGTTCATGGTCATGGGGTCAAGTCTCTAGTCCTACATGTTTATTGTATTTTTCTTCCCTATTTTTTCTACTACGGTGGTGGATGTAATTGACATTATATATAATATATAAGAAAGGGAGAGATTTAGGGATGAGTTAACCCCTATGAGCATTGATTAAGCCATTAATTTCCTATACTCATACCCATAAATAACTAAATATCAATATTTTTATCCCCTTTAATTTTAAAATTTAAAAAATTATGATAATGTGTGGGACCATTATCCTCTAAACCCCAAATAGACCAACCTATCCTAGAACAAAAACCCTATCTGCAGTAACAATCAGACCCCAAAATAACCTCATCATGATATATAACCTCTATAATATTTCATCCTCTCATCCCACCTCTGTTATATTCTCAAATAATTGTTATTCCTTCATCTCATGATTAGAGAATCATGGAAATTAAGCATGATATTTTATTAGTGTTTCTTATGAATGCTTATAATAATCGATTTTTATCATCACTAAAAATAAGCAAGGATAAAAGTTGACTTTATTAATATATATTACCAATTCATATAAAATTTGATTTTTATGAGCCCTTATTTTAGAACTAATAAATTAATCTTTAATCATAATTTTATTTAGTACTGATAAAATATTTCTCTATTTGATTATAAAATATTCAAATATTTTGATTGTAATAAAATATATACAACTAAATGTTTAATATGAATTAGTTAATATTTAAAAATATTATAAATTTTCATATGAATTTTTATATATTATTAATATTATTTTATATATATGTTATAAATAAATATATATTATTACAAGATTAATATTATATACATATTATATTTAGTTGGATATTTTTACTTGATTGTAGGTTTTACCTACATAGATACATGTCATTCACACACAAATGTATTAATATAGGTAAATTGTCATAAACATAAAACTATTCAGTAATTAATTCAATTAAATTAATTAATAAAATGATTTATTTAGCATCTTTATTATGAAAAAAATTTCATATATGTAATTAAAATGTATTTAATATTTGTATATAAAAATTCTAACATAACTATTATATCTGTGTACATTGTGTAATATATTTTTCAAATATGAAATATTATTACTACAACTATAATATTATATTTTTTTACAAATATAACTTGATAAAAAAAATATAAAAAAATTATTATTTATTAAAATAAAAATAAGGATAATTCCAGTTAACAATTATACATAAGTAATTAGTAATATATATTAAACATTTTTCTATAAATATTGTTTCAATAAAATTATAATTTTTTTGTGATTTTGAATATAATTTTTAAAAATATTAATTCATTTATATAAATAAATGTATTTTTAAATATAATTAATAATATTTAAATGTATATAAAAAATGGTTTAATATATAAATATATAATTAATAATATGTACATTTATATAATTAGTAATAAATATAAATCTTTTTGTTGCATTAAATTATTTATATTAGTATATTTAATCATAAAATAAATTATTTAAATTTATATATATCCTAAAAATACTTATTCATTTATATATATAATAATAATTGAATATATATAACTAACAAAAGTAAAACATAATTAATAAATATTTTTTTCAAGAAAATTTACAACTATTAATATTTTATATATATAAATAACAATATATATATTCTAGAAATTATAAATCTATATAAATGTAATTATTAAAAGTATCATCTTTACTTGGATTTTTATATAATTAATAATATTTTATGAAAAGAATTTATATTTATATTTTTTAAGTAATTGATTATATAATGACCCAAACCACTGAGGTTTGAACCATGACTACCCCATTCCCACCTCCAATAGGCCAAGGGCTAGCAACCAACACCGAGTAGAAATATCCCTGAAATGGTAGGAATTATCCTAAAGTACCTATACACACACACATCTTCAAGCCCACAAAATTTTGAAATGTAATATGACTGAAAGAAATCCTAAATACATCTTAGATACAAGAATAGAGTATGAAATTAAAGTAATATAAATAGAAAAGGGGCTAAAAACAAGACCATCCAAAACTGTAAAGAGTATAACCTAATCCAAGGGTGGGGACTAAGTCAAAAGTATGCTCCCGAGAAACACCTCAGTTTGTTAAGGTCCAGCTATGCTCCACCTGCTCTATATCCTCCTAAGACATTATCAAAAGGTCCCTCAACTAGACAAGAAATGACACATGCGAGCAAGGCCTGTGTAGGGGTGAGTATAACAATACTCATTAGGACACACCAAAAACACTAAACACTAAGCAAAAAGTATAGTATTCTCAATATAAGATATAAAAATAAATGTATAATAGAAAAATCCATATATAATCAGGAAAGACACCATGCGATCAGGCAGTGATAACCAACTGTCAGCCATAAGATTATGCTTAAAGAAAAACTAATTCTGGGAGAACTCACTCTATGAGCTAAGATGTAATCAGAGACTCTGGAAGAATAGGTCTTGATCATTGGGTTTCAGCCAAATCTAATTCATTAGTCAAATAATAATTTGATTGAAATATAGAGGTTCATGCCAAGAACTGCTGGGGGACACCACAAACCCAATATGGATCAACCTGCTACATAGGGGATCATACCTTAATGATTCCACACACCATGTTGATGTGTCCTGTTATATGGAGGATCAACACCCTACCCAGTGAGGTCATGCTGATCCTACAAACTACAACTAGGAATATATGGATTATAGAGTATCACACCCCAGTCTCACATAGGGAAGCTAAAACTCTATCTTAGGCTTGACCTCTAGAGGGGATCACAATCCAGTGATGTGGATGTAATACCTCACTATACCCATGAGGGAAAGGACCAAGGTAATTCACTCAACCTATATTGTTCTAATCTAAGAAAACAAAGAGCATAAATCACTCTTAATGTAATTACATGGTATGTAGAAGGGGTACTTGTTGTGTCCCTTTACCTCGGGTCCTTCCCATGTAAATGGATCGTGTTATCAAACAGTGTCTGTGTAGTAGTACAAACAATATAGAAAACTTTTTTACTCTACTCATGTTCCAGCACATGGGTTTATCCTATGGTCTAAAGTCTATGTATTAGTACATGGCTTATCCGATGTACTCGGTCCAACCTGTGTCTATGTGGGGGAGTATACATCATGTAGCAAACCCGTGTACTCCACCCTGTGTTCATGTACTTCCCAAGTACACACTGATTATTTGGGGAAGGGCCATACACTGTGTAGGTTTCCCTCTAACCATGTGATTCCTATATCATACCCAAAACACTAGCTACTTCTCAGGGGGACCACATACCATGCAATCCCGGATTACAAGTTGTGTTCGGTGGGATTTTCCGGATATCATAGATCTTCCTCGACACACCTCAGATGATCCTCTGACCTATGATATGTTGACCATCATGCCGTGAAACTCAATATCCAAATTAATTTTTCCATTCAATCACTAAATTAACATGTTTCTTCACTAGATATACTTGAAAAATAGATCAAATTAGCGTTATTCATTCTATGTCAAAGAATATCAAAGAATGAAAATATCAAGAATCATCTATCATCTGAATGACTCTGTCTCCATCATTAAACCTTCATCATACCATTATTGTCCAATTTCTATGATATTGGATCATTACACAATGAAATGGGTGTGAACCAATCAATTAATCTGGAATAGCCAAACCTTGGTAAAAATGAATAACGTATTCGGTGAATTGTAGAACAAAGGGAGAGAAGTACCATAAAAATTTAGAGGAACAAACCTTGTTCAATGTTCATATTATTCTTGGTAAATTTTCATTATAAAAGTAATCAAATCCCAAAAACTGCAATCACAAGAATTATCCCACTAAATCCCCACAAAATAATACCATTCTTTAAGGTGACTCATCCGATAATTAATCTGTTAATTGAATGATTTTAAATTATCATAGAAATTAAGAACTGGTAAGAAATCCAAATAAAAAATATTACCTACCCCAATTCAATTTATTAAATAATGATGAAATTTTTTTTCATCATCATGATTAGAATTATCCATCAAATCTAAAGATTCATTGATCATTGATCCATGATCTATCATCATTCTCCTGATAGAGAATCCTCGAAGCTCTCTCTAACTGTTCTCTAATGATTCTAGGGTTATGTAGATAACCTTATAATTCCTCTATAATAATACATTTAAATATATTTTGTCTTTTCATCATCACAAATGAAATGAAATAATTTCATTAAATTATTTTTTCAATTTCAATGCTTGTGATAAATTTTCCATAAATGATGCATGCTGACTAATGTTAAGTCACCCCTAGGTTAAAACCTCTATTTTGAACTCAATAGTTCCCCCATATTTTTTATTCATTCACCCATTTATAAGTTATTTTACCATTTTCGGAAAAGTTTATTTTGGGTGTGTTCTATTTAATATATTTAATATATTTCAAAAAATTATTATGGGCACACCGAGACTTGGAATCACACGTTGTGTCAACACCTAGTTAGAATAAAAATCCATATATTATTTAATAATATTACATGTAAAATATGAGACATTAAATTCTCCTCACCTTAATTATTTCCATCCCAAAAAAAAGAAAAACAACTCAAATAGAAGGGGGTAATAGGCTCACATCTGGGTCTCCCACTCCCTACTGCTCTCCTGAAGGTTCCTCTGTTGTCGTTGAACATGAAAAAGAGGAATCAAATGCCCACAGCGGATCCTTTCCTACTAATCCTCAACCTTTATTGGGTTTTCAATAAAGTTTTCTTCATCCTTTATGTCCATGTCACCCCATTTATAACATGTGATGGGTCATTCGCATACTTCCTTAGCTGTGATACATGAAAGACATTGTGTGCGCAATATAACTGTGGAGGAAGGTTTAAGCGGCATTCCACTTCACCAAATAAGCATTGTATCTAGAAAGGGTTGATGAACCTATGAGATGGATTACCACCCCATCCAAATCTCTATAATCCACATTGAGTTGAAACCCATAGGAACACAGGTTCTCCTCCCTCGAACTCCAAAGTCGTCTATTTTCATCAAAAGACTTATCACAACTCGTTCTAGTCTTCATCCACTCCTAGATGATCGGTAATTTCTCAGTATTAACTCACACCAACTGTATGACCATGAGTTCTGACTAGCTTGGATCAGTACAACAAAGTAGTGACTTGTATGGTCTCCCATACAAAGCCTAAAATTGTGTCATACCAATACTAGATTGATATTTATCATTGTATTCAAACTCCACCAAGGGTAGGTGGTCCTCCCAACTCAATCTAATGTACAACATGCAAGACCACAATATTTCCTTCAGAATAGGAATGGTATAATTAATTTAGACATCAGTTTATGGGTGAAATGTTGTAATTAGTCATAATTGAGTCCCAAATGCCTTCTGTAATCCCTTCCACAACTGGGATGTAAATATAGGTTCATGATTAGAATCAATTTTCAATATAACTCCATGAATTCAGACTATCTCATGAACGTTGAGACATCTCAACCTCTTTACTGAACTCTACTCCCAAATTTCTAATATGTGGGATTAATTTGTGACTTGGTTTATGATCACCCAGATAAAATCATGTCCCCTAGACATACGTGGTAAGCCCTTCATGAGTTCCATGAATTGTTCATCGCACTTCCACTCTTTCACAGCAAGGAGGTAGGTTAAACCTACTGGAACACGGTGCTCTACCATCACATGTTGAAAGGTAAGGCATCAAGAGACAAACTCAGAAACTCGTTTATTCATTCATGGACACCAAAATGGACAGTAGAGGTCATTGTAAATCATAGATACACCTAGATGTACCACAAAAGGGGAAGTATGAAACTTTCTTAACACATCATTCCTCAATGGGGAAGGTAAAACTACACATCCTCTGTAAAGGATTTCATTCTCCCGCCATTATAATATCCACAAGGATCTTGTCCAGTGAATCTTTGAGTATGAAGGGTATTATAGTTAGTATCTTCACACTGAGAGTCCCTAACAAATTTTAGAATTGGTGGGGTAACAACCATCAACTGAAGACATGATACAATATGCCTATTAAAAAAAGCACATCTACAATGACACTAAATTCTCTAACACCTCAGCCAACAAATGATAAAAAGATCTCCAACTGAGCGCATCCATCACCATGTTCTCCTTCCCATGAGTACAAAAAATCTCAATGTAATGGTCTAGTAAGAACTTTAGACATCACCTCTGTCACAAGTTAATATACTTCTGAGAGATGATATACTTCAGACTCTTTTGGTCAGAGTATACGATACACCACTCACCTAGCAGGAAGTGTGGTCACATATTCAATATAAAAAATACTACTGCTAACTGAAGGATGTGGGTCACTTAGTTCTTCTCATGTGGTATCAAATTGTGTGAACCATAAGTAACAATTAATTTACTCCTCATTAGAAAACAACCAAGTCTGGTCTCTGATACATCATAGAACACTACATACTTGAAACCCTTCTTTGATAACCTCAAGATGGGAGAACTTTTCAACCTCTACCTCATATTCTAAAAGAACTTCTGGAACTTTTCCATCCACATGAAAGGCTTCCCATTCCTGGTCAAGTATGTTAAGGGTGTTGCCACTCTAGATAAGTTAAGTAGAAAATTATGATAGTAACTATCCAATCCAAGGAAACTCTACACCTCGGTAACACTCTTTGGTGGTTCCTAATCAAGAACTGCCTCAACCTTCACTGGATCCACTAAAACTCTAGACTCGGAGATGATGTGTCCTGGAAATTGTACCTCTAGAATGTAGAAATGAAACTTCAAGAGAATCCTATAAATCAGGTTCTCTCGGAGAGTGTCTAGGAAAATCCTCATATGAATCGCATGTTCCTCCTCAAACATTGAATACAATAGGATGTCATCGATGAAGACTACCAAGAACAGGTCCAAGAAAGGTTAAATTATCTGTTTCATGGGTACCATGATCACTTTTGGGGAATTATCCATGAAAAACAACTTCACCAAGTACTCAGAGTGACTGTAACAACATCTAAAGCCCATCTTCAGTATATCCTTTTCCTCGTACACTAGTGAAAAAACTCAATTTAATGTCTGTTTTTTCAACTTTGATGTCATTTTTTAACTGATGTCTATAACAGTGACGTAAAAAAAGAAGTTTTTTGGCATCAGTTTTTATAAAAAAAAATTCCCAAAATTGAGCATGGTATTTAATTAATTTTCAATTTACTAGGGAAACTAACACAAAAAATATGTAATTTTATTAAAGGATTCGATGTCGGATTTATGAAAACTGATACCGAATGTTATAAAATGTTTAGAAAATTTAGAATATTTCACTTTTAAAATTATAAAAATTCCTTTAATAGAAAAATAGTAAGCAATAATCAGACATCATGTATCATTGAATAAAAATCTATAAAAACTTATATTCTATTTTCTAGTTGATAATAAAAATTATCTACGCATTTTCATTATATAGTAGATTTAAAAAACACATACTTGAAATTTATAAGATGATCATTATTGGTGATTATTGAAGCATTCATTTGATATACTTATGTTAAAACACCTATTGTGAAAAAACAATTAATTTTTTAAACACTTGTTATTAATAAAATGTAATATTATTAATAAATATTAACATGCATACCATAAATCATAATCAGACGTAAAAAATAGATTGTAACCAAAGATCAAAGATGGGTAAGTTCATTTTGTGTATAAGACTGGTCATCATTGAATGTCTACAATAATATTTAATGATATGTGATTAAAAAATAGAATATTGGGATATAAAATATAAAATAGTTAATATAACTACCTTGTCAAATTCAATAGTTACCTCATTTTTTATTATCTCTTACATGAATCGTAGAACACAATAACCACATTCCACATATCCATGTTGATGATGAAACTTATTTTATAAAACATTAACTTGATAATAAAAACCAATATATATATATATATATATATTTAAAAATTGTAATAATATCTCATATAAAAAATAATTACCCTTAATTCCACATATTGGATTGTATTTGGTATCTGTATTAACATGTTTTCTTTGTTAAATTTTATCCATCAATTGAATTTTAATATATATTAACTAGTAATACATGTATGAACAATGATAATTAATCATAATGAGCCTATATAAACAAAAAACAAACTTACCTATTTAATAAGGTGGAAAATTTTCTATGAACACCCTCTCATAATGAGAAAACCAAATATAAGGTGCATTCACTTGGGAGAAATAAGACTATAATCCAATGCCCTTACAATAAAAAAGTTCACAATTAGTGAAATTATCATTATCATTGGTTTATAATTATGTTTTAGATCTTACTTATTAAGAAATGAAAAAAACAAATCCTAATCTCCATCTATGATAATCTCTCACGTATATTTGTAACTCTATTTGGATTCTTCACATATTTCAAATTCGTGGAAATGTATTCTGGATCTATAAAACCAAAACACCTATGAATTAATTTTTTATAAGAAGTGTGTGTAGATAGATAATTAAAAAATTAATATAGTTAGTCAGTTTACACCATCTTTAATTAATGAAATAAAAATTGAAACGTCAATTTACTTTCATGGAAAAAAACTACAACACATTCACACTGAGCTCATCAAAATCAACTAGATTCATGATATCTTCTCTGAGTATTCTCAATGGATAGTCTCTTACACATATAAAGGTATTCATTTTAAACTCATAGATATTATCCAAGGAATAATAAGTATGTGATATCCTTTGTATCACATTTGAATTATCATAAGAATCTACAATTAATTTGTTCATGAATCCTTTGTTTCATTTGTGCAATTTATTTTTCTTTTAGATAATCTTATATAATTTAAATGTCAGAAAATAGTATAAGTAATTTTCAATCATATGTAATTAATATTTAAAAAAATTCATAACTCATATGAAATATACTGAATAATACTATCTAGTCAAAGTAAAAAAAATGGCATAGACAATCCCCAAATCTAGTAACATCTTTAATAGAAAATGGTAGTATAGCATTTGGATCAATAATAACATGTATGTATAATCTAACATTACCCATCTGCATATGATTTTGATGTATAAAATCACCTAAAAAATGTACGAGTCCTAAAGCTAAAATATGTATATTAGGATCTACATCATACTACTCACTGTATAATTTTTGTTCTAAGTGAGGAGGTGGGGGATCAAAGTAGATGGGTTGGGTATGGTATTCCGACTGAGATTGATATAGTGGTTGCACAGCCGACTAGGAAGGCTGGGAAGGCTGCACACACTGTGAATATTTTTTCAAGTATTCTAACAAATACTCTACATAGCTTCTTGAATTTTATAACCCATATATTGTTTCGTACCCTTCATCTTGGATTTTAAGGATTTTAATTCCGGGTCACTTGATTGCATAATTTGAGGAAAAAACATTATGAATACTAACACCTTCCTGAAATTATCTAACAAGTCCAGGATGTTCATCCATTCCTAAATTGTTGTCTAGGATGAATATCCGACCCTTTGGTATAAAATAGCCTTGTGTCTCTTTCTTCAGAAGTTCATCCAGAAATGAAAAATAAAAAAGATATATTAGTGATTATAATTTATAAAATATAAAAATTCATGAAAAATAAATAATATTTACATACACATTTTCATCTACGTCCTTATCTTTTTCTATAAGATAATTTTCATTTTTTTCTTCTTCTCCCTATTTTCCATTTTTCATTGTGAGTGGGGGAGATGGAGGACCGAACTAGACCTCATCAAAACCACTAGTGTATAGAGGTATTAGTGCTTTAAACTTTTCCTTAATCATTTTTTTCTCCAAAAAATGATACCCTCCATGTGATAAAGTATGAGGGTATATATTCTTCAACTGGATGTATTGATGGGATTTCATAATTTCCTGTTATATGAAATGTATACTAATTAGTAAATAGGTACATAAGTATAAAATTTGAAAATATAATATAATTATCATATTAGAAAGGGTTCACTCTATCAGCCATAAACAAATTCTTCCACATATATTCATCTATAAACTCTTACTTAAGACATGGGTTTTCATTTTTATTTTTCAAAAAACATATTTTTTAAAAATTGTTTTGAAATATCTCTATCTGACTGCTGCCGAAGTAAGAAATATTTTATTAATTATATTATTTATTCAAAAATAAATGTCATATGTAATTGAATAAAATAAAAATTAGTCATTTAAAATATATCATATTCTAAAAAATATGAAAAAAAAATCAATTGAGATATTATATTATTACAGGCATCCAATCAGGATATTATATGCTAATACAGTAATGGCTCTGCGTTGATATATATCAGATAAATTTTGTTTCATTTGGTCAACATGAATTATTATTATCATCAAATGTAATATGCAATTGATCATCTCCATGAGAAAGTGAAATTTTTGTTAAATGTGTAATGCCACATTTACCAACATCAGAACCCAATTTCATAAAATTAAAAGTAGAAGAATCAACCACTGGGGTCTCATTAGTGGTCCTGAAATTATTTTCTTTTGTAAATTAAATGTTTTTTAATTAAAAAATAACATTAATAGATATTATATAATATGAAAAAATGGAAAATACCTTAGTAAAAGATCCTTTGTCTCTATATCAGTATCCATTATTAAAATAGACAATTTTTATGAAATTTTTGTAGACCTATATATTATTATCCAATTGAATAATTAGAAAATAGGAAAACTAAAATATGTAAGTAAAAAAGGGCAAACATGGGTATGTTAAATAAAAATAATAATTATGTTATTATTCATAAAAAAATATAAATGGTAAACTATTAAATACATAAATTACTTATAAAATGATAGAATAATTTAAAATTTTAAATATAAAATAGTTATTAAAAAATATAATCTTTACACATGTAAATATTAAAAAAGAAAATAATGTAAATAATTACCAAATTATTTAGGAGAGTAATTTTTTGTTTTACTATATCCCTTCATCATGATCATTGCGTAATGAATGAACTATGTTTGTGTTATAGTCTTTTTTGTCCAGAAATCATGTAATATACAAAGAAGCATCATATAATTAAAGAAAAACACCACCATCATCATCCTCATCAGAAAAATGGGTTCTTTTCCATTGAAAAATGATGGAACACTAATCAATTGATAGATTAATAACATAAAATATCTATTTTTCATGTGAGTCCATGATAAATGGTTCCTCATTGCAACTAATTTTTTTCAAATCAACCAGTATAATTCCATATCCATCATGTTTCACACCACTATTACTTCCAAACCCATCAAACTTAAATACGGTGACTCAAAAATTAATATAATAAATTTAAAATATGTCTTCAAGAACTCTAAAATATGGCATTGATGCAGAAATTGTTTTTTATCTTTTTCACTCGAAAAATGAAGTGCTTCAATGAAGACCATTACCCCACCATTCTAAACGGTACTCCTCTCATCCAAATTTACTGTGTAAAATGTGTAACCATTAATATAAAATCTAGACCACATGATCAAATTAATAGATGGTCCCCCTTCTAGCCACTTCAATGTTTCTGATGTAGATATATCTGTGTTGACATTCTCTTTAAACCATGAAATAAATGTCTTTTATGCTTAATCATTAGAAAATTTTAATTTCTTTTTTTATATCATAACTTTAATTCTGTAATATGTGATGATATATATTGTTGATCCTCATTTGTGTTGTTCAAAACATATAAATGTTCGTACATCGCTTTATCACATGGAATGAATGTTAACATTATGCCTCGAATCCTTCTTCTTTCACTATCAACTATCAAATTCCAAGATATAGGGACAAAAATATTCTCCACTTCATATAAATAATCAGCACATAACTCAATAACATCTTCTGATACATATTTTTGAACAATATAGACTTCTGTTCAATATGTATTTCTAACATATCCCTTCAAATTTTTCGAATATCTTTCAAAAAGATTCATCCATCCTAAATAAACAGGCCCACATATTCTTATCTCACACACCGAATGAATCACCAGATAAAATATTATCTCAAAAACTTTAGGTGGGAAATAAATTTATAATTGAAAAAGAATAAAAGTAGCTTCATTCTTCAACATATCTACCAAATTTGTATCCATGACTTTGTTACAAATGGATATGAAAATTTTATATAAACTGGTGACAGTATTTCTGGAAGCTATCATTATATACCACATTGTACGAATGCTAGAAGTTTTTCATCAATACAAAACAATCATGAGATTCCATACCTATTAATTTAAAATCCTTTAATGACACCTAATTATTCCCATTTGAAGAAAAACCACTGGGTGCTTTAAAACCATGAAGACACTGACCAAAAAAATTATCTTTTCAATCTTTAAAAATGTGGCAGAAGATGGTGGTAAATTTGTTTTGTTTCCTTTCACAATGGGAGCTAACTCCAAACATATTATCATTGATATCAAGTCTAATATATCATAAAATATATATATTTACATTACTTTTATGTCTAAAAAATATCCAATCAGACATTATCATATGTTTTTCTCAACATTCATATCATCGATGTTATGTTTTATCTCTAAAAATGTCCAATAGTATAGTTCAAAAAATATAGATTGTTTCTTCAAAATATTTTTTGAAGACTAGAACATCTTTTCTTTCCAAATTTCAAATAAATATTATATACCATGTTATAATAATGATTCAATAAAAATGGTTAAGGGGGGAGTTTGTGTTCATATAAACCATTAAATTATTTTTTATTTATACGATAAGGATGATAAATTCAAAAAAAATCATTGATTTTCCATGTAAACTATATTTATTCCATTTTTAAATTGCTAAAATGAAGTCTATTATTTAAAAATTAAACATAATTTGTGTCCCTTACTGGTATATCTAGATAAGTTTCCAGATACAAGAATGTTTTTTTAGTGAACATTATCATACCATGAAAATAAAATTACTCTTTCTTGTATACATTAAAAACATTAACACATGTCTCCCATAGCAGTTTGAAATAATCAATCAATGGTGAAAGATACACATAAATATTATTTCTCGGTTTCTTTGGTCCATAAATCATCAAGATCATCAAAAAAATATTTTTTATTCCTACAAAGATGTGGGGAAAATTTGTAAACTACCAGAAAAATAGGATATAAACTATATTTTCTACTTAGGGTCCGATATGGATTCATTCCATTAGTACACAATCCCATTATGATATTTCTAAATTCACTTGAAAAATAATGAAATTTTTTATCAAATCTCTTTCATTGTAGTCAATTGGCTGGGTGATGTAAGATACCAACAGAGATACACTAATCTGAATACCATCTTAACCTTTTTTCATCAATTCAATTTTCAAATAAATGCTTCAAATGAGGAATTATGGGAAGGTAAAAAATTGATTTAGTAGGAGCTTTGATTCTGGTACATAAGAATGAATCCCATTTGAAATATCAGAGATGTTTGAAAAAATTAGTGTATGATATCATTAGAAGGTAGAAAATTGATTTTTCACAATGTTAGATGACAATACATAAGAATGAATTTGAGTTCACTTTTTCATCTATCTTATAGAATGATGTCCTATACATAGGACAACTTGATAAATATTCATATTCTTTATTATACAACACACAATTATTAGGGAAATAATTTATCTTTTTATACCCCAATCCCATTGGGAATAATATTTTCTTCACCTCTTAATTGGAATGTATAAGGCTATTTCCATTTGGAAGTAGCTCATTTAAAAGTTGAAGTAAGTTGGAGAAATATTTATCACTCCATTCACTTCTTTCTTTCAAGTTTACTAATCTCCAAACAGCTGATAAAACATCATATTTTCTACAAATTGGGAATAATGCTTTCTCATAATCTACATACAATCGTTCAATAGTTGTTGTTTGTTCGATGGTTTCAACACCAAAATCATGAATTAATTCTTCAATACGATCCTCTACCTCATTATGAATATTGTTATCAACATAAATTTTGAATCTTAGGTTCCTTCAACAAGCCCGATCTAATGTTTATAATTAAGGCTAAAACCATAGAAAATGAGATGATTATTTATTTCTCTCGAGTGAAAATTTCTCATATTCAAACACTTCGTATATGGACATAAAGTTAAATCATATCTTGAAGATTTTGTGTAGAAAATTACAAGAATTCATCAACACATTTTTCATATTCACTAGTGTTTCTTTGTAAATTTATCTTATTAAAATACCTTAATATCAAAATATGATCAGTGAATATATTAAAACATATAAATATTTATATATATATATATAGATAAATTAAAAAAACACATTCAATAAAAAGTATTGGTAATCAAATTATAAAGTATTATTTATAACAACATCATTAATAGGGAATACAAAATCCCTTGAGCAATACGATGTGCCTTCATACCACATAAATATAAAAATATAACATCCATGTGATAAACAACAATAATTATATCAATAGTATATAATGTACTGATATTTTTTAGATCACATTATCAAATTATATCCAAATCACAATATTATTTCAATGATTGAATAACCTTGTACAAAAAATAATTTACCATATAATTATATAAAATCACATTGACCACCCATAAAAAATTATCATAATATTATTTATAAAGTGACATGATCATTTTAACATTTCATTCCAACTATTCATATCATCATTATTAAAAAAATATAAAAAAACATGAATTCTACTTCAAATTGAATTATTTAGGTGAATTTATTCAACTTCCACTATTTTTCTCCTTATCCTATTATAAATTCATCTAAATTCACCATCATTATCAACTAACTAACATCCACTCATCCTTGGTTATATAATATAATTAAATAGTACATTTTTCTATGCCCACTTCTACAATCCCATCATATAGATCAAATTCAACAACTTTATCATAAAATATTCATCAAAACATTAACCTATATTTAACACACATCACAATGTCAAAAAAAATATGAAGGAAATATATTTTATATATCATTACTTCAAACCCCAATAATCGATACATATCATCACGACTATTTGATATTTTCATCAAATAAAAAATTTATCAAAATGAAAAATTCTTTAAAACCGCCATTATACATAAGAATAAACTACATAAAAATAATTGAAATAATAACTCAACAATAAAAATAATGATAAATAATTTTACATAAAAATTAAAAAAATAAAAAAAATCAGATCTCATGAAGAAAAATGGGCCCCTCATTTGAACATGCTCCCACAAATTAGTTAGAAGAACAAACAATGCAGGATCTAACAAAAATATTCGTAGAAATGAACAATAAAAAAATCAAAGAATGAAAATAAAAATGTTGATGATGGTCAATCGAAAAATGGTTTGAAAATAGAAATACATCCATAGATGATGAAATAATGGCAGAGAATGTTGAATAAAACCACATATCTTGAAATAATGATAAATATCCAAGAAAATAGTCAACAATCTCCATTGGGATCATCGGGTCACCATCATCAAGTTCATCATGAGTGAGAGAGGGTTTTAACATTAGAAAAAACTGAGGACTACCCAATCCAATATAATTTCTAAATACTTTTCTGCATGGGTTATTGGGAAAACCGATGCCAAATTAATTTTTTTAATTTATTGAATCAGTTTTACTAAAAACTGATGAAACTTTTTTTCATTTATTTCATTGGTTTTTTGAATAACTAACACTATAAATGAAACAATGTTCTATTTTTTGTGTTATTTTATTTAAAAAACTGATTCCAAAAACTAAAATAAAACAATTTGAAATTGGTTTATGTAAAAACTAGGGCTAAAAAATTCTTCTAGCTAACTTTTCCATCGACTTATAAAAAACTCACACCATATCTTCAACCTTAAAGCCACTATTTATACTAATGGTACTCATAGCTAGTGACAACATTTTCAGAGTTCAACCATTGAGAACCAACTCGCTCCTCTCAACTGATCGAAGAGGTCATTAATTCTTGGTAGTGGATAATTTTGTTTCATTTTCACCTTATTCAAGAACTGATAATCCATGATTTTCCTCATGTTATCATCTACCTTCATGGAAAACAACACTAGGCCTGCCTAGGGGGAAAATTTGGGTCTCACAAATCCCTTCTCCTATAAGTCCTCAAAATGAATCCTCAGGTATTGAAGCTCCATGGGTGCCATCCAATATGTTTGTGGAGATATTTGTTACATCGCAAGATGCTAGTAAATGTAGAAATATAAATATCAATAGGGAGGTAAACCCATTACATCCTCAGTAAATATGACCTTGTACTCTCCCACCACTATAAGAAAATGATTTCCCAAAGCATACACTACCCCCATAGTCATTATATCTAACTTGTGAGTAACCAATTGTAATATCATGAACCCAATCTAGTCCAGATCCACCAAGGATTCCTTTTCCCCCAAAGTAAAACCTCATTATGTCACTACGGACACACTACATCCTTTACATAAAATAGTCAATCTGAGCATGAACTATAGATAGTCCTTCCATACCAAAAATGACATCATAATTACTCATTATTGAAATAAGGATAACCAATAAAAAACTCTCTCCTATAATTTTCATGTATCACTGTTATAAAAAGTTCAAAATCATTTAGTCACCACCCATCAGAGTCTCCAACTATAAGGGTCGAGTTAAAAAATCAACTGAAATATATAAGATTTGAACTAGAGAAGTTTAAAGGAAGGAATGGATAGCACTTATGTCTATAAATATTTCATCTAAACTATAATATACATAGATTGTACCTAATATCATTGATAGCGCCTCGAGATCATAGGCCTCCATAGCTTTCATCTGGACTCGTTCCTATACACCAGCTCCATGATCCTAGTGTGGACCACCTGGGGATGGTGGTGTTAATAGGTAGATCCTACCACCACATCATGCTACCCTACCTACCCCTATTCCTTGTCTCTTGCCCTACATACCACCATTATCCTACCTTTTTCTCTATATTGGTGGTCCCACAACCATCTCCCAGTCATCTTTATGATGGGTCGAGCAATATTATTCCATATTTCTCTGGTTGTTGAAAGAGAAACACTACTTGTCCCATGGATGATTCAAGCCACCCTGAGAGCCCTACACTGCTAACCCTGAGTCCTACGATCACCTACTAAAGCGTCTGACCCACTTGGATCCCTGTGACTACATTAGGATACCTACTATTGAGGACCCATATATCTGGTTTCCACAGCTAGTTCCCACTACTAAAATTTACACTTCCTGAATAAATTCTACCAATAGGTATTTATAAAGCACTCTAGTATAGGTGGAAATGCTAAGAGATACCACTGACACCCTGATGTCCCAGTGCAAGAAATACTCAATGGTCCAAGCCCTAAAGAACTGGTCCCATACTATATCCAAGGAGTAACATGAGAGATCAGTAATCCTCACTGAATACTCATCCACAATCATACTTACCTTCTTCAAATGTAGTAACTCTTTTATATGTAACAATCGCACCGTGGCTAGATAGAATTCCTCTATAAAGAGATGCTTGGTGTATGTCTAAGGGAGAGTTGTTTCGTCATGTGATTGAGCAACCAAGCTCCACTATCTTCCTACAGATCCCTAAAGAATACCCACTGCATGGACTTCCATAGGATCTATATGTGTCCTCACATTGTGAAAAATTTGAGTGACTACCTCTAACCCATTCCCATCCACATAGGGATATGGATCACCCCAAAACATAAGAGTTCACTACATCTGAAACTCATACAAATCACTTAACTTGTGTTCATCCTGATCTAGTTGTACTAGTGCTAATGATGCACAAAAAATTGTAGAATAGTAGGTAAACCACCAAGAGGTGATATCTCTAGTACAATCCCCTATATGTATGCCTCTCCACTAAGTGGATCATCCTCATGATCGTACAATGGAATCCTACTCGGTTTTCTATGTGGAGGAATATTGATATAAAACAAGATGTACTAGGGTGAAAAAAGTATATGTGGGTAGATAAATAAAGAAAAACATGGAAATCACAAACCATTCCTATATGATTAATTTACCAAAAAATTTCCCTACAACCAAATGTTAAAATGTACTAAGATGAAAGGAAGGTGATCATAGTCCCAGTTAATGGATATACCAACTACCACACCAAAATAGGAATCTTTGTCCTGAAATCCAAACTTGAAATAGTAATGACTATTTCCCCAAACAAATCTCACCAGATTTGAGTCCTATAGTGGAACCTAACTCCTTTGATACCACTATGTCATGACCCAACCTACTGAGGTTCGACCCGTGACTACCCCAATCCCACCTCCAATTGGCTAGGGGATGGCGACCAGAACTAAGTAGGAATAAACCTCAAATGGGTGGCATTATCCTAAAGTAAATATACTAAAACACACATCACTATTCCCCCACAATTCTAAAATCTAAAAAAACTAAAACAATGCTTGTAAACATCTAAGATCCCACAATAGAGTATGATGGTAATGTACTGAAAACAGAAAAGGGTCCCAAAAATCACAACCAAAATTATAAAGATTACAGCATGCTCCCATGGTGAGGACTAAGTAAAAAGTTCACTCGTAAAAAACACATCGATCTATGATTCTCTATCTATACTCCACCCACTCCCTATCCTCCCATATCACTATCAAAAGGGTCATCGTCTTCACATGACATGATATGTGTGGGAAAATCCCGTGTTTGGGTGAGTATAACAATATTCTATAAGACACCCCAGAAACACTAAATGTGATGTAACATGTATAGTAAACTCAAAAAAAGATATAAAAATCAATTTATAATAGAATAAACTAGATATATTCTACAAAGATGCAATTATATTAGTTGGTCATAACCAACAATCAGTCATAAGATTCTACTTGAAGCTACACTCATTCTGGGATAACTCACTCCACAATCCTTGTTATCATAGGAAACTCTCAATGAATAGGTCTAGATAATTGGGTCCATCCCAAAGATAATAGACTAGTCTAAAAAGATATTGATACATAGATAGGGGTCACAACCAAAACTGATGGGGGACACCGTGATCCCAATCTATGTCAAACTACTACCTAGGGGGTCGTAAATCAACGATTCCACCATCCCTACCAATGAATCCTTGTACATGGAGGATAAATTCTCCACTCATGGAGGGAATTTTGATTTCACAAACTCTAACTAGGTAATGAAGGATGATATAGGATCACACTCGAGTCTCATGAAGGGACGCCACAACTCTATATGAGACTCGGCCACTAGAGAGGATCCCAAACAAGTGAATTGGATGTAATGTTGCACTGTACCATCTAGGTAAAGGACTAAGGGAATTCACTCATAATATACTTGTAAAAGCTAAGAAAATAAATATCTTAAAGAACTATTGATGGGATAACACAACATGTAGAAGGGGTACACGCTGTGTTCCTTGACCCCAAGTCCTACTCGTGTCATCAAACAGTGTCCGTGTAGTAGTACACACCAGGTAGGAAACCTATGTACTCTACCCATGATCTAGTACACAGCTTCATCCTATGTACCCATGTCTATGTACAAATAAATAGCTAAGACTATGTACTCTGTCCAACCCATGTTTGGGTGGGGGAGTACATGTCATATAGGAAACCCGTGTACTCCACCTCGTGTCTGTGTACTTACCAAGTACATTCCAAGTATATGGGGAGGGACCACACACCGTGTAGGCCAAGAAACACATTTTTTGACACTTATATCTTACTCAAAAACCTAGACTTGGCTTAAGGGGGATTTTACACCATGTAATCTTGGATTGCACTCTGTGCTCTATGGGATTTTCCAAAAAAATCTTAGATCTTCCTCCACATGCCTCGATCGATCCTCTGAACTCCGATACATCAATCTATATTCCTCAAAACTCGAGATCCAACCTCATTTTTCCTTGCCATCACCAAATAAACATATTTAATCACCTAATATTCTTGAAAAATGGATCAAATTGACGTTCTTTATTTCATTTAAAAGATCCCTATTGAAATAGAAATAAAAATCATCCATCTTTTGAATCACTTTGTCTCTATTTTTCTACCCTCATCATGTCATGTTGATCCCAGATATATGATAACAGATCATTTTTTCATGAAATGGGTGTTTAAAAATTGATTGATCTAGAATAGTCAAACCTTGGGCCAAATGAAGATTAGCTATAGTGAATCGCAGAAGCAGGGGAGAGTAGCAAAAGAATAAATGTGTGGAACAAACATCGATCGATGTTCATGTCGATCTTAGTTCGTTTCTAGCAGAAGTAAAATCAAATCCATCAAAAATTTAATCACAATAATTTATCTCCCTAAATCCACACAAAATAATCCCATCCCACAAGGAAACCAATATGCAAATCAATCCATTTTTCGATTGATTTTATTTCATCATTGAAATTAATAATAGGGAATAAATATAATTAAAGAACAAACCTTACCTCAATTAAGTTTGATTGATGATGAATAATGAATGTATTTTAATCATAGTTGGAATGATCCATTTAATCTGAGGTTGTGTCGACATTCGATCCATAATCTGTCATCATTTACCTAAGATATAATCCATGAAACTCTCTCCATCAGCTCCCCAATATTTTAAAGGTTATTCTAATAATCATATAAATCCTCCATAACAATCTTTTTAAATATATTTAGTCATTTCATTGGATAAAATTAAATATAATTATTTCATTAAATTATTTTATTCATTTTAATTCTTGGGATAAATTTTCCACAAATAACCTATGTTGACTAATGTTAGGTCGCTCCTTAGGTAAATCTACCATTCTGAACTCAACGGTGCCCTTGTATTTCTGATCTACTCACTATTTTATAAGTTATTCCACTTTCTCAAGAAAAATATTCATTCATGTTATTTTTTATATTTAATATATTTTAAATATTTCTTCTTGAAACATTGGGCCTCATAATTACATGTAATATCAGCACCTGGTCTCGAAAACAATCCATATATTATTTAAAAATAAGACACACAAAATATGAGAAATTATATATTAAGAAATATTATATTATTAAATTTGAAATTTATATTTCATATTAAAAAAATTATATTATTTTAAATAGAGTTGATAGTAAATTTAATATTTATATTTAATTAGTAATATATTCAAAATAATCCTTTATATTCTTTAATTACTTGATATTAAAAAATTATTCATTTTTATAGTTAATTAATGTTTTTAAATATTATTAAATAAGTTTTAAATATAGTTAAAAATTATTAATATTATATATATATACATTAATATTATCTACACATATATAATTAGTAATTTATTGAAATTTTGTAATATTTAAATATTGTTTTATATTTTTTATATTTTTTATAATTTTACCTAATTAATAATATATAGTAAAAGAATTTACACATTAATTAGTTGTTGAGTAAAGGAATGTCACATCCCAATCACCTCATGTTCGTGTGTCGGGAGATATGAAATTTAATTGAACTAGGGGCGGGCCATTGTATAAAGCCTTGTACCTTAAAAAACCAATAATTAAACGATTTATAGTAAGGGTTTCTGTTTCTTCCATTTTCATGATCTAATAGACTCAGTGTTTTAGAGAATTAAAAAAATGCCATTACTTTACATAAGGAACACTAAAATAGTGTGCATTTTTTGTAAAAATGGAATTCATATATTTGCAATCAAGTTTCATTTGTGACACAATTTATTCATTAAAAATAAAGTTCCATTATTTTAATCTGGACTTCATAATATATCTTACCCATATTTACACCATGTGAAGACAATTTAAAACTTTTGATGAGAAAAAACGTTGGTAAGGGATATAAAAATAATGAAATACCATTATTCCATTGAAAACTGTTAAAATCCATAAAAATGTTTTTCTTTTCAGAATGAAACAATGAGAATATAAATAAAACATTTCCATAAGTGAAAATCTATATTTTCAAAAATAAAATTCTTTGAATTCATTAGAAAACATAGAAAAAACCATAAAGGTGTCTTGAGTAACGTGTGTTCTCATGAAAATATTTCATTGAAAAACAAACATTTTACCTTCAAAAGTTCACAATCTTTCATTTCCTCAAGAAATCAAATGACATCCATAAAAACCAATTTTTCATGTATAAGACAGGTAACCTGGAGATTCATATTCATAACTCATTCTCAAATTTTATTCACTCATGTTTGAACAACTAAATCCCAGTTATTTGTATAGGAGTAAACTACCTGGTTATCTTTTATAATTTTCTACTCCGAATTCTAAATCACTACCCAATACATTGAAAAATAATATCAGGGTCACCCATTGTCATGATGGATGTCATTCTAACCCATCATCATCATCTATATTTCTCATGTACCATATCTTGAATATTTAGTATATAATATTTCATTTTATTATCATAATTTGTTTAAAATTCATTTTAATACATAATAAAATCACTTTCCATTTTCGTATAAAAATAAGGAGAATATCCATTTCCATTGAAAACTATTAATATTTAAAAAGACACTAAAATGGGAAATTTATTTTACACAAGAAAAATATAAAAAAACATGTATAAAACTATTAATAAAAAATAATATAAAATGGTGGGAAATTCCAAATATTCCATACAAGATAAAAACACTATTTAATACTATGTTAAAAAGATTCAAAAATGACTCATCTAGAAAATGTTAAAAACATTACTTTTTAATACATTGTATATAAAGTCAAATGTATTATAAAATAAAATTTAACATCATTTGAAGTATAAATAAGAAAATTATTTATCCATTTTAAAGAACGGGGACATAGAGGGAAAAATATGAAAGGTACACTTTAAAACAATATTTCAAATAATAATTCCTTACATTATTCATATCATTTATAAAAAAATTAAGGAATATAACATTAAAATTATTAGTAAACCACTTAAATTTAAGTAAATTAATGAAAAAATTAAATCTATAAGGTACCTAAAATGCCATATAAAATAACATATGTGGTTTAAATGGTATAAATAAAAAATGACTTTGAGATGAGAAATATCATACACTGCCTATCGAATTTCCACATACGTTCCTTAAATCCTACATAATAAACATATATTAATTATTTAATTCTTAATGGAATGTTATAGTTTTCTTCCATTTTCATCATATCTTTTATTTTTTGTTGGAGTTTAGAAGGCATGAGTAGGGGTTAATTTCCCTTTAAAATACTTTTTGAAATTAAAAATAAACTTGGTGTAATTAAAATAGTTAATTTGACAAACAAAAATTAATAGTACTAATAATAGTGTAAATATAGTTTTGTGGTTTGAAATCCAATATCTATCACTTGTAAGGTAATGATTATGTATCCCAGTCACACTTAATGGTTTTGAGTAGATAATACCTCACTTTAAAAGTATTGATCACCTATTCCCTCACACTTAGTGGCAATGATAATGCATGAAAAGAAAAAAATAGTCATTCTTAGAAAGATACCTTTGAAGCACACTCTCAAACCACTAACAATAATACAACAAGTAGGGATGGAAGGAAGAGATAAAATTGTGAGGGAGAGCTTAATAATGAAACAAAGTACAACAATATAGATTTAAAATGACCCTCAAGGGATCCACATGCATCACTTCACCATTGTGGTTGTATTTATAGACTCTAATATCTTTAGAATAATTCTACAACCTCTAAGGAGCTCCGATAGATATTGGGGTAAAATTAAGGAAATAAAGGCCCTATGAAATGTATTTATTCTATCTAGATTCCACTAGATAGACTTTGAGAACCACTAGACTACCAATAAAACCTAGACATAACCAAGGTTATGTAAAAATCATATCGTCTCCTCAGTGGTTCCTAGAAAAAAATTGTGTCTTGTATAGGTCCCATCTGGTATCCGCATGAACCTTACTTCTTGGGACTTTATATGAGGAAATATCATTCCTCTTGATAACTCTATTTAGTCCAATATAATTTTGAATGATGTCTAAAATTAAACAGACTGAAATCCATGAATTGAAAATTTTAGAAACATAATTTAGTTTTTGTAATAATTAAAAATCCAAACAGCATGAGATGTACAGCATTATCCCATTATTGATTCATAAACCCCCTTAAGTAATTAATCCCTAAATATTTTCATGATATAATTATCATGATTATAATAAAAATAAATTTAAATATTTCATAAAAAATTATTTACATAATTCAAAACGAAATTTAGTAATGAGATTAAAGGATGATTTATTAAATTATTTCATTAGTAACTATATTTCAAAAAAAATCTCCCATTTTTATTATAAACAAATCAAAAAAACTCAAAATTCAAGAATAATTCATTTCTCAAAATGTTCAATTTTCAAAATAATTTAAATAATTGATGATACCTTAGAAACTATTACATTTACCCATATAAAAAATAAAATTATTCATTTATGTCAATAAAATCTCCCCTTTAAATGATATAAAATAATTACTCTAATAATTATTGAAATTAAAACAATTTCAAAAAATATTTGAAACCAAAAAAATATATTCATTGAGATACTGTAATATAATAATACATTCGATATCATAATATTATCCCCCAAAAAAAATTAATCAAGGTTCTAAAGAAATCATACCTTTTAATTCAGTCACAATTTCCCAATTTTAATTATAGATATCATGTATATGGTTTAGGTAAATAATTTCAAATCATTCATAATAAGATGAGGTCTACTCATAAGAGAGACAAAACGGAAATGAAAATTTTAAAAAACCATAATTTTCTGTAAATAGAGATCAAAATTGAAAATTATTTTTATGTATTAAAAACATTAAGCAATCCAAAACAAATTTATTATTCAAAAAAACCATGCATTCCATGTGTTCAAACATTCATAAACCTTCCTTAAAATTTTTGGGAAAATGATAATGTCTTAAGAAAAAGATAACTATGAAAACATATCAGGATTAAATTTTTTTATAAAAATAATTGTATTACCTGTAATTTATTAAGATGAAAAAAAATATTTTGATACCCATAAATTTGAGTATTTGAATTAAAAAAGGTCATAAAAGAAATCAGACATGTTTTAATAGTGAAAAAATAGATATAAGCTTATCAAAAAAGTAAATTTTTGAATTAATTTTAAATTAATAAAAATGATTCTAGTTTTAAAATATATTTTAAGAACCAAAAACTGCACACACATGTCCTTTTAAATAGAATATAAAATTTTGATGTCAATTATAAAAACTACTAGATTGTAAAATAGATTTTATCATTCTAGAGTTCATTCAAAAATAGGTATTTTTACTTCAAGATATTTATAATTAAAAATGGATAGGATCCCCATCAATGGATGCATTCATTGAATGTATTTTGGATTAAAATGAAATACAAATCAAGATTTAAACGAATATAAGATAAAACAAATAAAACCTACCTAAGAGAGTGAAAAAAATCCATTAATCAATTCAATATTAAAATAAAAATGATAAAAGAATCAATATTATCAAGATTTAAATAAATTAAATTGATAAAAAAAATTCAATAATTTAGCACTATATAAAATTATAAACATAATATTAATTATATATCATGGTTAAAAATAATTAATAATACAAAAAATTTCAATATTGAAAGTTTAAAAATATAGGGGAAATACTCATTCATTCCAAAGTTAAGTTAAACAATCACATTCGTGCCATTTTTTACCTCCATGTATGTAAAATAAAACCATTCTTAGGAGAGATATCTTAGATGTGAAAATTCTAGAATAAGAGAGGTGACTAACACAATATAAACTATTAAATAAGATTAAATTTCAGTATCAGAATAAATAGAAACATATTTTTTTAAAATAAAATGATTGGAAGGTATTGAAAAAAATATATTTTTCAAGAATTAGCAAGTATATTACATGAATTTTATTTTTTAAAATTCATGAAAAATAATTTTAAAAATTAATTTCCACAAGAAACAAGATAGTATCCCCTTAAATAAATACTTTTTTTATGGTCAGGTGTTGAAAAAAATTAATAAATAAAATATTTATGAAATGGAACTTTAAATTATTTAAACAATTAAAAAAATTAATAGGTCAACATAGAAGTGTATTGAAAAAAATTTATTCATGTAATATGTTTCTCCTTGGGAATAAATCTTGATACACATTTTCAACAAAATAGTAATGAAACTATGCATTTTGGTACCTAAAAAATGGGCCCACAAATGTTATCTAATAAAGACTTCAGAACCCATATTTTTGGGGTATTAATTACTATAAGAGATTTTATATCCTCTATGAAATATATTTTAAGAGAGGTGGATTGATTTTGGTCTACCATATTAGTAATTTGTATTATTTCATTCATTAATCAGGTTCATAATTTTTTTTAAATAATTTAAACATTTATATTGAGATATAACACTTAAAAAATTCTTATTAGTGGTATTTTTAGAGGATATTACATTATAACTGAGGAAATTAATATTTTTTCTATTACTTTGTGATATTATATTAAAATTAAAATATTTATCACCTTTGGTGAACATAGAATTAGATTTCTTATGATCTTAAATTGTTGATTTATATTTTTGACCTTTTATTTTTCTTTTAGTTTTAAGAATACCTCATCATTTTATTTTGATTGTGGATCCTTTTAACTCACAATAAGATTATATTTATTTTTACACTCCTTGATTTTTATTGAGTTCAAAAAATAATTTCTTTATTTTTTTCTATAATATTTAAGATCATCATAATCAATATGTATAGAAGAGAAATTATAATAGGAATAATATACCTCATAACATAAGATGGTATAAACCATGATGCACTTGGTTCTTCCATCCCATAAGTCAGATAAACTGAGGGGGTCATCAATTGCACCCTAATTTAACACATTCAATTCCATATTTCGTTCCTTCTTTTATTTCATGTTTTTTGGATAAGATTAATTCTATCTTTATGTGAGCTTTTTTTATTCAAAAATATCACTATACCCCTACTTCATCATTTTTATTTCAAATTTTGGTATCATAAGAGGACTTATTCATTTTTACAAACTAGGATAGCATCTTGGACAAGGGTGCAAGATTGGAATCACTTCTGGATGAATGATCATAAATTATCATGAATGAAATTTTCTTTTATTTTGATTTAGACACTTATTCTTAACTTAAATGTTGTATTTACATAGTAATCCCAATGTTCATGAGTGACCCAATGAGCCCTTCAACCGTCATATTTCGGATTCATTTTTCTTCTTAAATAATCCTCACATTGGGTTTCCATGTTCTTAGAATTACCCAAAGGTCCATTTTCACAAGTTTCTTTATGGTAATATCATCACCCATATATTTCCTTACATTAATAATGTTAGTACTTTTTGTAATAATTTAATTTATTGACTCATTATAATGCATACTAAAGTAGTCATAATCATTGTACTATATATAAATCCAAGTATCATTTATTTTATTGGAAAACTCACACATAATTTATAATAATTTACATGTTTCATTAGTGTTTTCACACATAAAATCTATTAAATTCATTATTATCTAATTTGTGATCTAAATCCTCAATGAATTTCAAATAGTATCGAAATATTTTATATTATTGGGGGAATTTTTTTCATCCTTTTCCTGATTAGTAGTATATCCATGAATAAAAATTTTCTATACCAAATATCTTATACTTAAATTAAAAGTAGGCATATTATTTCTCAAGTTATGATAGTCTGGTCCACCAATTTATGGAGTTATACGACTTAATTTTCCCTAGGAGCGCCTAAGATATTTGAGGTAGAGCACATATTTAATTGACTGTTCCTAGAAATTGGTTATTATTTTGTAATCAACTTAGCGACTGATCCCAATTATTGGTTATAGATAATATAGAAAGATGATTGGCGAATTTATCATTAATAAATATTTCATAAAATATAACTAATCTTCATGTAATTAAAACAATAATAGTGATAAACAAAAATTAAGATAGTTATGCATAAGGGAAATATAAAATTAAAATACAAGTCGTATGAAATTTGAAAAGGATTTTATTAATAATCCAAAAATGGATCCATATATCTCCTCCACTAAATATCT
Organism: Viscum album; assembly: GCA_963277665.1. Classification (NCBI taxonomy): domain Eukaryota; kingdom Viridiplantae; phylum Streptophyta; class Magnoliopsida; order Santalales; family Viscaceae; genus Viscum; species Viscum album. The sequence continues at coordinate 1,669,731,717 of OY728165.1, forward strand.
TTTAGATTTTTTGTTTAGAAAAAAAATTAATGGTTTTAGAAAGAATCCCAAAAACATACTTTTTAGTGGTTGTATTAAGAAACCCATTAAATGAAATAAGAGACATGTTTTTTAGTAGTTGTACTAATAAATCGCAATAACCATTTATTTTTAGTGTATATAGAAAAAAACTAAACTTGTAAATTTAGTGTTTGGGGATAGAAACCCAATCTCCCTCACTTTTAAGCTATTGATCACCTGACCCCCTCAAAGTGAATGGTAATTAGCACCCAATATCTCAATTTAAAGGTAGTAATAACCCATCCACTCACAATAAATAGTAGTGAAACCCTATGAAAATAATAAAATAAGTGGAATTACTAGAATATGAAGTCTTAATAACACTCTCAATCCTCTAATAACAAAATAACTAGAAGAGATTGATGGAAGAGACAGACTTGTGACAGAGAGATTGAGAATGAAAAAATGTAGAATATAAGAGATATAATATGATATTAATGATTCCAAAATTAATATTATAACCCTTTGGGTTAATATATAACATCCAATATCTTTAAGATAATTCTATAACTTCTTAAGGGATTAGAGATTCATTGGGGGTCGAATTAGGGAAGCAGGACCCTCTCCAATGACTATTTGTTTTTCTGTATGGAAGCCACCAGAAAGAAATTGGGTGTAACAAACCATATAATAGTTTCCAAATATAATTGATGTTATTTATAGGTCACCCTAATTATCCACTAGAACCATCCTTCTTGGGACATCAAATGAGGCCTTCTCATGATGCTTGATCCCTTTGTTCAGTCCATAAACATCTAAAAATGATGTCAAAAAATAAAAACAATGAAATAATTGATATACAAAATTTTAGAATTTTTTTTCTGTGTTTATGATCATTAAAACCACCTAATAGCATGATATGTTAAAATTTTATTTCATTTATGGCCATATTGTATTTAGTTACCTAAGAAGTTTTGTTTACGTTATATGTTTTGAGGACGTTTAGTTCATAATCAAAATACAACTTTGGTAGGTTGACCATGGTCAAATGAGTTATTAACTCATCATATCCATAATATAATTAATGAAATAATTATGAATTTTATAAATTGAATTTTATTTTTATAATCTTTCATGAATGGATTACATGAAACGAAATCACATTACTTTGTGGAGGTGGTATTCCACACACATGCACAACTGAAGTTATCAATTTTTAATGGGTAGAAGGCTAAGAAGGTAGAATATATTATATTTAGAGAGTCGTTATTATTTTATGAATACATTTTTTTAAAAAAATCCATCATAATAATCATCCCTATGAGTTATTGGTGAAAAACAAAATGTATCGTTTCATGGAGGTGGTAGTCCACACATATGCATGAGTGGTGTTTCCATCTCTCATGTGATGGAAAAGGGTAGGATAAAGGGGTTTTTCCATCATTAGAATAACATTTCAGTATATGTATGAATATAATTTTATTATTTCATTATGGATAATGATTATTTGATGTATGTAAAAGAGAAATAAACACTAAACACACGTTTAGGAGTTATAACTGTTTTTGGGAAACCTCCTTTGGCTTAAACATTATGCCTTCTGATGTTGGTTTTTTGTGATATTGTGACCTCTAAGACATGGTAAGGGATATTTATATGATATTTGGATAGGTATTTTCAGACCTAAAGTGCTCATAATCTTTTAAGAATAATGATCAATATGTTCCCCTTTATAAGTGAGGGGAGTGGCACACTTGTAAATATTAAGAACATAAAAATAATATAAATGTCATAGTAATGTAATGTGCTATGAAATGGAAATAATTTATATATTATTACATTATATGGTCTAAATACCGAATACCAATAAAATTTATAATGGTTTATGTCTACTTTTGAACTTTATCTTCTATTTTAACCCCTTTGTTAACCATTTTTATCCTTAACCATGGAAAAAAGTTTTTCACTACTTAAGGGTTAAAAATTTACATATAAGGTGTAAGTTAGATAAAAAATGTTCCATGTATGAATTTTTTTCCATTTACCAAGCCAAATATTCTATTTAATGTTTTTTAAAATCATTTAATAAAATATTTTTAATCATAAAATATCATTACAGTTATTTTTATGACTACTAATTTAATTTGAATTTAAAAACATCAGGGAAAAAATTAATTGTATTAAAAAAATTAAAATAAAATAATATTTAAATTTACATATTTAATTATTATTATAATATAAAAATTAATAAAAAACATGTTTTTTTAGTTTTTAAAATCATTTACCTTGATTTTTATACTACATGAACAAGAACTGTATAGGCGTTGCGTAAAATTTTAATATAATTATGTCCTTACTAAAATTTAAAAAAAATTACCATCATAAAAATATTTTATTAATATTATAAATAATTATTTATAACTTATCATAACTTATTTTTCTCCCTATGTAAATATGATATAGAAATTAAAATAAAGATAATGACATTTTTTAGTTATTCTTTACTTAAAATAATATATAGGTCTTTATTAATGAAAATTGGAACCAAGATGTCATAACCTCTAATATTGGAAGATTATGGTAAAAAACTCATCAAATAGAATAAATTTATGTTATTGATGTATTTTTAAAGCATTTTTTCATTATTTTTAACCATAATTAACCCAATTTACCCTTTCCATGGTGATAAATATTTAACATGGTTTCTATTAATAATGACCAAAAATAAAATTGAATTTATTAATAAATTTAAATATCATGAATCCAGATATGTTATAAATTTTTTAATATTCAAGTTTTATAATTGGAAAAAATTACTTTTAATATAAGTATAAATATGAAATGAAAAACATCTTTTATATAATTGTGTTTTTAATTAGAAATAAAATTATACCAAAATAAAATAAAATATGGATACCTGGGAAATTATTTAGATTATTTTATTCAAATATATCATATGTTATGAAATATAAAGAATAATGTTACATTTAAATAACATTATTTATGTAGAGACCTGTACTTGACGTACATAGACATTACATTCCTTTTTCGGAATACTTAATACATAACAAAAACAGACACCAAAGGACCATAGTAGTCTAGTGTCTTTCGAAACCTGGAACATAATCTTCTAATCATGGTCAAAGATCTTCAACATCTCCCATAAAGATCTTCCCCTTTTGTTTTCTTACCTAAAACCATTCTTTATATCTTGGGGAAAATAAAACATAAAAAGGGTGAGCTCAAATGCTTAGTAAAGGTAAACAAAGAGAACATAAAACAATACATAAACATTTGAATGAAAAAACTTGAACATAAAATCTAAACAACAAAACCTTAAGCAAAGACATAAATCTTGGAAGTACGTAAGGTATATACCATAGTGGAACATCAATCATGATAAAATAGCATGGTAATAAAACATGTAATTGTGGAAAACCATTAAGCACATTATATGATTTACATAGTTGCCAAGGCATTGCTGCCAAGACCATCTTAGTGGACAAAGTCCCTTTCTGAATCAAGTTCACTCCTCGTTCCAGTCCTGTATCACTGAACCGGATTAACTTACCGTTCCATCCAGGTCTATCTCATGAGATATAAATCTTTACCCAATGCATTGGAGGGAGATATAGGTCCCACACATCCCATAATTAAATCATTATTACTATTGAAACAACATAAATATAAATCATTCATCATAACCCAAAGAATAAAATGGGTTTCATAAACATCATCCCATCATAACATAATCCATATTAAAAAATGGATATCATTTCATCATAAAAAAAAAGTTAAACCATGTAAATCATAGAGACATTATACTTGAAACATAATCATACTAAATAATTTCATCTTAGATGGAAAATAATCTTGATAAAACACTTGAAATTACTTCTTGAGGAAAATATCCTTTCTTCTTCAAAATCATTTTCTTTTCACAAAATTTCATGCAATTTTAAAAGAAAAGTATTTTATTGAAAATAGCCATTAAAACTTATAGAATAATCTTCATGAAAATTAGGCGTTATGAAACCGTAAAAATCCATTCATTCCATATAAGTTAAAAAAACATTCTCCTCGTACTTTTGTCAGAAAAGTCAAAAAGTATCACGTTTGGTAAACAAAAGAAATATTCCTTCTATAACACAAAGTAAAAGTCAAAGAGGGGTAAAAATGACTTTAAATATACATGGAATAATATTAAACACTTTATGAAAAACTTTTTTATGGACATGGATGAAAAATATAACCCCAGTAAATACTTTCGTATAAGCAATCTCATATAAAAATGAGATTGCAAAATTATCCCTTACCTTAGGTCTGATATGCATCATACGTATCTGAACCTCCTGTATAATAATTTAAATAATTTAATTTACTTATTAAAGAATCATATTAATTTTTATGACATCATATATGGTTCACTTATTACTTTATATTATTCGTTCTTTTGTAAATTCCATGTTAAAGCAGCGTTTTGGGTAAAATCGTTTTATTTATTGTATATATTTGGACTTGTTGTTATTTATATTATTATTACTTATATAATGATTTACGTACATACAGAATGTAAATAATGATTTATATATCATATATATTCCATATATATATATATATATATAATAGATAGATGAATGTAATGGAATACACCGTTCATGGAAACGGTAGGTCGTACGTACGCATGAACGCTGTTTTCCTTTCCTTATGACTTGAATGGAAGTAATTAGATGAAATATATATATATATATATATATATATATTTATATTTATATAAATAGCTTCATTATGTCATATATTTCATTATTATTCATTATATATACTTTATAATCATTCTTGAATGGTTTACATGGAGAATGAATCACATCGCGTCGTAGAGACGGTAATCCGTACGTACGCACGAGCGATGATATCGTTACCATAATTATTGAATGGAATTGGGGTAGATGATATAATATCTTAGAATAATTAGGATTTTATAATAACTATATATAGTTATTCTTTACAACATTATACCCATCCAAGTAAGTTGGTGGTGGAAAACAGATTACACCATGGCGTGGAGACGGTATTCCGTACGTACGCACGCGTAGTGATTTCATTTTCCGTTGGATGGAAAGAAGGTTAAATGGGGTTTTTTAATATTTATAATAACATATCAGTATATTATTGATACTAATTTTATTACTTTATAATGAAACAACTAAAGAATAAGATTTTTAAGAAGAAAGAAACTTGAAAGAATCGGTAGAAGAGGTTACCTCTTCTTCGACGCACCTCTTTTAAGATTCCTCTTAAGGCACTAGAGTTGGTATTGTGGGGAGACCAGAACCTCTATAATGTTTATAGGAAATTTTAGAAGGGAAATGGTCAGGGTTTGGATGAGCTTGAAGGCTAAAAATTGTGTAAATAGAAGAGGGAGGAGGTTCCCTTTTATAAGAGAGGAGATGGGCACCTTTGGGAACCTCAAAAATATTAATTTATAATAAATCAAACCCCATATAAAAAACCTCAAAAAATGACTCATATTCGAATATTAGATGATATAGGGTTGTATACTCATCAAAAAATAAAACTTAGACATGTTGAAAATTTATTTTAAACCTTATCAACTTGATTTATCCTTATTTAATCAATTTAATTTTATTTGGGGTAATAAGATTCTAAATTTTAAATTGTTATAAATAATAACTTATGTGTTTTGAATTGTCCATAATTAGATAATTTATGAAATTTTCGACAATATAAATTTTAATTTATAATTTTTAAATATTTTTGTGATTTTTAAACAATTTTATATTATGTTATTTATATAAAATAACAATACTGTCAATTTTGACACTATTAATTTATTTGAATTTAAATAAACTCTTAAACAGAATATTTGTTCGAAATAAAAGATTTAATATATTCATAACATGTCATATTTATCTAGAAAATTCTTGGATCTCATTAAATAGTTCATAAAATATTTATTTTAATATTTTTAAAACCATTTACTTGATATTTCAGTCAATAAAATAATTTCAACGTCACTATTGTGTCACCTTTAATGACAATTATTTGATATTTAAAAATTATAAATAAATTTACATGATGTAGAAAATCTTATTATATTTCTGAATACGATTCATGTTCTAAGTTTCATGAAGTTTATCACTAAATTAAAATTATTGTTCTTATAAGATTTCAGAGAGTGACATGTTGTCACATTCTTTGGTTTTAATAATAATTAAATTATTTCTGTGGTCAAAAGTCGATAAAATGAATCTAATATGACCCTTAAGTGATATGGTTCGACTTTTAGTCATACAATATAATTCTGTCATGTGTTATGGTAATTTTATAATCTTAGGTTTACCCTTAATTACCCAATTTATCTTTAACTGGAGTAAATAATAATTACCGTAGTTATTATTCATAATATCAAAAAAAATTAACCTATTATCATAATTTGAACCCACTGAATCCAAATATGGAATCCATTTTTCAAAATTCAAAACACGTAAGTTGCAGTAATTAAATTAAAATTTATCCCGTTATGAAAACGGGTTTTAAAAGTTAAAATATTGCCAAAGATTGAAATGTTTTTACCTATGAATTAAATGTAAAATTAATTATAATGACATAAATTATATTAAATGGTAAAAATATATTGTGTTTATAATTTAAAAATATTCAATATTATAATTTAACCATATACATTATTGTGATGAAAAAAGTTGTTTTTAATTAAAATATAGCGCGTTTTTACTATTCATTAAAATATGAAAGTTATCAGAATAATATGAAAAATTTATCCAAAGTAAATTTTTATATCCTGGTTCAAAAGAATAATTTTATTTTGTAAAATTGAACTTATAAACATGTCAAAACTATATTTAAACTGAGTGCACCATCAAAAGGTGGCAAAACTGCATTTTTTGGAAAATAATTATTTTACCCGAGAAATTTATTTTGTTATCATACCATGTTCTATAAAATGTGTAAGATGAATAATAATGTTATAAAATACCAAATTTAGTTATTACTATTCATAACGTCTAGTCCATAATAATATTATAACAATATATCGTTGTTTAGTGAAACCTGGTATTGCGTACTACACACGCTATCGAGGAAGGTTGCGATTACGTGTAATGCAAGCCAAGTCAGGGATGCGTGTAGTACAAGATCCTTTTGGTGTATCATACAAAACAAGACATCAATTAAATTAAAAAGAATAATTCTCATAAAATCTCAGGTTGTTACCTTCTACCCCCCTTAAAATGAATTTCGCCCTCGAAATTCGTCGGGGTTATAAATTGTTTACTACTTGAAAGTTTCTTTCATAGAAACCCACATAGTAAAAATGAATACTAAAACATAATTTTAAAAAGTGAAGTATGAAATATATCAGTTACACAAATTAACTCATCATTGGGTTTCCACATATGAGAACATAGGCGAAAATATGGATATGGAAGAGAAATCTTACCATCAAGTTCTGAGGGAGAGTGGTAGAGAACATGTATATGAAAAATCCAACAATCACAAAGCCAAAAATTTGTTATGATCTATGGTACCATATAATTCATCGGATATAAGGGAACTCAGACAACATTTTTGGTTTTCAAGATCATTTCCCTAAAGTTGAAGAATTTGAATTAGAATAAATACTTACTTTATTTCGGTATAATATCACCGTTGTTCGTGCCTTGAAGAATTTCCACTTCATCTCTTAAAGAAATGAAGTTGAATTTGTCATTCGTGAAGTGTTAGCAGATCATGTGATAGAATGATGGGTCATTCCATATGTCTCAAACAAAAGGTTAGAAAAAGTTATCAAATATACATAAGTCAATCTATGGTGAGGTTAATCGTATATGATTCCAAAAATGGAATTATAATTCATCTATCATACCTCTTAATAAAATAAAACTATTTTATACTAACCAGGGACTTCTTGTAGGTTAGTGGTAGGAAATAAAGGCATGTCGCACTTCGGTTGTGGGTTCAATTCCCGGAACCTTGTCCGACGTGACGGGTTGTCTCCCGTCCTGCAGGTTGTATTTTTTTCCTAAAACTTCACTTTTATAACATTACATAAATAATATTGAAAAAAAATTCTAGCCTTAAACAATAATATCTGATGTCTCCAGTATTTAGACTTATCCAAAATACATCTGTCCAATCTCATAGTATAAAGAAAACGATTAATAGAAATGTCATTAACCAAGCATGTGAATACCATCATTTATCCCCCATATATCATAAGATATATCTTGTTGATCACATTCCAAACATGTGAATACCTTAATCTAGTATTCTCTTGCAACATGAATTACCATAGAACCATAGTGAAAACATGAATGCAGTCAAAAGGTAACTATTTCCACATACAAAAATCCCAAAATTTCGATATACTTAAACCATGATATCACTTTGTCCTTATATCAGTCATGAGCTCGTTAATATTATTTTCTCTTTATCCCTTCATTATACGCATATCATCTGTTTTCCAAAATATTTGAATTACTTTTTATGTTTATCGGTACCATATAATTATTGAAAACCATAATAAACTAATACATAGATATTCCAATATTCAACAGTACTATAAATTAGATTCCACAACATTATTTTGGAATCCCGTTACATAAACACATAATCATTCCACTACATCATTTTCATACTCAACATCACAAATAGTGATCGCATGTGACTTCCCTTTATCCTTTGCCTTAAGAGGTTTCTCACATCAATCATTATTAACCCTTGGATTAGGGCATTGATTAGCATAATTCCCCATTTCCTTGCACTAGAAGAATTGAAGTTTTGGTGGAGGTTTCTCTGTAGTCTTTTCACTATTCACGTTATTAGAAACCTTTTCCCCATTACTCTGGAACTCAGCTACTTGATGACCTTATTTTCCACACTTGAAACATTTTCTAGTACCTTTTAGACAGTCTCTACCATGATTCTTTCCACACTTTGAGCATAAAGAAACATTCACCTTCTTTTCACCGTTGATATGAGGTTTTTCCTTGAACTCCATCCTTCGTTTCTTGTGAAACCCATGAGATGGATATGTTGCACCAACTTCTAGTTCTACCTTGATAGCACAATGCACAATTTCTTCATAGCTACTGAAGTCTCTTATAGATAATTCCCTTCGAAGACTTTGTTTTTAGCCACAGAAGAATCAATCAACTTTACTTTCAGGTTGGATGATAAATCCATATGCATACCTTGAAATCATTGTAAAATTTGCTTCGTATATACCAACATATTCATCATCCTTTTTCTTAAGATCAAGGAACTCATTTTCTATATTTGTTTGAAGAATATTAGGGAAGTACATATTGAAAAATAATTTCTTGAACTCATCCCATTCCATTGATTCAATTTCATCTTGGGGCCTTGTATTCTTAATTAGAGTCCACCACTGGTCTGCTTCACCTTCTAAATGGTAAACAGCCAGAATGACTATTTCATGTTCTGAATAGAGAAGTATAGAAAATATATTTTCAATGGTATTGATCCATTATTCAGAAACAAGAGGATTAGAAGACCCACTGAAAGAAGGTGGGTATTGCCTCATGAAGGACTCAGTAGAATATTGTTCCCTTATCTGATCATTTGGAAGTCCAGAATGATTCATTGCTTGTGTAAGTATAGCAATAAGATTTTTTACTCCATATCCCATCACATTTGGTTGCATGGGAGGAAAATCATTTCATTTCCCATTACATTGATCAACATGGTTTTTTTGGGTTCCATACATCATCTAAAATCCAAAAAGAACAGTGTAATAGGAAAAAATCATTCTAGGAAAACAACATAATAAAGGGGGAGTACCTTCAATATCTAAAATGTTAGGTTTAATTATAATATATTTACCATAATTCTAGGACTATAACCTATACTTATACTTAACCTTAGGGATATGCCTAGACGTACCTTAGAAATATCTCTAGGGATCTCACCAAAGTTCTTGCATCCTAGTTTCCAAAGGTTGACTAAACCTTTCATTTGATACCCACTATAGAGACACATATATGACATACATAGACATTAAATTACATTTTTGGAATACTTAATACATAAAAAAACATACACCAAAGGATAATAATAGTTTATTGTCTTTGGAAACTTGGAACATAATCTTCTAATCATGGTGAAAGATCTTCAACATCTCCCATAAAGAACTTCCCCTTTTGTTTTCTTACCTAAAACCTTTCTTTATATCCTGAGAAAAAGAAAACATAAAAAGGGTGAGCTCAAATGCTCAGTAAGGGAAAACATGGAGAACATAAAACAATCCATAAACATTTGAATGCAAAAACTTGAACATAAAATCTAAACATCAAAATCTTGAGCAAAGACATAAATCTTGGAAGTACGTAAGGCATATACCAAAATAGAACATCAATAATGATAAAATAGAATGGTAAGAAAACATGTAATTGTGGAAAACCATTAAGCACATGATATGATTTCCATAGTATCCAAGGTAATGCTGCCAAGACCATCTTAGTGGACAAAGTCCCTTTATGAATTGAGTTCACTCCTCGTTCCAGTCCTGTATCACTGAACCAGATTAACTTACCATTCCAGCCATGTCTATCTCATGAGATATAAATCTTTACCCAATTCATTGGAGTGAGATATAGGTCCCACCCATCTCATAATGAAATCATTCTTACTTGTGCCACAACATAAAAATAAATCATTCATCATAACCCAAAGAATAAAATGGGTTTCATAAACATCATCCCATCATAACATAATCCATATAAAAAAATGGATATCAATTCATCATAAAAAAAATTAAAACCATGTAAATAATATATACATTATACATGAAACATAATCATACTAAATAACATCATCTTATATGGAAAATAATCTTGATAAAACACCTGAAATGAATTATTTAGGATAATATCCTTTCTTCTTCAAAGTCATTTTCTTTTCACAAAATGCCATGAAATTTTAAAAGAAAGGGATTTTATTGAAAATAACCAAGAAACCTTGTACAATAATCTTCCTGAAAATTAGGGGTTATGAAACCATAAAATCTTTTCATGCCATATAATTTAAAAAAACATTCTCCTCGTACTTTTATCGGAAAAGTCAAAAAGTACCATGTATGGTAAACAAAAGAAATATTCCTTCCATAACACAAAGTGAAATTAAAAGAGGGGTAAACTTGACTTTAAACATACATGGAATAATATTAAACACATTATGAAAAACTTTTTATGGACATGGATGAAAAATATAACCCCAATAAATACTTACATAAATGAAATCTCATATAAAAATGATATTGCAAAATTATCCCTTACCTTAGGTCTGGTATGCTTTTTACGTATCCTAACCTCATGTATAATGATTTAAATAATTTCATTTACTTATTAAAGAATCATATTCATTGTTATGATATCATATATGGTTCACTTATGAATTTATATTACCCATTCTTTTGTAAATTCCATGTTAAAGCAGCATTTTGGATAAAATCGTTTTATTTATCGTAGGTGTTTGGACTTGTTGTTCTTGACATTATTATTACTTATATCTTAATTTAGTTACATCTAGAATGTAAATCATGATTTATATATCATATATATTCAGTATATATATATATATAATAGATATAATAATGAAATGAAATACACCGTTGATGGAGATGGTAGGACGTGCGTATGCATGAACAATGTTTTCCTTTCCTTATTAACTTGAATATAAGTAATTATATGTCATATATATATATATATAGCTTCATTATGTCATATATTTCATTATTATTCATTATATATAATTTATAATCATTCTTGAATGGTTAACATGGAGAATGAATCTCATCGCATCATGGAAACGGTAATCTGTACGTATGCATGAGTGATGATATCGTTCCCATATATAGTTATTCTTTACACCATTATACCCATCCAAGTAAGGTGGTGGTGGAATAACAGATTACACCACGGCATGGAGATGGTATTCCATACGTACGCACGCGCGGTGATTTCGTTTTCCGTAGGATGGATAGAAGGTGAAATGGGGTTGTTTCATATTTATATTAAAATGTCAGTATATTATTGATACTGATGTTATTAATTTATAATGAAACAACTAAATAAGAAGAAGTTTAAGAAGAAAGAAACATGAAATAATCGGTAGAAGAGGTTACCTCTTCTTTGACGCACCTCTTTTAAGCTTCCTCTTAAGCCACTAGAGTTGGTCTTTTGAGGAGACCAGAACCTCTATAATGTTTACAGGGTAGTTGAGAAGGGAAATATTTAGGGTTTGGCTGAGCTTGAAGGCTCAAAATTGGGTAAAGATAAGAGGGAGGAGGTGCCCTTTTATAAGGGAGGAGAGGGGCACCTTTGGAAACCTCAAAAATAATAATTTATAATAAATCAAACACCACATAAAAAATCTCCAAAAATGACTCATATTCGAATCTTAGATGAGATAGGGTTTTAATCTCATAAACCAATAAAACATAGACATGTTGAAAATTTATTTTAAACCTTATAAACTTGATTCATCCTTATTTAATCTATTTAATTTTATTTGTGGTAATAAAATTCTAAATTTTAAAATGTTATAAATAATTACTTATGTGTTGTTAATTGTCCATAATTGGATAATTAATGACATTTTCGACCATATAAATTTTAATTTATAATATTTAAATATTTTTTTGAATTTTAAACAATTTTATATTATGTTATTTTTATAAAATAACAATAGTATCAATTTTGACACTATTCATTTATTTGAATTTAAATAAACTTTTAAACAGAAGATGTGTTTGATAAAAAAAGATTTAACAGATTCATAACATGTCATGTTTATCTAGAAAATTCGTAGATCTCATTAAATAGTTCATATAATATTTATGTTAATATTTTTAAAACCATTTATTTGATATTCCAATCAATAAAATAATTTCAACATCATTATTGTGTCACCTTTAATGATAATTATTTAATCCTTAAAAATTCCAAATAAATTTACATGATGTATATAATATTTTTATCTTTCTGGATAATATTCATGTTTGAAGTTTCATGAAGTTTATCACTAAATTAAAATTATTATGCTTATAAGATTTAAGAGAGTGACATGTTGTCACTTTCTTTGGTTTTAATAATAATTAAATTATTTTCATGGTCAAAAGTCCATAAAATGAATCTAATCTAACCCTTACGTGATATGGGTCGAATTTTGGTCATCCCATAGAATTTTTTCATGTGTTATGGTAATTTTATAAACTTAGGTTTACCCTTAATTACCCGATTTTTCTTTAATTGAAGTAAATAAAAAATATCGTAGTTACTATTCATAATATCAAAAAAATAAAAGTAACCTATTAACATAATTTAGACCCACTGAATCCAAATATGGAATCAATTTTTCAAAATTCAAAACATAGAATTTGCAGTAATTAAATTAAAATTTATCCCATTATTAAGAAAACGGGTTTTAAAAGTTAAAATATTGCCAAATATTGAAATGTTTTTACCTATGACTTCAATGTAAAATTAATGGTAATAACATAAATTATATTAAATGGTAAAAATATATTATATTTATACCTTAAAACCATTCAATATTATAATTTAACCATATAAATTATTGCGATGAAAAAAGTTGTTTTTAATAAAAATATAGCGTGTTTTTACTATTCATTAAAATATGAAAGTTATCAGAATAATATGAAAATTTTACCCAAAGTAAATTTTTATATGCTTATTCCAAAGAAGAATTTTATTTTTTCAAATTGAAATTATAAACCTGTCAAAACTAGATTTAAAGTGGGTTCCCCCTCAAATGGCGGCAAAACTGCATTTTTTTAAAAATACTTATTTTACACGAAAAATTTATTTTGTTCCCATAACATGTTCTAGAAAATGTGTAAGATGAATAATAATGTTATAAAATTAAAAATGTAGTTAATACTATTCATAAAGGTTAGTCCATAATAATATTATAACAATCTATCGTTGTTTAGTGAAACTCGGTATAGCGTACTACACACGCTATCGAGGAAGGTTGCGATTGCATGTAATGAAATCCAAGTCAAGGATGTGTGTAGTACAAGATCCTTTTGTTGTAGCGTACTGTAGTGCCCCAACCCCAGTTGCCCAGAGTCAGTGCATTAGTACATATCATTGGCATGATTACAAGTAATCAAGTCCCGAAGTACCGATCAGTTTAGGAGTCTAGGAAAACAGATTACATACATGAATGTTACATTACACTTCATAACATACAAAACAACATAAATAATCCTTTATGAATGCCATTATTCCCTTGTCTTAACCCTGCATATCAATCACAATACACTTCTTGGAATCCTAGGAAAAATAAAATATAGAAAGGTGTGAGCTCAAATTCTCAGTAAGGGTAATCAATACAACGGAAACTCTCATAAAAAAAGAATAAACATTTAAGGAAATGTATAACTAAAACAAAATCCTTTTAAACTTGAACTTCATAATAATATGGAAAAAATAAAATGAAATAATTCCATTTACTTATTCACATGGATATTCTACTAGTCGAATAATCACATGCAATATCACTAACCACTTTCATAATGATGGAATGCATAATGCCAGACTATCATGACCATGTATCCAAGGCCTTGTGCCAAGACTACAAATAAGATTTTTTCAAGGTCTCCTGCCAAGACACTAGTTTGTCTCATGAGACCTACCGATGCATCGAGGAGCTATAGCGAGCTCCACCCGTCACATATTAAGTCCAATGCATTCCTCATATGAATAGGTTTAAGCATAACATAAAAATTCGTATTAAAACTAGCATAAGAATGTCAATACTTTCTCCATAAACCATGAATGGTATAAAAATAACACATCCATAGTCAAACATATCACAAAACCTTCAACACAATATGGAAGATTTGTATCATGATAAATAAACTTCAAAAACATGTTTAAAATCCATTAAATAATTTTGACATAGATGAAAATGATTTATAAAACCCTTTGAGAGAAATACCCATTTTTCATGAAAAATTTTAAAAGTCACACAATTTAGAAAAGAATTCATTTAAAGATATTTTTGAATCAAAGTTTCCCATACCAATTTGAAACTTTTGAAAGGAATTAACATTTTAAAAACATTCATGTCCATATAAATAAATCCTTAAAACCATTTTGAAGACATGGACATTAAAGATAAAGATTTAGAAGAATAAATATTAAAAACATTTGAAATGATGTTTTAGTAAAAAGGTCCCTTAAAAGAATCCCTTTTAAAACTCTTTCATAAAACAAGGACATAGATAATAAATACGTAAAAACAACCTCGGATAATAAAGAGATTGTGAAATTAACTCTTACCAATTTGGTAACTTACGAAACATACAACCCATGAAAGAGGTAACATAGAATGAATATGTAAATACACATAAATTAAATTGTATTACACAAAGAATACAATTATGGGTTGTACATACACCACACAAAAGGTAATAGTGTCAATATGGCATGAATCTCACGGGAATAAGAAGTGAGATGAAAACCCCTTACCTTGTACTTTTCTTTGGTTGGGGGTAGGTTAACCTCCTTTATAATGGTTAAATAATTGTTATTAAATTATACAAGAATCATATATATTAATATGATATCATATATGATCTTTTAACATTACTTTGTTAATAATATCTTAGTATTATCGTCGTTTCGGGTGTTAACTTACTCGTATATGTTTTGTTACACAAGATGTGTTTGTTATGGATAGGTTGTATCTTATTCATATCCATAATTATATAATGTCCTTAAACATTATTTTTAATCATCTAATGATAATTATACTTTAATGGACACGATGGAGAATGAATCTCATCGCGTTCGTGGAGACGGTAGTCCGTACGTACTCACGAGTGACAATATCATTATTTTGATATTAAAATAACCTATAATTGGATGGTATATCATATATACAGAATAATTATCATGTTATATTTATTATTTATATGAATTACACATCATTATTATACCCATCCAAATAATAATTTATTGAATAAAAATTACACCACGACGTGGAGACGGTAAGTCGTATGTACGCACGTATGGTGACATGTCATTCAAAGGATGGATAGAATACTGAATATGGTTGTACCATATTTATAATAACATCACATTATATATAAGATACTAGATTTATTATTTTATAATGGGAATAACAAAGAAAGAAGAAGTTGAAGAAGAAAAGAACTTGAAAGAGGGTGATGAAAACATTACATCTTCTTCGGGTTATTCCTTTTTATTTGATCTAAAGGGCTTCTTAGGTTGGATTTATGATCAAACTAAGGCCTATATGATAAATTTAGAGAATATTTGAGGATATTTGGGCAGGTTTTGTCCGATCCAAATAGCTTTGAAGGTGCGAATTAGTGAGAAGGGGGAGTGCCCTTTTATAAGAGGGGTGAGGGGTACCTTTGGAAAAGCTAGAAATATTATTTTATAACAAATTATTATTAGGTTTATAATGGCTCCAAAGTGTATTATTTAAAGATTAAGGTATGTATAGGTATAAAACCACTCAAAAAATATGTTTTAGACAAATTTGGGTCACTATATTAACCTTAACGTTTAGTTTTAACTCTTGCTTAATTAGTTTAACATTACCATATCGCTTTGTATTTTTATATTATATAGTTAATAAACTTACTATATACATCCAAGAGAACCCCAAGTGGTCCATTAATGATACACCTATCATGATATAAGTCTCTTTTCTAAACCTTAGATTTTTAGTAATTTAATATCAATTAATAATATAATATTTGTTTTTAAAAACTCTTTTATGTGAATTTTGACACTATTCAATAATTGATTTTTGGTAAAGTATTAAAAACTTTATTAATTCAAAAAAAATTAATTTAAGAAATAATATAATGTCATATTAAGAAATAAAATTCATGGATGTCATCAAAAAATTCAAATTAAATTAATATTAACATTTATAATACCAATTATTTGATTCTTTCATTAATAAGGAAAATATTACATCATTATTGTGTCATAAATAATATTAATTATTAAATGTCTAAAAATTATAAATAAAATACCATTATGTAGGAAATTTTTTTATCTTTCTAATGAATATTTATAGATGAAAATAAAACATATATAACCGTATTTAAAAATTGTTTTTCTAAAAGATATATGCTTATGTCATTTTTGTATTTATTTTAACTTAATTAATATAAAGTGTCATTATCACTTACAAGTGGCTCCATGGGATCCCAAAATTGACCCAAAGATTCCCATATTCGTACATGTATCAAAAAATAAGGTTTGGACACGTTTTAGGGTAATTTATTATTATTATAATATTATTTTTTTACCCTTATTTACCGGATTTAACCTTTAACCATGGTAAATAAAATATTTACCGAAGTAATTATTCAAAATGTCTAAAAATAAAAGTTACCTATTTAAAAAATTTGGACATCCTGATTCCAAATATGGAATACATTTTTCCAAATTCAAAACATAGAAGTGGCAGAAATTAATTTAAAATTAATTCTCGTTGTTAAAACAAAAAGCCTCTTTTTAAAAGATAATAACTCTCAAAAGATTGACACTTATTCATGTCAGGTTTAATTTTCAAATTATGTCCAGTGACCAAAATTGTATTAAATGGTAAAAATATGTTCTAAATATAATTTAAAACCAATAAAATTCATAATTAATCACTATTAATTATTTCAATTAAAAAAGTTGTTTTTAATTAAAATTATTAATTTTCACTATTCATCAAAATATAAATGTTATCCGAAAAGTTCAAAAATTTTACCATAGGATAAATTTGATATTCCAAATCCAAAAATGAAGTCCATTTTTAGAGATAAAATTTATAAAATTTCAAAAAGTATGTATTACTATTCATAACGGCTAGTTTGATTGGTTGTAGTGTGTGTTAGAACTCGAAGTTGCGTACAACACACGCTAATGTATTATTCAAAGAGAAGCGTATCGTGGAAGCTTGGGGTGTTACCTTGTAAATTTTTGATGTCCTTATTCTAAAAAATAAATTTATTTAGTCAAATTGAATGTATAAAAGTTTAAAATATTGGATTTAAAAAAGGGGGTTCACTATTAAAAGTTAGTAAAAGTGCATTTTTTGAAAAATACTTCTTTTATCTGAAAAAAATTAATTTGTTCATACATTATGTCTAAGAAACTCATAATATGGATTTTAAAATTATAAGGATTATATAAAGTTTAAAATTTAGTTAATATTATTCATAACCTCTTTTTAATAGCTTGTTTGGTAAGTCATGGTGCGCTTGAACTCGGTGTTGCGTGTATTGCAAGTTATTGATTTATTTTAAATAAGTAACACACTATGAAATATTGGGGTGTTACATTATCCCCTCCTTCAATAAATTGTGTCTTAGCAATTTGAAATTGTTCTTCGAAAATAAAAGGTTGAAAATAGAAAATATCTTTGTGGGAAAACCCACATTGGAAATTGGGTTAATAAAATTTAGCCTTAATAAGAGGAAAAGTGAAATGAAAGGGTCACCACCAAATTATGATATCTATTAGGAGAACATTGGTGGAAATTAGAGACATATAATTGGAGGAAAAATGTAAATATTTATAGGTAGTGATTGAGGTCATCAGTAACAAAAAAGTGTAAAATTGAGGTCCTTAAATTCATCAATCTATGATGATTTGAAATACCATCGATTCAACAAAACATAGGGTATTAGGATAACACATTTTGGGTTTTAGGATCCCTTAAATAAAGCATAAGAATTAATTTATTTATTGAATAAGAGAAGAAGAAAAATATATTCTTGATAAGTAGAGTTCCATCCTTTAACTAATTGCTACCACAAACTCATCTTTCACTCTAAAAGATAATAGAATGAAAAAAATATATTATATTTATCCTATTCGTATAGGGTTCCAAAAAATGAATTTATAATTCATCTACCAGATCTTTTAAAAAACTACATTATTTAATCCAGGACATCACATGGGCCAGTGGTAGGTGATAAACCCTTGTCGCCCTTCGGTTGTGGGTTCAAGTCTCGCGGCCTTGACGGATGCGACGGGTTGCCGCCCAACCTTCGGGTTGTCCTTTTATGGAAATCCAAAATTAATCCAAACTAGAACTATCAAAAATAATTCAGTCAAAAATTTATAATTAAGGTAAACACAATGAAGATCCTTTTTACCGTGTAATAACATGTGAACACCTTCATCATGTATTCTGTTAAAACACTGCAACATCCTGAATTACCATAAAACCTTATTGATTACATTCATGATCCCTTATTCCTTAAAGAATAAAGGATATACTCCTTCAATCCAAAAATGTTGTAAACCCCAACAATGATGGAATATATAAATCATTAATCATTTTCAAGCTAGTCAAGAATATCCAATATAATTTATCCAAATCAATCATGTATTATTCTAAAATCACTACCTCGGTATCAGAACCATATTATGGTTTATCTTTATCTCAACCATATATTTTCCAAAAATTTAACCTGCTATTGAGTCACTTTTCTTTTATCCACACAATCTCAAGTCCTTAATGAAATAGTACGACAGTACAATCCTTATATATTCCATAATTATTATAACAAGTACATTGTTGATACAACACTCAAATGACATAATCAACATAATAACTCTAATCATTCCTCTTCATTTGTGGTAGTATCAAAACTTGATTATTATCCAATAGCATCATTTGCGGCATAGTCTGATGACTGGGACATAGGTTCGCATAGTGTCCAAACTCCTTGAAAATGAAGCATTGTACATTTGAAACCATTTTCTTACCCTTGCAGTCACGTACTTGGTGCCCTTTTTCTCTACACATATAACAAACTCTCATTCCTTTCAGGCAAGTTCCATGGTGTTTCTTCCCACAGTTATCACATATGGGAAAATTCTTCTTTTCCCTCTTCCCTTTATCCATCTTTCTCTCTTCCATACTTTTCTTCTCTTGCTTCCCTTCAAAGCCATATACGTCAGTAAACTCTTTACTTATCTTATCAACACATGATATTATTTCATCATATGATGATAATACATGGGATACTATTTCTATTATAAATTCTGGCTTAAGTCCAGGATAGATATAATCCTTCTTTCTCTTTGGATCACGTGCATTGCTGGAGTTCTCATTCCTTCTACTGGGAGCCATTTCTAAACAATGGCATACACTAGATTAGTTTATGAATATCAATACCTAATCCCAAAATTTTAAAACACTTAACATGAGTTAAATAGTTTATGGATATAATCCATAATCATAAAAATTTCTCCTTTGAGGAAGTATATACTCATAAACCATTCATAACGGTTTGTAAAGAAAATGAGAATTTTCCTAAGCATATCCCCCGGGAGTGTCGTAACCAAGAGAGCAGCAAGGCCCGTTGTCGTGCACCAGTTCTCGTTCGATTCTAGCTCAAAGCGGTGTTTTTGGGTTTTACCCCTAGGTACATCTGTGCCAAAGCCGCATCTACCTTCTCGAATCCAGACAGGGATTTATTGCTTGGAAAACTCACAAAATCTCTACAATACGAAAATTCTAGGAAGTTATTCTATATTAATCCTCAAAGTCTATCTTAGGGTTATGTGCTCTAATCAGAGTTTATCTAAATCTAGATTCCAAGGTTATTTCTAAACTTCATATGATACCAACTGTAACGCCCCGACCCCAGTTTCACAGAGTCGGTGCATTAGTACATATCATTGGCATGATTACAAGGAATCAAGTCCCGATGGACCGATCAGTTTAGCAGTCTTGGAAAATATATTACATATATTAATGTTACATTACACTTCATATCATAGAAAACAACATAAATAATACTTTATGAATTCCATTATTCCCTTGTCTTAACCCTGCATATCAATCACAATACACTTCTTGGAATCCTGGAAAAAATAAAACATAGAAAGGGGTGAGCTCAAACGCTCAGTAAGGGTAATCAATACAACAGAAACTCTCATAAAAAAGCATAAACATTTAAGGCAATGTATAACTAAAACAAAATACTTTTAAACTTGAACTTCAGCATTATATGGAAAAAATAAAATTAAATAATGTCATTTACTTATTCACATGGATATTATACTAGTCGAATAATCACATGCAATATCACTAACCACTTTTATAATGATGGAATGCATAATGCCATACTATCATAACCACGTAGCCAAGGCCTCGTGCCAAGACTAAAAATAATATTTTGTCAAGGCCTCATGCCAAGACACTAGTTTGTCTCATGAGACCTACTGATGCATCGATGAGCTATAGGGGGCTCCACCCGTCACATATTAAGTCCAATGCATTCCTCATATGAACAGGTTTAAGCATAACATAAACATTCGTATTAAAACTAGAATAAAAATGTTAATACTTTCTATATAAACCATGAATGGTATAAAAATAACACATCCACAGTCAAACATATCACAAAGCCTTCAACACAATATGGAAGATTTGTATCACGATAAATCAACTTCAAAACAAGTTTAAAATCCATTAAAGAATTTTGACATAGATGAAAATGATTTGTAAAACTATTTGAGAGAGATACCAATTTTTCCTGAAAACATTTAAAAGTCAAACAATTTAGAAAAGAATTGATTTAAATATATTTTTGAATCAAAGTGTCCAATACCACTTTGAAACTTTTGAAAGGAATTAACATTTTAAAAACATTCATGTCCATATAAATAAATCCTTAAAAACCATTTTTAAGACATGGAAATTAAAGATAAATATTTAGAAGAATAAATATTTAAAACATTTGAAATGATGTTTTAGAAAAAAGTTCCCTTAAAAGAATCCCTTTGAAAACTCTTTCATAAAACATGTACATGTATAATAAATACATAAAAACAACCTCGGATAATAAATAGATTTTGAATTTAACTCTTACCAATTTGGTAACTTATGAAACAAACAACCCATGAAAGAGGTATCATAGAATGAATATGTAAATACACATAAATTAAAGTGTATTACAAAAATAATACAATTATGGGGAGTATATACACCACACAAAAGGTAATAGTGGTAATTTGGCATGTATCTCACGGGAATAAGGAGTGAGATGAAAACCCCTTACCTTGTAATTTTCCTTGGTTGGGGGTAGGTTAACCTTATGTATAACGGTGAAATAATTGTTATTAAATTATACAATAATAATATACATTAATATGATATCATATATGAACTTTTAACATTGTTTTGTTAATAATATCTTAGTATTATCGTCGTTTCGGGTGTTAACTTACTCGTATATGTTTTGTTACACAAGTCATGTTTGTTATGGATAGGTTGTATCTTATTAATATCCTGAATGATATCAAGTCCTTAAACATTATTTTTATTCATTGAATAATAATTATACTTGAATGGACATGATGGAGAATGATTCTCGTCAAGTTCGTGGAGACGGTAGTCCGTACGTACGCACGAGTGAAAATATCATTCTTTTGATATTAAAATAATATATAATTGGATGGTATATCATATATACAGAATAATTATCATGTTATATTTTTTATTTACATGAATTACACATCATTATTATAACCATCCAAATAATAATTTATTGAATAAAAATTACACCACGACGTGGAGACGGTAAGTCGTACGTACGCATGTATGGTGACATGTCATTCAAAGGATGGATAGAATACTGAATATGGTTGTACCATATTTATAATAACATCAAATTATATATAATATACTGGATTTATTATTTTAGAATGGGAATAACAAAGAAACAAGAAGTTGAAGAAGAAAGGAACTTGAAAGAGGGTGGTGAAAACATTACCTCTTCTTCGGGTTCTTCATTTTGATTTGATCAAAAGGGATCCTTAGGTTGGCTTTATGATCAAAATAATGCCTCTAGGATGAAGTGAGATAATTTTGGAGGATATTTGGGAAGGTTTTGGCCGATCCAAATGGCTTTGAAGGTGTGAATTAGTGAGAAGGGAGAGTGCCCTTTTATAAGAGGGGTGAGGGGCACCTTTGGAAAAGCTAGAAATATTATTTTATAATAAATTCATATTCGGTTTATAATGGCTCCAAAGTGGATTATTTAAATTTTAAGGTGTGTATAGGTCAAAATCCACTCAATCAATAAGTTTTAGACAACTTTGGGTCACTATACTAACCTTATCTTTTATTTTTAACTCTTAGTTAATTAGTTTAACATTTACCATGTCACTTTGTATTTTTATATTATATAGTTAACAAACTTACTATATACATCCAAGAGACCCCCAAGTGGTCCATTAATGATAAACCTATCATTATATAAATCTCTTTTCTAATCCTTATATTTTTAAGAATTTAATATCAATTAATAATATAATATTTGTTTTTAAAAACTCTTTTATGTGAATTTTGACACTATTCAATAATTGATTTTTTTAAAGTCTTAACAACTTTATTAATTCAAAAAAATTGATTAAAGAAATCCTATAATGTCATATTAAGCAATAAAATTCATGGATGTCCTCAAAACTTTCAAATTATATTAATTTTAACATTTATAATGCCAATTATTTGATTCTTTCATTAATAAGGAAAATACTGCATCATTATTGTGTCATAAATAATATTAATTATTAAATGGCTAAAAAATATAAATAAAATACCATTATGTTGGAAATATTTTTAGATTTCTAATTAATATTTATAGTTGATAATCCAACATATATAACCCTGTGTAAAAATTGTTTTTCTAAAGGATATATGCTTATGTCATTTTTGTATTTATTTTAACTTAATTAATATAAAGTGTCATTATCACTTACAAGTGGCTCCATGGGGTCCCATAATCGACCCAAAGATTCTAATGGTTGGAAATGTATCAACCAATAATGTTATGACATGTTTTAGAGTAATTTATTATTATTATAATATTATTTTTTACCCTTATTTACCGGATTTACCCTTTAACCATGGTAAATAAAATATTTACCGAAGTAATTATTCAAAATGTCTAAAAATAAAAGTTACCTATTTACACAATTTGGACATTCTGATTCCAAATATGGAATCCATTTTTCCAAATTCAAAACACATAAGTGGAAGAAATTAATTTAAAATTAAGTCTTGTTGTTAAAACAAAAAGCAAGTTTTTAAGAGATAATAACTATCATAAGATTGACACTTGTTCATGTCCGGTTTATTTTATTTTTTTGAAAAAAATGGTGACATGAGTTGGTTTCCCAATTCACGTCGCCTATGGAATTTATTAAAATCAAAAAAGAACAGTACAACAATGAGGTGTAAATGACTTACACCGGTAGGAATTAAATGGGTTACATAAAATACTCAATCCAAAACAATTAAACCAGTTCTTGAAGGCAGCCCAGAGAAGTCACCTTGCAAATGTTGCAAAGATGTAACTTCGAAAATGCAGACCATCCAAATAAATCAGCAAGCTGTCCAATTGAAGAAAACAGGTCAGTCCAAACCTGTCTCCCCTACAGTCAGCATCATCACCATGCGGAGCAGATGGAAAGATGAGAGAGAAACCATCTTGTGGCCAAAATATCCCTACTGTAGACATCCAATAGACAGAAGGAAATCTAAACAAATCAAGAAATCTGAATCTTAAGTCCATCCTTTGAAGCATAATAGAAATCTTCTAAATCAACCAGTGTTCTGGAAAGAACCAGGTGTAGGTTCAGAAAAACCAGACCAAGTGGCTGGAAATCAGTAGGGAGAACCTCACTTTTCAATCATTCAACCTCAGTCAAAGAAACAGTAGCAGCAGGTCAAAACTGAGTGAATCCTATCCTCCAATCCCAGACTTTAGCAACACCATAGTAGTAGGCAACCAGCAGACCGAGTCTAGAAAGTCTCAAGCAAAGTCATATCAGAAAACAGAACCCAGTAGAGAAAGGCTTTCCACACCAAAAGATCCATCAGAGAAGAAAACAAAACAAAAAAACCGAAGTTGTATCAACTAGTCCTACTGGCCATGGGTACGTCCAAGCCAGCAGAACTTTATCTCTCAACAATCCAACAGAAACAACAGCAGCATTTTCCAGCAACCTCAAACAAATAAAACAAGTAACAGAAAAGATCATTCCTAGGGAATATATCTAAAATTGAAGTCAGGATTTTTCTTGTATTCTTCCACCATTCTCATGAACATTCATTTTCTAATTTCAAGATATTTATCCGCAGAAATTTCATTATTACAATATTTCAGATGTGAAATTATATCTTGCTCATCCATCGATTCTTCAACTTCTTCACCCACAGTCTCTTCAATCAAGTAATCTTCTCTAAAAATATGGTACTTGTTTCTTTCATCATCTTCCTCTTCACTCTTCATGACCATATTCGAATGGTCCTCCGCAGTTTGGATTATTGGAGGTCCGAGCTTCCTAGAGGCATCAAAAGACATTTTAGTTATATTTTTATCAAGAGTATATTAGTCCCTACGTTTCCGAGTTTTTTTGGGGTTTAGGGTAATTAACCCATCAGCATCCACCATCGGTTTTTTCCCTTTCCTAGCATGTGAATTAAAGTATGCTTCCTCCATTTGACAATCTTGATCCTCATCCTCCTGGATAGAGACAGATAGGTCAGTATCATGTACATCCTTAGAGGCTTTAGGAGAGCCACTGGGATCATCCTAATCCCCCTCCTTAGTTGTTTCACTCTGAGCGCATTGAACAGCATCAACAAGACCTTGGGAGATTTGATCTTGAGATCCATTCTCAACATTGGCAATGACTTGTGGCTGATCTTCAACAGAATTTTCATCAACTTATCTTTTCCCATTCAGGGAGTCTTTAGTTCCAGAGGGTCCAGCAAGTTCCATCACTTCCTTAATCTCTCCAGTGCAAGCTACAAGGTCCACCTTCAGCATTCCCTTATCAACCCAAGCAAACTTACAAGCAGGTGGACAAACTGTCTTTCCACATTCACTGGATGAATGTCCAATTTTAAAACAATCCTTACAATAATCAGGAAATCTTTCATAGACCACCTCTTGAAAGAAACCATGGATTCCATTTTGAATACATATTTGTCTTGGAAGAGGTTTAGACATGTCGATCTCAGTACAGATCCTAGCAACCGAAGGTCTAGAGAGTTTTCTTGTTGCAAGGTCCAATTTCAACGGATAGCCAATGAGACTGGAAATCGGGAACAGGGCAATTTGATTAAAGAGATGAATCGGAAAACTAGGAAAACCAAGACAAACAGGGACGATCGACGATTCAATATCAGGATCAAAAGCAGGAGTCCATTTCAGAACTTTGATCATGCAACCACCAAAATTTAGTAATTTTCACTATTCATTAAAATATTAATATTATCCGAAAAGTTCCAAAATTTTACCCTAGGATAAATTCGATATTCCAAATCCAAAAATGAAGTCCATTTTGAGAAATAAAATTTATAAAATTTTGAAAAGTAGGTATTACTATTCACAATGGCTAGTTTGATTGGTTGTAGTGTGTGTTATAACTCGAAGTTGCGTACAACACACTCTACTGTATTATTCAAAGAGAAGCATATTGTGGAAGCTTGGGGTGTTATCTTGTAAATTTTTTATGTCCCCATTCTAAAAAATAAATTTATTTAGTCAAATTGAATATATAAAAGTTTAAAATATTGGATTTAAAAAAAGGGATTCACTATTAAAAGTTGGTAAAAGTGAATTTTTTGAAAAATAATTATTTTATCTGAAAAAAAGAATTTATTCTTACATTATTTCTAAGAAACTAATAATATGGATTCTAAAATTATAAGGATTACATAAAGTTTAAAATTTAGTTAATATTATTCATAACATCTTTTGAACGGCTTGTTTGGTAAGTCATGGTGCGCTTGAACTCGGTGTTGCGTGTAGTGCAAGTTATTGATTTATTTTAAAGAAGTAACAAACTATGAAATCTTGGGGTGTTACACATACAACATAATATATCAATGAAATTAAAAAAAAAATAATTCTCATAAAATCTCAGGTTGTTACAATTTAAAGAAAATAAATGATTGTTTTGTAAAAATTTACATTTTCACTACTCTCTATAAAAGAAATATTTTATGAAAAATAATAATAATTTATACTAAGAATATAATACCATGATAATATAAATAATTCTTCCAATTTTTCATAAAAAATAAAAAATTTCAGAAATTAATTCTAATAACCACTCAAAAAATGCAATACGACCAATTTTTGATGTACATGTATTTTTGAAGTATTAAATGACCTTATCATTGTTTATTACCTAATAACCACAATTAAATGAATGTTAAATCATTAAATTATATGTATAATATAAAAATTTCATTATATTAATTTATCTATAGTAAATAATTTAATCTATTAAGATAAAAATACATTGCACACATAAAATATTTTGTGAAAATGTATCTCTTTTTCCTTCAAAAGATTATATATTCATTTAAAACCAACTCATAATCAATGTATGATTGAATATTCATGTAATTAATGATATATATATATATATATCATAATATGATTACTTCTATTAATACCCCCCAAATCAATGAATAATTCATAATACCCGTATTTAAATAATTATATATTGTGGTTCGTTTAAGCTCAGTGTTGTGTGTAACACATTCTATCTAACATATCGAATCAATTGAAGATAGTTATATTTTAAAATATTAAATTATTAAACCATGGAATTGATGATCCTATGAATAGGATCATAGTTCTATATACCAAACTATCAAAAGGTTAGTTTATCTATTTAACATTTAAAAGGTAAGGTTGGCTAGTGGTAAACTCTCATTAAGAATTTGATGATGCCAGAAGAAGATGAATCTACATAAATGGGAGTTAAAGAAAATATCATTTAATAAATATTTCCCCTATATACTTATATAAAAAATATTAAGGAAATTAATAGAGTTTAAACAAAATGATATTTAATCAGTGGGTATTTATAATGAAAAGTTCATTGGACTGTCGAGGTTCCCCTCCAATTTTGTTATTGACCACAAGTGTAAGATTGTACTATTATTTAGAGGTATAAATTTCTTTCTGAAAATTATTTCACTATAAAAGAATTTTATTATGATTAATAGTATGTTTTATGTGATCTGAAGGAGGTAATGGGATATGAGGACTCTAATTACTTCAGAGCCAAGAAAAATAAGATGGAGTTTTACCAAAACCAAAATGAAAAATATAATGGATGCATGAAATTCCAATCATCTGTATGAAACAAAGTTGGAGGAAACAGCTTTGAATTTTCATGAAAGTAGCCATAAATATTTCATGTGTGTAATAACTACCCAACATGCTCATAAATGTTATAAGCAGATTAATATGTTGGTTAATGCAGTAGGGGAGAATAAGGTCCAACTTATTTCCCCACCGAAAATTTTATGTCTTAAATACAATGAACATAGGAATTATAAAAATTAATTCCCCAATTCAAGTTCTAACAATGATAATAAAAACAACAAACACCAATACTAATTCAATAAGAGAGATCATATGAAATAAATATTGATGATGTGGATCATGATAATGAAGGGTTTAAAGATAAACTTATTCTATACTTTTGGTTTATTAATGAATTAATTGATTCTATCTATTTACATTATTTCATAAAATACATGTTTTCTATGAATTTTTTTGTCACCATCTCAAGAAATGGGTATGTAATTATCAGTGAAAACACTGTGTGAATTTATGATTATATCCAAAATATATAACTCTTCTTAGATCTAGATTTTTGGGATGGTACTTCCTATGAATGCATTTCACCTTCCCTTGGTTGAATTTTATGTGATATTGTTCAAGGAATGGATTTCCCATCATAGATATAATATCATTTTTTGGAGAAATTAAATCTCATTTCATATCCCCAATCATCATATTATTAAATATTATCTCAAGAGTTATTATGAATTCCCTTTTCAAAAAAACAACTAGATTTAGGTCTTGATACCCTATAACAAATGATACTTGTCTCAAACGACTATGAAGTAGATCAGTATTTGATACATTCTATTTTTATGGAAGTATATTAATATACAATGAATTACCTACCCTTCCCCTAAAATGTACAATTGAATTTTCAATTGAAATTATACTTTGTTCTATGTCTATGTTGAACTATAATTTTAGAATATCTCTCATTTAATTGAAGTAATTTTTTATGAAACTTTATGAGGATTTTATCAAGGGGTTTATACACCCTATTACTTCACTATGGTATACATACTCCCTTTTTTCAAGAAGAAAAATTGATCAATTCATATTTACACCGATTATCATGACCTTCATAAGATCATGATCATTTACATGAATCATCTACCATGTATTGATTATTTGTTTGATTATCTTAGTGTATCTCAATATTTATCAACGGTGGATCTTCAATATAGATATCATTAATTAAGGGTAAAGAAATAACATATGCCCATGATAGCTTTCCATAAAAGGTATAGGCGCTATCAATTCATTTTGATTCCATTTGGACATACAAATTATTCTTCTACCTTTATGAATTTTGTGAATAAATATTTATAAATAGCCTTAACAAATTAATCATATTCTATATTGGTGATATTCTTATATATTCTAAGAGAAAGGAATAATATGATGAGAAATTAATGATTGATCTATAAAACATATGAAAGGAGAAGTAGTTTTTTGATTTCATTTAGTGTGAATTTTGGCTACAAAATGTATCATTATTTGTTCATGTGATCACAATAGTGTTTATATCAATGGATCCGTCGAATACGGGGGTGACTATTGAATGGATAAGAATAACCAATGTTTCATTAATGAAATGTTTTCAGGGATTTTTGGGATATTTCAATCATTTTGTGTGAAATTTATCACAACTAGTCAATCATATAACATATTTTATGAGGAATGGTGTGAATATCATCTAGATAAAAGAATGTGAGAAAATATAAAAAGTGTTTATGAAAATATTTTTCATTGCACCAATACTTACATAACCCTATAGTGGAAACTATTTTCAATATGTATTTTGTATTCATTATAGGTTTTGAGAAGATTCTTTATGAAAAATGGAAAAATAAAACCACCTAATTCACATCAATTAATGACTCGTTTGAAGATTTACTCTACTCATGATCTAGAGCCGAAAGTATTATACTTCTCATTAAAAATTTAGCCGCATTACTATTATTGTGGAAATTGTGATATATATTTTGATCCAAAGATCTTAATGTGTATATTAACATAAAATAATCTGAACATGTGCCAAAGTATGTGGATGAAATTGGTAAAGTGTTAGAATTTCTCATTATATTACCACCCTAAGAAAGAAAAAAAGTTTGAAAACAATTTAATAAAAAATTCTCATCCTACCCTATCCTTAATTGTGATTGAAAGGGACCGGTTATTTTTTGGATGGATATGAATATCATAAAATAAGTGATAAAATCCTACCATTATTTGATGATTTATAAAAAAAATCCATCAATTAAATGATTAATTTATCATATAATGATGGTATATAGTTATTGATATACATGGGAAAAATTATAGATTTCAATATTGACAAAGAAGAGTCATAATATTTGGAACCTGGATTTGTGTCTCATACATTTCAAAACTAAAAAAAATGATATTTTGGGGGATCTCATATATCAAACTTTTTCTATTCATCCTAGAATCACAATGATGTGTTGATATCTAAAGCATCACTTCAGGAGGTTTTACATAAAGTGGGAGATTCTAGAGTATGTTTCCTAATTCCTGGTATACTAAAAAGTAAATACTAAACATTAAAAATATAAATGGGTGATGAAACCATTCTATATAACACTATGGAAATGGGATAACATCACCATATAATTTTTCAATAATATTACTATGACTTATAAAGGATATTGTTTTATATGGGTAGTGTTAGTTGGACTTATATTGTTTTCAGACATCAATTCTACTCCATAAGGCTACTAACTCAATCAACACGCTATGTTAAACATAAAGAAAGTTGTATGGATATATTAAATACAAGATTAAATTATATTAGACCTAGACCCAAGGTAAAAATCAAAATTATGGAGTACACTTCAATAATAAATTGATATATAGGTTATATTTAGCATATATTATCATCCTAAAACTGATGATAAATGTAAAACAACTATTATAACATTAGAAGACATGTTGAGATATTACTGTATGGATTTTAAATTAATTTGGGATAATTATATTCCTCTAGGAAATTTCCCATAAAATATTATCTTCCACTATAGAATATAAATGGTTCTATATAAGGCTCTTTATAGAAATAGATATAAAAATAATACATACTGGGATGAATTTTGAGAAAATAAGCTATTAAGAGAGGATCATTTCTAAGAAATTTTGGAAAAGATTCAAACTATTCAACAACATATAAAAATATCCCAAATATAGTAGAAGAGATACATTGATAACCATTAATATGATCTATATTATATTTTTGGTGATAAGGTAATCATTCGTATGTATACTTAGAAGAAGGTTATGATATTTGAGAAGAAATGAAATTTTATCCCGATATACATCAGTCTCATCAAGATTCTTGTTCATGTCAGAGATGCAGATTATGCATTATCACTTTCTTTGCACGTCTAACAAGTTCATGATGTGTTTTTGGAATCACTTTTTTAGAAATACATAGAAGATCCATCACATTTACATAACATAAAATCTACATATTTAAAAAATTATATCACCTATGATGAATAACTTGTAGATATCTTAGATAAAATAGATAAGGCTCCATGGAAAAAGACCACCCACCTGGTCAAATTTCTATTGTGAAATAATAATTTTGAGAAAGCTATGTTGGAGATTGAATATGTAATGAGAAAAAAGAAACCTCATTGGTTTTTATCCAAGTAATTAAATTTTTACAGTTAAATTTCAATAAGTGGGCTACAATTTAGTAAGCTATAAATTATATTAACTTCATATTATAATATCTTGTTTTATATGTATCACTAAATAGAATATGAACCACATTATAATTAAAATAAAATCATTGTAAAACATATATTGAATCAGTTTATATAAATAGAGTTAAAAGTATTATGAAATAAATATATAATGTACAAAAATTGAATCAAGTTATATAAGAATTCCATATAAAGTGTGTGATTCGTCAGGATTTCACACCAAGAATCTGAAGTGAATAAACTCATTCTCTATATATCAACTTCAAAATGAACACAAATGGCCCAATTTTAACAATAAATAATTAAAATATCAATAAAAATATTGAGTCACATACATTCATATGGCCTTTTAGGATTATAGTTTTAGAGAGTTCGGAAAAAAATTTACCTTAAAAATATCATATCATTCTCATAAAATAGATATTTTGTCACTATATAATAAAACACTTAATCCGTACTGAGTCTCCAGTATCCCCAGTAAAGTTATCCAAACAAGATACTCTTGTATCCATATCATTTTAATGGTTTTCATCATAACATGGTTAAAAATAAACAAAAAAAAGAGTGAGATGAATCTCTCAGAAAAGGAATAAATATATCAAAATCTATAATGGTATAAATAAGACGGATGGTATAAATCAGACTAAACTAATGTCATGTTACTCAAATCATGATACTGAAATAAATCCATGGATGATAAAATAATATAAACAATCGCATGGATAAATGTAACTGGTTATTTAGAAACAAAATTAATATTTATATATAGACAATTCTATTCCCTAATCTATTAAATCATGATCCTATACATAATGATATTACCTTAAATTCAATGTTTCTATAAAATATTTTGTATGTGTTGGCATACACCAAAATACTCAAGCAAGTTTGTCTCATGAGACTTATCGATAAATCGAGGGTATATATAATATTGGGACCCACAAATCACTAATTTTATCTAATGAATTCATCAAATTAAGGATGTAATAAACCAGATAATATATAAAATGATCCTTACTAATCAATAAACAACCTTTTAGAAATGAAATTGTTAAGGATTTTCAATATTTCATCATTCAATAAATAGGATTGATTTAATTGTAAGAATCTCACAAAATAACATTATCCTGAATACTATTAAATAATTAATTCAACAGTTTCAATATTTAATTGATGTATGTATACCTAGGTTATTACCCTTCAAACAATGTAATGTTAAATTGGTTATTTATGGAGGAAATGAATTAGAAGAAAAATCATTACTATAATAGAGGGCGATTTGGAAATCCAAAGGAAATGTTGATTTTATTTAAGTTTAATCTAATAGATTAAAATGGAATGAGAGAATTTATAATATAATGATAGAATAATATAAAAACCACAAAAATACAATTATTTGTAAATAAGAATCATATCTCAATGAAGAAAAAATGAGATGCAAAAACCCTTACGGTAAAGTTAATATAGGAATAAAAAAACTTAACTGGGATACTAGAAAATTAAAATATAATGAAATGAAATATATTCATTATAAATGAATTAAATAAGGAATTAAATACACAATATAAAATAAATTATGTTGAAAAATATAAAATATGTCTCAATTAACTAAAAATAGGGAAACATAACACTTACTGATTTAGAAACATTCAAATGAACCCCCCTTAAAAGAAATAATTTAAAATGAAATATTAAATACCATAAATAATGATATTAAAGTGATAAAAAATATTATTTAGAATTTTATAAAAAATTATAAATAAATAATGGTTTATAACAATTAATATGTCTCAAGGGGTGAATGTTGAGAGAAGAAACCCAATACAATTAAAATAATTGGTGAGATAAAAATCATTTAAAAATGATGTTATAATACAGAATTACAGAACCCCATAAAATTATAAAGAAATATAATACAATTATTTCATTTGGTATAATATATCAAACGTGGACCAGTATAGTTCAATAAGAATGTTTGTAACTCAATTGAAGAAAATTATATCAGCGCAAACGCTTATCTTAATTCCTAACTTCCACTAAAGTACTTTAATCCCCTATATAACCAATATAAATATAATAATAACCTATTTTAGAACCAATTTCAAATATATAATCTTTTTAAGCTAAATGTATAAGCATTTTCTTCATGTATATTATTTTTGTTATTGTTTATTTTCAATATTGAGCATGATAAATCTTGATCATTTTGAGCTAATTTTGTAATTAAGATGTGATTATTCATTCTTCTCAAAAAATTCATAATCACAAAAATCATATAAGGTTTTTTAAAATTTTATTTATAAGAATATATAATGATATAACTTCATTCTATGGTTTTTTTTACTGTTCTTATAGAAAAAATTCTGACATTCGTATTTTAGTGATTCTTAACAAATAAATAGCAGAATCTCATTTAATGAGTTTAATATAAAGTTTATCATTACATAAACAAAATAAAATGTTTATTTTATTATTTATAACATATATTATTATTAATTATGCTCTCATCATTATCCATCATATTATTTTATGGTATTGTCTTAAGTAGGTTGTTGGATCGACCCAAAGATGAACATGTCGTGATTAAGGGATGATTATGATTATGAAAGTGGTTTAATTTTTTAATAATGTCATTATTATATAAGAATAATGATATTATTTATATACTTTTTGTATTATGAATCCTATTTTATGATATTTTAATAAATAAATAAAATCTAGATGAAATATAAAATACATTACTTCTTGGTGGCGGTAGCCCACAAAATGCACGGTTAACATTTTTATTTCATGAACAATGAGAGGGAATGAAGGTTGATTATTATTTAGATATTTATAATCATAATTATATTATATAATTTTACCCTTATAACTAGTGAAAATAGGTGGTTGTGAAAAACAGAATTCGTCACTTTCTTTAGGCGATAGTCCACACAACGAACAAATGGGGTTTTTCAATTTTCGTAATAGTATAGGGAAAATGTTTCTAATATTTATAACATTAAAATAATAACACTAATAATATAAAAATACTAATTAATTTATCTTCAAAGTAAAAAAATTATATTTGGGAATGTAAGAAATAAAATAAAGAAGTTTGGGGTAAAAGGTACTCACTTTCAGGGCTTAGGCATTTCCTTGAAATAATCCATAGAAATAGAAATCATAAACTAATATATTCTGATCATAACCTCAAGTAAAAATAATAGGATTATATTTTAATTAAAAATGGATGATTCTAAATCATAAAATGTATTTTTGGAGTTATCCCAAGGGGGTAGTGAGAGGCCTCTTTTATAAGTTGTAAGAATGAAATTTGGGTAAATATTTTAACTTAATATAAATAAATCTCATGTTTAACAAGTAAATAAGACACAAAAATAGAATATAATGAATTTTTTGGTGATATGTGTTCTATAATACCTAGAAAATTTATTTTTATACATGTTTTTAATTCCTTTAATCATAAAATTTTAACTTTTACCATTTTGGTTTTACATTGGTTACTATTTTTTACCTAATTAATTTAAATTTAATTTCTAAAAAGGTGGACCTAATTATCTATTTTATAACTAATGTTTTTCCATATGAATTAAAATTTCCAGATAAAATATTTAAGTGTAAAAAATCAATTTTTAACATTAGCGCGTGTAACATGAATAAACTTGTTTTTTGATAAAGTGTATTTTTATATTAAAATTTATCTTTAGGATGAAATTATAAATGTATATTATTTATATTATATGAATTTATTTACCGTAAAAAAAATATTTTTTTTGATTCTTTGAATTTAATAAATAACCCAAATTTTCCCACAAAAAATATATATTTAATTAAAACAAATGACAAAAAAAAATTCTTTAACTTAATATTGTTACCTAAGTTCATGTAATTTCTAAATCCATCATAGTTTTTGAAATGTGTAGTTTTAATCATTAAATAATTTTTCCATCATGAAATTTTTTTATAATTTTTTATGTTATACTTAGTTCATGATATGTTCATAAATGATATGGCTTCAGTAAAAACTATATTTTTCACTATTAACCTATAAATCAATTATTTATGAAAAAAAACAAAACATAATATAAAGATAATATTATGTTTATAAATCCAAAAATCTAGTCAATTTGGTCAATTCCAAAATCTGAATTTGAGGAATAAAAACAAAAAATATATATTTACAAATGTTTTCAAAGGAAAATAACTTTATAAAAAATATTAACTATTCTTATTTTTTTTATTATTTACTAGTCAAATAGGTGTTAAAATTTTATTCATATAAGAAAAATTTTACTCATAATATATTCAATTTCTTATAAAAATACGTAAAAAATAATTTTTAGAAAGGTTTCATTTCATAGAATAAATATTTATTTTTAGTTATTTAGCTACACTAATTTAATTTATCTGTTCCTCGTCATTGATAATGAAATTTATTTCGATTTCTAAATATATTTTATAATTTTGTTACATCAATTTTTTATCTCAGAATTCTAAAAGTATATTTATACAGTTATATAAATTTCTATGATTCATTGTGGTCTAGTTTCTCATGTGAAGAAAGATTGATTAAGTTTCAAAGGAATATATATTTTAAAATATTTGGGTGTTGTATTACCCCCCCCAAATAAATTAAATACTCATAATTTTATTTATTACATAATAATAAATTTAGTTAAATGTATCTAAAATATAGTCATAACTCTGGATAAATTTTTAAATTTTTTTTAACCATATTCATTTAGGAGTATCTATGAAACAAAAATTTTCCATTCATCAAGTTCATTGATTTCTTCATTTCTTTCTCCAAAAATTGTTTCTTTATTCCCTTATTTTATATATAAAAATAATCTTCCAGTTCCTTTAAAAAATTCCCCATAGTTCCTATTCACACATTCTCGATGCATAGGAAATTAAATTTTATTTATTTCATAATCCATATCACTTAAACCACAATTCGACTCCATCCTTTATTTCATTGGTGTGATTAGGAACTCTACTATGTTCATGTTGTTAATAATATTTCACAATATCTTGTTTGGAAAAATCTAAATGTTTCTTACTTTAGTTATTATACCATTAGGTTTATTTTTTGGAAAATATATATATTTTCTAAGGAATATATTTTTAACTTGATTAATTTGAGAATCATCCATTCCTCAATAAAAAATATTTAACTAGATGTATGGATAATTAGAATGATAATAAGAATATAAAAATTTAACCTTAATATTTCATGCTCTATTACACCATCATGTTAGCATATAGTTCTTTTAAAATAAGATATATCACTCTTTTTTTAACCTATGTTTCTTTATGTTTAACTCACATAATCTATAAAAATAAAATCCCCAAATTACTATGAACTTTCTTACAATATTATAAACCAAAATATCATGAGAATATATTCTCCCAAAATCTAACTTACCGTTTATCCAAGAAATCACATATCAATTAATATATACCATTAAATAGTAATATCCTAGTTTTAGTCTAGTTATCCATGATCATTTCTTATTAGGTTCTCTAACTAATATATTTACATCCTTTATAATGGTTTGTAAGGAGGATTTTATTAACCAAATAATATCCATGTAGAGTTTCTCTCTATATTTTCAGTCTTAGTCCCACTCATCATGCACTGAGTGAATATTGGGTCAATGCTTAACAATCCTTTTAGGGGTGATTACCCCTATGTGAATCAATGCCACAACCACATAAACTTTACAACATACAAACAGGTATGTAATTGTTAGGAGAACCACCCAATATTTACTTTATCAAAACAATTTGGATGTTATCATATACATAGACATATCCCTTATACTTTTCCCTGGGTTTTTCACTAAATTTCACTTATTATAATCCCAATAATATTAAATATTAACTCAACTAACCAAAAGTATTATCTATAACCTTGTAATTGTGATAAAAAATTAATTATCAATCATTAAATTAACATCAACTAAAATTATAACCACTAAATATATCTAAATATTATTTTTATACCAAATGTGGAGGTTGAGACCCATACTCCTGAATCTAGTGTTGCAAACAAATATTAAATATGGTCTTTATACCAACTGTACATTCCTAAACATAACCATTCCTTAATTTCATAAATTATAGAAAATATTTCATTACAATACATTCCATTGACATTTTAGGTTTATATAGTTTTATAATTAGTACAAAATATTAACTAATAAATCCAATTAACACCACAAGACATGGAAATTTTTTCCACTATATACATAACCACTTAATCCATTATAATTCTTCAACATATACCACAAAAATCTCCAAACATTATACCCTTGTAGAAATATAATTTGTATTAATTTTCATCATAACATGTGGAAATATAAATATAAGAAAAGATTTATCAAAAGACATAAACAAGAATAATATGGAATGAATTAAATAAGAGTAAAATAATTTTGTATAACTAAACACATAAACATGATATAAATTCTTGGATGTAATAATAATATTAAAAATCAAAAGGATAAATATAATTAACACTTTTAAATTAAATTAATAATGTCAAATAGATAATTACATTCATGAAGACAATACATAAAAATAATAGACATAATTATCTTACCATTAAGGTTGTATGTGTGGGAAATATATTTTTTCAGCTTGTATACACCAAAGGACCAAATCTACTTTGTCTCATGGAATCTGTCAATGCACCAAGGGGATATATTATATTAGGCCCTACATTTCACTAATTATGTCTACTATATTCATTATAAGAAGGATTTAATTATCTATAAAATATATAATGAACATTATTTAGTAATCCATAAACCTATATATTAAAAAAAATAAGAAAATGTGTCATCAATATTCCCCCAATCAGAAAATGTAATATCTTTCTATATAAGAGTATCTCAAACAAAAACAACATGGGGTAATTATATATTTTTAATTCAATAATTTCACAAATCAATTTATTTATGGATATCTAGGTGAATTATCATTAATCAATGTAAATAAAAATAGGGTATTCTAATAATAAATTCATTGGAATAAAAACAATGAATATGAGAGTAGTTAATTTTGAAAAAAAATTATTTGACTGATTTCATAAATTTTAATCCCCTGAATAAAAATAGTATGAGAAGATATATAAATTAATCTATGGCCAATATATACACCACCAAAAGGAAACAAGTGGTGAAAATGAATCATATCTCATTGAATCAAAATATAGATACAACCACTCTTTTGAAAATGTTATCACAAGAATAAAAACTACATCAGGAGGGTACCATTAAATTAAAATATAATTAAATGAAATATATTTATTATAATTAATGTAAAGAGGTTATTTAATACACTATATAAATTAAAATGGGTAATAATATAAATCATGTCTCTATTAATTTATATTTTCAAATAACATTTATAACTATAGAAAATGTTGAATATAAACATGTTGAAGGATAAAATTTCAAATGATTCCTTAAATACTACTATTAATGATATAATCATGATAAAAAATTTGAAGGGTAATATGTACACCATAAAAAATAAAACATGGTGTGTAATAATTAATTTCTCAAGGGGGTAAAAATTGATAAATGAAACCCCTTTAAGTAACATAATATTTTAGGTAAGAATAATTTGATAATGATATTATAAAGAAGAATTGTATAACGCCATAAAGGAAAGTTGAAATTACATAACAAGTACTCATTTTCTAGAATAAATAAAAATTGGATTAATTGAGTTTAATAAGAATGTGTGTCACTCAATATCAGATAATTGAGTTAGTATAAACATTTACATTAATTCCTGACATTTAATAAAGAAATTAAATTTTTTGGATAAAATATGGAAATAATAATCACCTATTTTATAAACTTTTTTATAGTATAACCTATTATAATATTTATTTATAATCTTTATCTGAATTTATATTAGTTATAATCAATTTTTAATATTTACTCTGAGTAATCTTAATCATCTTGTACTAGTTCCATAATAGTGGTTGTTTTCATCATTCTTCTGCAAAATCTCATCATTACGTGATCATAAAAGGTACTAGAAATTATTCTTTATTATTATTTATAATGTTATAATTTCATTTTACGGATTTTTTAGTTATGATTATCATTTATGACATAAGTGAAAAGAATATAATAGTGACTTTTGACAAACAAGTCATGATATCTTAATTAATGAGTTTAATATTCATATTAACATTATTGATCCAAAATAAAATATCTAGTAATTTATATAATATTTAATTAGAAATTAAGTTCTCGTAGTTATATACGATATTAATAACATTATTCAAGTATGTGGTCGGACTAACTTGAACACGAACATACCATAATTAATATATAATTATGATTATGAAAGTGGTTTATATTGGGAATAATATCATTATTAAATTATAATAATGATATTATTTAAATACTATAATATTTTTTGGAAAGATATTTCAAGAGAGTTTAATAAATAATAAATAAACTATATTAAAATTGAAATTTGTTATTTCATAGAGACGGTGGTCCGCAAAACACGTTGTTAAAAATTTTATTTCTTGTATAATAATAGGAAAAAATGATTGATTGTAATTTAAATATTAATTATAATAACTATATTATATATTTAAAATTTATTTTATAATTTTTCCCTTATAACTAGTGAAGAGAGGCAGTGGTGAAAAATTAAAGTCTTCACTTCATGCAGAAGTTTTTCTTCAAAATGCATGAATAATGTTTTATATTTTTCATAATGGGCTAGAGAAAGGGTTTTTAATAGTAATTTACTTATATTAATAAAATTTGGTAAAAAATACAAATTCATTATATAGGAATTAAAAATCTGGACTTTTGAAAGTAAGAAGGAAATGAAAATATGTTATAAAAAAAGGTACTCCAGTTGAGGACATGAGCTTTTCCTTGTAATTGTACTTGGAAATGGACGTCTTAAGCCAATATTTTTCTGACCATGGGCTCAAGGAAAAGAAATATAATTTTCAAGGAAGTAAAAAATGTTATAGTTTCATGTTTAAATTAAATTTTTGTGGCATTCTTGACGGGTTCATGAGGGGCCCCTTCTATATGTGGTGAGTGTCAAATTTTTGTAAATATTTCAACAAAATATAAAGACTGAGCACGTTAAAAATGTAAAAAAGGATCCTAATGGAAACTAAAGGATTTAGGGATGATATTATTTCAGTAATCCCCAAATTATTCATTTTCATGCCAGTTTTAATCATGATTTCAAGTCCTTTACTCTTTGAATTTTCACTTTTACTATTTTTGATTTTATTGTGCTAAGTAATTGTAACCCAAGTAATTTACTTTTTATGACTAAAAATAAAAAGGACCTTATAAGATAATTTGTACCTATTGATTCCAAATATAAAATATATTGTTTCTGATAATATATGGACATGTAATACAATGAATTTTTAACATTATCACATATAACATGTAAAAAAATTCCCAAAAAATAAAAAGGACCTTATAAGATAATTTGTACCTATTGATTCCAAATATAAACTATATTGTTTCCGATAATATATGGACATGTAGTACAGTGAATTTTTAACATTAGCACATATAACATGTAAAAAATCATTTTCCCAAAAAAATATTTTTTTTCATAACTTTTATCTATAGGATAAAATTATTAAATTATTTTTATTACAAGTTATATATTTTTTAAAAAATGAAATTAAATTTTACATTTATTTTAAATTAATATAAAGAGTAATTTTTCAAAAATATCTTTTAATGAAGAAGAACAAAAATAGTTTCTTTTATTTGAAAATTGTACATAAGTTCACAGGTTTTATTAAAA
This sequence comes from Viscum album, assembly GCA_963277665.1. Lineage (NCBI taxonomy): Eukaryota > Viridiplantae > Streptophyta > Magnoliopsida > Santalales > Viscaceae > Viscum > Viscum album. The sequence continues at coordinate 1,669,773,522 of OY728165.1, forward strand.
CATATTAGAATTTAAAATGTATATTTTTACTCCTCAAATAAATTTTTGATCATGTGAAATTTTTTATAAGTATTTAAGTTACACTTACTTCTTCATATATCCATAAATTCTACAGCATTAGTAAAAACTGTATTTTCACTATTCACCTAAAAATAAATTATTTTGAAAAAATGGAAAAAATCATATAAATATAATATTTTTATTATAAATAAAAATAATATTCTTTTTTTTTTAAATTAATGTTACAAAATTTTAAAATTATAACAAAAAAACATAATGAAAATTTTATTTCATAAAAAAATATATTTTTAAAAAATATTAACTATTCTTATTATTATTTCATTACAATTAATAATCAAATTAGTATTAATATTTTATTAATATCAATATTATTTTATCTATAATATATGTAGTTTCTTAAATAATAGTTTTTGGTGTGCTCTCTGCACCCGTGCTAATTTCAAGTTCTATAAACATTCTTTCCAATGGTTGGTGGCCACTTATATTTTTCCAATGAGGCCTTTAGAAAGTCTGTTGGCTGAGAGGATAGGTGGTTGGGATCATTACAACATTTTTTAGGGATATTTACTACTATTGGACTCCCTTATAGATTTAATTTTTACTCATGCATCCTTTATTCAATCCCAAATATCATACAAGTTGTCTATATATCAATAATCAACTATTTTGCATGTATTTCTCTTAGAATCATTTACACGTATCTGAGGTTCTTCATCGATGGATATATTCGTATGTATACTAGTTTCTCAATATATGGTACCCTATTGTAAAAATATTAGTGAATCTTATATTGTATATTTTCAAGATTATAATTTTAAGACACATTATTGGGTACTCAGGAATTTAATGTCATCCGGGAAGAAGGAATTTCTATTGATGAAAATATCGATCCAATGAGATGGGATTCCTACATATCCATGTCAAATGAATCATAAAAAATGTTTTTTGGTACTACTTAATTGTACAGATCATAACATTAAAGGTTATTTGATGAGGACACAACTGTGTAGTTTAACATCATGTGGTAAGGATGTTTAAGTTAAAGATACTTAGTCAATGGCTGGTGTGGGACATATGCTGAAGAGGATCGAAATATCCTCGAAGGGATATAATCTCCCAGCTAGGGGAATGATATTACTGGTAAAATATTACAATAATTAAGGTTATTAAAGAGACTCAGAAGGAATATGGCATACTATATTAGATATAACCCTACTAGGAGTGTTTACTATAGAATGTTAGGGTGAATTTAGGGTGTTTGGTTTATACCTCATGGAGGCTTCCTATATATCCCATTTGGTCAGGAATCAAATCTCAAGTAGTTCATAAATTTTGGGCTTACACCTATAGAGGAGGACCATGAAGGTGATGATGACATTTTTTGGGGCTTATACCTAGTAGGAGGCCCATTGGTGGATATGGTTAGGGCTTATACTAATGGGAATGCTCAAAGGAGTTGAGGGGGATATTTATAAAGGTAATCTACTACTGAGATATATATTTTATCAAGTAGATATTATGATAATCTCAAACCTATAATCCCATGTGATTGATGCTCAATGTCAGAAATAAGATGAAGTGGGGGATCTGACAAAGCTAACAATATCTTTTGTACATTGGTGGACGAGGCTAGGGTTATGGGAGAGAGAGATGTCCTTGAGATTCTTATATCCTCCTTTATTTCCATAACTAATATTAGGTTATGTAGGAGGGAATAGGCTCTAGCACACATCTCCTCTCTTATTTTATTAACTAGGATAGTTACATCTATATTCCCATCTAGCTATGTCCTATAATAATGTCTAGGGGCTTACTCTGTGATGGATAACCTTCCCCTAGTTTCATAGAAGTGAGTATTACAAGCCCTTAATCCTGAAAGGAAAAATAAAGTGTGGTCCCCATCTTCACTATCAGAAATGGGGATGACCCTAGCACTACATCCATGTTTGTTACCATCATTACCATGGAATATATTATTGAGAACATTTTAAGGATACCACTTGTTAGGTAGATTACAATTATGACCACATTTAACATAATAATGTATCATTGAGGGGACATTCTAGAGTGACCTATTGTTTTGATCATACTTATTTGGAGGCTTTATAATAGGTCTTGGATTGGCCATTTGTGAAGGGGCCCATTTGGATCTTTGAAATTCATGGTATAGGTTAATAGAGAGGGTTGATTGAATGGATTTCGTAGGGGATAATATAAGGGAAAATGATACATGGAAGAGCACCGAGGATAAAAGAATCATATCTTTTTACAATTCTCTATATAGAAGGGTGACCCCCAAGGATTTCACTTGCATGAATTTTTATAATGGTGGTCTCTAAAGGGGTTTTTTATGTATACGGGTGGTCTGAAAATGACTCTTTTCTATGAATACAACAACTTATTCTATGAGGACTTATTTTTATGCCCTATTTTAGTTTTTGATATCTGGTTAATTATTACCTACTAAAATTTCTTCTTTGGACTATATTTTTCTATCTTCATTCATATCTCTTATACTATATGTCTCGTGAAATAATTACACTCCCCCATCATCCCATATATGGGGGTTTTAAAGGGTTCTAGATATAACTTCTCATCCACCAGCCATGAAGTATTTTGTTTTATGGGAATCTTTTTTACCCCGTAAAGGGAATATTCATTTGTTGGGGCCTAAAAAATATGCCCCATCCATAATGAAATTTTTAATTTGTAGGAGCCTAGAATTCATGACTCTCCCTACAAATATATTTTTCATATATGGGGTCCTATAAATCATGTCTATCCCTACAAAGCTATTTTTATTTTTGGGGGCTTGTAAATCACACCTCTCCCTACAAAGTGATTTTATTTTGTGGGTATAACTATGTAGATGTTTATGGGGAGATGATATGTAGTGGACTGAAACACATAGAGAGAACACTATATATAAGGTAGGGATCCTTTGCATAAATTTTTCAACTCCTTTTTGGATCATGGTACTTAACCATTTTAATATCTATGAAATCAACCAATTTATTTTAATCTATCCATTGTAAAATGCATAAAATATTTCTACTATTCTATCCAAACATTTATAAACCTAATAAAATGACCCTCATTGGTATGGAGTCTGATCGAAATGAAGTACAGTCCATTCCATGGAGAAATAATTCTAGTTTAATACATTTTTTAATTCATTACATGGTGAATGTGGACTTAGAGAAGGGACCATGCCTATAAGAGGTATCAAACATGACTTGTTTTTCACTTTCAAAATCAATTTTTTATGTTCTTTCTAAGAATTCCTATGTAGATTTTCTCTTCACATGTAATTTCCTTTGATAATGTATTCTTCCTCATATTTGAAAATGACATCCACAAGAATTTATTTTCGACAAACACTTTATTCTCCATTATAGTAAAATTATTCCAATGTTGAAATAATGTGTTCTTCATAGTGGCTGAGGTACGTCATGGTCTACATAGTGGATTGATTGCTTCGTGATCTCCATGACTTTAATTTTTTATGATTTAGTGGGTCTAGAATATTTTTTCTAGTTTTTATATCCCTTGGGATAAAAATGGATTCAAGAAAACAACCTCTATATATTTTGGTGACAACTTCTACCTCGATTAAGATATGAATATCTATTGTCAATAACATCAAAATTAATCTTCGATATCATATCATTCCTCAGGGTGGTATTTTTAAGATTCTCCTTTCACAAGATCTTATAGATTATCCATTGTCTGAAAAATTTCTCCTCTACAAATTAGATCTTCAAGATGAAACTCCCATTCAATTAGCTGAACAAAATTCTGAAATGGCTTGGTATGAGGTTTCCTTGGATCATGTTAAAGTGAACATTTCTACCATGGGATACATCATTACTGAATTGGGTCTAGATAAGGTTTCCATTTTGAATGGTTACTTATGGAATCAAAGTTTCCATGATAATCATGAAATATCATCCTAGTCTTCCATTCAATATTATCCATCAATTTTAACCTATCATAAAAAAATCACAAAAGAGTGTGAAGCTCCAAATGGGATTTGTGATCTTGAGGGAGTTTTTATGATGAATGGACCAGGGAATTATTGGTACACTAGAATTGAATGGAATTTTTTAAATAGTTGGGTTCCATTGACTAGTATGGGAAGGTATAGATTTATTAGTTTGAAGTATATTCATCAACTGATATCTTAGCTAAATTGATATTTTTTTGGTGATCGAGTACAAACACCTTCCACCTACCCAATGTAAAATTTGGGATTTTCCTATGGGAAATCAACCAATTATAATTTATTTCTTTTCTCGATGCCATGCTTGATGTTTTCCTTCATATATATAACTACTAGGAAAAAAACAAGTTTCTCCATTAGAAATAGAATTACTGATCAAATCGTATAAATCACTAAGTTATCCCCTTCACATCTCTTCACTTATTCCATTCAATTATTTAATAATGTTTTTTATAAAATCTCATGATCCAAGGTAGAGGGTTCGACACACCAAGACTCATTTGACTAAATAATCTCATGGTGTTTTGGTTTCATATTAGGGAACTCTTGAAAAAGGCGAACATATAACTTGCGGTTACCAAATATTTCTAGACATGTCTCCAAAATTAAGGTTGGTAGGATTTTTTCCCATGTTTTGGAGTTGATGGCTCATCCCATCTTATTATGCCTACACTATTGTTAGGGTCTACACCTTGAAATGGTGGTTATGTTGGCTGTGGGACGACTCATCATCCTAGTATTACCCACTCTCTCATATTTACATGTTTTTTCTCATATACAAGAGAGGATATCCCTACATAATCTTTTTAGACTATTTAAATTTTTATATTGCTAGTTGGTTGAACACATTCAATGTTATGAATATTAGTATACCATGATGGTCCCTCCTTTCACATTTTTTCCTGCACTACATATTATGGATTTCATTCACCTAAAATCCTTGGGTTCCAATGGTGTAGTGGAGTTGTTAAAGGATCTTGATAATTTTGTGTCTATTCATTATTCAGAACTTTTTAGGGACGTGTAGATAATTATATATGCACTTGAAAAGAAAACTCTTACATTTCCTCATTGCAACATGGGATCATTGAATCTTAGGTAGTTAGAGTGACAATTTATGATCATTATACTTCTTATTGGTTCACATGAAAATTTTGATATCATCAAAAAATTTCTTCTTTACTCCTCATCAGGGTTAAAAAGGAACCATACATGCTCATCCTCTATCAATTTTGGTTGATGATGATGTCCGAGTACTCTGACATGGAGATTTATATTCCTTCTATGAAGGCTCCGAAAAAAATTTCATTGGATTATGACAAATCATGGTTGGAATAACAACTAAATGGGATTCTTGGGATACCAGTCTGACAGGTGTATAAAATGTTCAATTCTCTGATCTCCTTTCCTGTCGAGCTATCCTAACCAATTTTTAATGGTGTAAATGTTTGTCCTAAAATTATAAAAAATCTAAGATATTTCCCTATTTGATTATACCGTTTTTAGGAGTAGTTAATACCTAGAAATTTTAATAAACACTATTTCTATCCCTAATAGAATTGGTCCGAGCAAACTAGAATTGGGAAATCTATGGATCGCTTCCAAACTTGCTGGTTCAATTCAATAATTTAAACAAGAGACTGTGATGGAGTATTCTACTCCATCATAAAAATTTGGAGAATGTATCTGTGTAACAAATGATTTCTTAGATTATATACCCATATCTATAGGTAAACATGATATAAACCCCAGTGATTCCATTGAACATCAATCCATGTCAAAATGGACTTGGTGTCAAGTCTACACCCTCATCACAGAGACTCCTTTTGAGGATATTGGTGATAAAACAGAAATCCTTTGTCAAGTTTTCTATGGATTTGGTGTAGTTGTGTTTGATTACCGAAACATGCATGTATATGTTCATAAATATCTCATTTCTTGAGATGATTTGGCTACTTGTGAATGTGATCTCATCCATTTTAACATTTACTAACATCACAAGGAAGATTAAATGGATACAACTACGGAGCTACATCACATAACTATTTAAGAAGCACGTATTCATTATTGGATTTTTGTACAGACCATAGATTAATGAGAATATAAATCTTGTGAGTACAAAATAAAGGAACATATTTCATTGAAAACATAGGCCAATAATCCAAACAATAAAAAAAATCAAGAGCTAATCACCTTTGTTAAGAACATTTTCCTATTATACAAGGATGACGTTGGGAAAAGAACCAGTATCGAGTAGGTTTTCAATGCCTCTCTCCATTAATTATTTGATATTTTGAATAAATATGGTCAAATTTATCTATAATCACTTTATATTATTATCATTTTTACAAAACAAATGACTTGGAGAAACTCCAAGATTTTGAGGTTCCTCCAAAAAAATTGAAATTTTGGATATTTTGATGTTCCTCCAAAAAAATTGAAATTTTGGATATTTTGATGTTCTCGATCATCTTTATCTTAATTAAAACCTTTACTTTAAATTCTAATGGTAATACCATATTTGACCCGTTCATTGTAATTTCCATGTGTTAATGTAGTTGACATGAAATAATAGTAACATGAAAATGCTATAAATTTGAAATTTTAGGGTCTTGCATCCCCAATAAATTTTGATGTTTTAGGTTTAACAATGTTGACCAGTATTTATGAGAGTAATTATCCCAAAATAGTTTTACAGACCCTATATATGAAACCCAGTACAAATATCTGAATCATTGGTAGGGATAAGTGAATTTTATTCTGAACCTGATTCCATAAACATGAAAATATGTGAAGGAATCTTTTGTGTAGATTAACTCATGCAAAGAAAATGGGGTATTCATATTTTAAGTCACAAATGGTTTGTGTGAAAAATAATTCTACATGGATCAAAATCTCATGCCTAAAATAAATGAATTATATGAAATTTCAAATGGGGGTGTTTATGGATAATGAAAATGACACTTCTAGTACTCTATGCTCATACAATTCATGTTCAACATGACAAACAAGCGGAAAATAAAAAAATCATGTAAATCCACAAAAAAGTGCATGATAGGGAACATGTGGAGGAATTTTCTCCTAAATAATATTTCATGACTCTTGTCAATTAAAACACATGAATAAGGAATGATAACCATGACAGATGAATCATTGAGAAAGGATGGAACCCCTATATACATTAAAATTTTATATAGGGGAAGGGAATTTTAATATTTCATTCTATAATGGGATTAGAAATATGTAAGTCTCTAAAGCTAGTACTTGGTACCTTTGCATGGATCTATCTCTCATGCAGGTAAGTGGTCATATAGAATTGATCATGTTTCATGTTGTTTCATGTAATTTTATATGGGCATGGATGTTCTATAGTTTAGGTTCATGTGACAAGGACCATGAAGTATAGTTTAATTTCTTGTGTCTTTGATGAGTGCCATATAGTTTAACATCATTATAAAATTTCAAGGGCCACACAATTTAATGTCAAGTTCTAGAAACTTATGATTGATTCTCTTAAGTTAGCATGGATTTGACTACATGATTAATTATTTTCCATTTAGTGGTGATCTGACCGAGAATGATCGAACATCCTTCAGTATGATAATGGAATGTTGAAATTTATAATCTAGAGTCTTATGAATCTATAATATGATATTGTACATGTATGAATTGAATGACTCTAGAATATATTCAAAATGTGGTTTCTAGTATAAAATTATTCGAATTTATCGAGAGACAATAGGTATTTCTTTTTGATGAACAAGCCTCTAGTTGATAGTAATTTTAAGGAAGAATAATGCAGAGCTATACTGGGGAATGTTATGCATAGTAAAAAAATTGTGCTCGGTAAAATGGTGTTATATTATATATGTCTAAGGGAATATTTTGAAAATGAATATTTTCCAATACACATAGTTTTATTAGTTTTTGGAATGTGTCTGAGTTTGAATCGATAATTTCATGTCCAAACCACTTAATAATGGGGGAAATGTTTCATATATAGGTATAACCCATAAACGGTGGTGGATTTTTAATTTTATCATGACTAGGCCTAGATATAAAAGGTATTATAATCACTATATATCTTATCAATATGGGATTAAAGCCTCATGTAGTTCTAGAATACAAGAAAGGAATGACCACATACCATATTTGAAAGGATTTTTCAATCCTAAATACTCCCCATACATGATACAATTTTCATGTGAGGAGGGGACATTTTTTTGTTTCAATATAGGTTCCCAAACCGGGTATGAATTTGTACTAGACCTTACTATATAGATTTTTATCATATATAGAAGAGTGGGATGAATTTATATTATGGTTTCACCAAGATATAGGATCTAGTCATCACTATATATCTCATCCATATGGAAATCAAGCCACAAGTTATTCCTGAATAGAGGGGTGGTGGAAGACTAGCACCTTTCTCTTAGGTGAGGGTCATATATTTCATCTAAGAGACATCACCCATTAATTTTGACATCATACAACAAGGATTTTTGGGGTACCTTTTAAGTTCATGTATCTAAAAATGTATTAACCCTAATTTAAACTAATTCTCATTGATCTTATGGGGAGTCATTTTACCCAAACCCCTATGCTCATGTGAGTTAATCTCAATGTGAGAAAAATTTGGTGGAAAAATATTATTTGACTACATAGAGTAAATTAAAAGCAATGAAAGAGGATTTTTGTATCATTTGTTGGTGAGTCCAAGGTATAGGATTGTGGAATAAATATGTATCTCCTAGGGGTGAGAATCAATCCATTTATAGTTTTTGAAAACTATATAGTTTAACAACATACAGTAATGGTGAAGATAACTCTATGTCATGAAAACAATGGTTGATATATGGAATATCATGTTATGGACAGTAAAACATTCTTAATATATGAGGAAGGATATTGTAAACCAATATTGTAGGGGTTCTTGGATTAGGTGAAATGATATGGGACATGTACCAAAGTAATGACCGCATACCATGTTCAAAAAGATGTTTCTCAAATGATGTTTCTAGTGTCTATAGAGATAGAATAGGACTCTACATTGGTTGAATATGAATATGGTTGATAGTCCTTTTAGGGGTAACTTATATATATATATAAACTAGGACATGTTATGTATAGTCAAAATAGAGGTTTCTATAGGAAACTCACATTATATCACCACTGGTCAAATAATATTAGGGATATCTAAGTATCACCAAGATAAGGAGTGTGATGTATGGAAGAAATATTTCTTCGCACAAAGGAAGAATTTGGACAAGCATAGTCCATGGGGTATGGAGTCACCTGTATAAATCATTGGTTGTGTGTAGGAGAGTGGGTACTTACTTTATTTCAGGGTTGATCCTAGGACATGGGGTATGAGAAACATTATTTTCTCACTGAGATGAGAATCAAAACTCATTTTGTTCTTGTATGAATATTCATTGTGTAGGTCTAACTCGTACATAGGGAGGGGGAAATTTTAATGATGTTGTTGGACCCATTATTGTGAATTTGGGGCCACTTAATATTATGTTATGAGGAATAAATCCACATGTAGTTCCTAAATGTTGGTGTGGTGGGAGACCAACACCAAGGATCCTAATCTTTTCAATCACAGATCAAAATTATGTTCATTTTTACACCATGAAACATTGATGGAATCCTTGAAGATTAATTTCATATAGTTAGGATGAATGTTTTGTTCATCCCATATTTATCATATGTTGAATCCAAGTTTTATATAGGGTAAGTAATAGAGTTTAATGTCTTGTGATGTGTATGTTGATTAGGGATTACACATAGATTGCAGGCCCATATGAACATCTTGGGGTGATAGAACCGTAGGTAACATATGGTTTTAAAGTGAATATATGACTAGACCCAGAGATAATATGTCTAAGAATCAGAATATATCCCACGATGATGGTAATCAAGCTACATGTAGTTCTAGAAAAATTGTGTGGTTGGAAACCATCACCAATGTTTTTGATATTATCATGTACGTACTAAAATGTTATCTTGTTTTAAACCATGAAACAAGGATGTTAACCAAAGAGTTTTACATCACGTGGTGAGGTTGAAATGTTTGTTTGGTTCTTACACATATAGAGGAGTCCTATATTTCTAGATCCATGAGGAGTATCTCAACTCATAAAGATTTGGGTTTCAAGTGGATTTATATCTTGGAGTAGTTTCAATTGTGATGTAAATATTAGGAGAATCTAAACTCATGGTAATTTTGGAGATTTGGTCTGGGCTTCAACCAAGGAGGATTCCCATTATGGTTTTATCAAATGAATTATTTCTTCATAATCTTAAATTCTAAGGGAGTGTAGTGTGTTCCCCATCCGTTGTGATTAATGATCAATCTCCATTAGAGTGAACCTTATATATGGTCAAGGGTCCCTCACACATTGATTTTCATTTTGGAGGTTTCTTCCCTGATATCATTGATATTCTGGGGACTAGTACCTATTCTCCTTGAAGGAACGAGCAGAGAATAATTTTCTTGTTGAAGTCTTGTGTGGTTCGATTATGGTATATTTCCAAGTGATGAAAGGTATACAAACTTTTCTCATCGAGTTTCTCAAACTTGTCAAACTGTTTATTTGGTTGTTCATCATCTGAATGTTGTTCATGATTAGAAATCCAGAGTGAGGTAAATTGATCCACAATGGGAAATACTACTTCTGTTCCGTTAACCAGAGAATAAGGTGTTTCTTGGTTAGCAGTGTATGTTTTGGTTCATTAGGCCCACAAGGCATGGAGAAGATTGTCAGACCAAGAATTATTTTTTATATCCACCATTTGTAGGAGAATTTTCAATAGATATTTTTTTATAGCCGCTATCTATCCATTTTTTGAGGCATGGTAGTGGGAATAATGGTTGTATTTGATGTTGTACTTCGGGTACCACTTCTTCAATTTAGAAGAACAAAAGTTGGTTCCATTGTCTGTCTTTATTTTGGGTGGTACACTAAACCTAGTGATAATATTTTACTTCACTGAATTGATTATACTTTTTGTTCTGACTTCCTTAAGATGAATTTCCTTGGCCCATTTAGAGAATAGATTTTTATTATTAAGGATATACTTTAACTACTTGGTTGTAGCTGGAGGGTACAACTCTACAACATCCATCCTCTAATGACCCAAAGGCCTTCATTTTTTATTGATTTTTGATAATCCACCTTTCAAGGGGTGAGTTGGAACCCTTACAAGGCATGTAGGTGTAAGTATTACATGGATCATAGGCCTTAGAAGAATTCATTTCCCGTAGGCTTTAAACATTACATACAACCCAGAATAACTACTTGGAACTGCTCCTCCCCAGCATCTTCATCGTGAAATCAGATCTACACATTCGCATGGCCATTCGGCTTGGCTTTCCTGTGCATGCACAGGCTTGTCCCGATGGCAGGTGCCATACCCTCTCATTCTTGCAATCCGTTTAGCTTCTGCTATGGTGAAACCTCCTTGGTCCTCCTCCTTTTGAATCTTATTCCTTGTAGGTTGTCTGGTTTTCATCTGCACTTAAGGTGGTCTGAATCCCTTGAGGTGGCCCGAAGGACTTACTGACCCGAAGGCCTGGGTGGCCCAAAGGCCTTAAAGGACTCGGGGACCAAATTGGTGGCCCAAAGGCCCAAACAGGGGCATATTTCCAGCTACTAAAGTGCCAAAAAGTGCCTTCTATAGTTCCCACTACAGTACCTGCTACAGTTCTACACAGTTCCTGCTACAGGTCCTGCTACAGTACCTGCTACACTTCTACACAGTTCCTTCTATAGGTCCTACTACAGTACCTGCAACAGTACCTGCTACAATACTACTACAGTACCCAGAAATTATCCCCCACCTGTATTTGATCCTGGGTCTCTTGGATGCACTTAAGGAGTCCTCACCAACTGGGATGAGGCTCATATTCCCTACAACATCCATCTCCAATACAGTAAATAGGCAGAATTATTTAGTTGTATCCATCAAATATGATGGCTTATGGATGAAGTCGGAACCCATTTTCAAGGAATGAAAATTATTGAAAATTGTTCAAAATCCTATGTCATTGATGGTTATAAATATCCAACACTTCTTATTTTGTGATAAATCATTGTTCCAAATTGATGGGAACCATAACTTCTTGCTTGAAGTTCCTCCATAGTGAAAATCTTCTCCTTTATATGAATCAATATGAGGATAATTCCTCTAAAAATTCTCTTGTAAAGAACATTCTGATGACTCTAGATATCAAAAAGAGTGAAATTGACCACCCTTCATCAAATCTTTTTTTTCATCAGTTTTCAGAAGAAGGTAACCATGTTAATGATATTTCAATATTGGGATCATACACCCATTTTTAGAATCATCTAGTTCAAGGGTTTAATTGTTCTCATTTATCTATTCTATGATACTCTGAAACAATAGCCATATTATTATGCAATGGTCAATATTGATGATTTTTTTCATCTAGATATGGATATTCTGAGGCAATACTATTATTTTCTAAGACATCGTCCTTATCATTTCCTGAATATGGGATAAGGGTTAGTGATGTCTCATAAGGGTATTCTATAATTAACCCTTGAACATATTTAAGCAGGGGCAGTTCGATTCTTTTCTGATGGCCTAATCCCCATTAATCTTCCTAATTACCAACATTGAATCCCCTTTGATACTCACATGAGTAATCAGTGTTTGAAAATCCAATTATAAACCTACAATGAGGGCCTGGTATCCTTCCCCATTATTAGAGAAACCATTTGATAGAAAAAAAATAATAATGTAGAACTGCCTTTATTAATTAAATGAGAATGATTTATATCCCGTTTTTTTAGCATGGGGCCTTCCAATCTCCTTTCATTTGGGCTTCTAGATTCATCATCAATGTAAATTTGCATTATTTGGGTAGAATCAAAAATAATAATAAATTCCCATGTAGTAGATTGGTACACATCAGTAATTCTTCCATATTGGGATATTCTTCTTTGATATTTTCTATGGATTATCCTTTTATCATGCTCTTAAGTGTGAACTGGATGTCAAAGAGTTGTATAATTATTTCCCAACACTACAAATGACCAGTCATCGTGGGACGGTTGAGGATATATATGATCAATTTAATTTCAGAGATAAAATGGACCTCTTGGTACTATATGTAGTGACTCAATTTCTAAATTGCAAAAATAAATTCCAAAAACTTATTATTGATATATGAATATTGAGTCACAATTTTGACCATGGTACGAATGATATAGTAAATGTTATTATCACTATAAGTGTCATTTTTTTGTGCAAGGAAGTAATGTACAGATTATTCCAAAATTGTCACATATAGGATGATTGTATTTCATTCTATATGTTGAATTAGAACTTGTGTAATCAAGATATATTTATTGGGTATTTTAGATTCTTTTTTGAAATCGTCATCCCACTAAAACAGAACCCACTTCTTCATCAGCCTAGTGAAGGAAAAATGTATTCTTGATTGGTTTTCCATAAATCATCAAGTGAAGGAAAGTTTTTCTTGAATTCCTATAAACTATTTGAGATTATTATGAGGAAACATACCTTTAATTGAATTTTAATTCTCATGGTAGACTTTGATTCCATAGTGACATATGAATAAACTAATAAATTTCCATAATGTAATGTCAAAAGAATATTTTAGTGGATTCATATTTAGAATTTGTTTTTGAAGTTTGTCAAAATTGGTTTTAAAATAGAAATGGTGATAAGATAATTTTCATGATTTAACCCTTATATCTTCAATATAACACTAGATTGGTTTTCCCACTAAGGGTTTAAAGATTTGATGCATAACACAATGATATATAGAATTGCAATTCTTTAAGCCAAAGGACATCACTTTATAGTATAGTAATCCATGTCTTCCCTAAAGGGGGTGACTTTTTCGTCTTCTAGGAACATTTAAATGTGATTGTACACTAATTATCCATCCATGATGGAATGGCCTTGAGATCCAGATATTGTATAAATTTGGAGTTTGGTAATTGGAACCAAAAAGTCATTTTTTTTAATCTATTTAAGGTATCTCAAATCGATGGAAAGTAGAATTTTACCTTTCCTTTTCTTAACCGATATAATTTTATAGATCTATTTTAGGTATTTTACCTCCAAAATTAACTTGGATTTAATGATATTATCATCTTAAATTTTTATCATAGTATCATGAGTTGAATGTTTCCCTCTAGTAGTCTTCTTGTAACAATTAGGTTCTTCTAGTAGACCCAATTGATGGGTAGCCACATTGGAATCTAGGCCAGAAATATCTATGTAATTTTAGGAAAACACATCATGATACTGCTTCAATAAGGGGGTGTAAATTTTCTATTTATCATAGGGAATAGTTATGCTAATAAATATTGGTCACATATCCTTTTTTTGGCTAGATATATCTATCTTAGTTCATCAATAGTGATAGAAACTCCATCAAAATGATGGATAAGAATCTATGAGGCCATATTATTCTTATTCTCCATTTTCTTCTTCCTCTTCCTCTATTTTCCTATTGGGATAGTTGAGAGATGAAGGGGAATAATTAAGGTGAGGGGGATGGTCAATGTCCTTAGAGCTAGTTTTCAATAGAGATATTAAAACTTCTGTAGGTTCAATGGATGAAGTGGTGTCCTATTAATGTTCCAGAGATAATTATGGTGCATATCAATATGATATATTTATTCCAATAGAGGATTAAGATACATTTTCAATACTCTCAGGCTCAACTAAGTTAGATTATATCATGAAGATTGGTGATCACATATCTTCATTTGAGCTAATATCTTCAACCTCACTTACAGTAATCACATGTTCATCACCAATATCATTGAATGGATTATATGAGGTTATTTCCAAACCATTTGGAGTAGTAACCAGATCGATATCATTAATTATATGTTTCATCCCTTTATTTTAGTGGAATCCATCATTAATATATTGAGAGTCACAAGATTTGAATGGATATTTCTAACCATGTATAGTTTAGATATATCCATTGCAATAATATTACTTGTTTTCATGATACAATGAAGGGATCGCTACATGCTAGTGCATCCAAGGTCTTCCTAGAAAGACATTGAATGTTGTATCTTTCTAAACGACCAAGAACTCAAAATAGGACACCAAATACATAAAATGTGTTCTAGGCTTAATGTGTCCAAGGGGATTGTACTCCCTTTTATCATATCCTTGATTCATTAAATAATAAGGGGATACATCAGCTTTAGTGTATCCTAATCTATGAATTTTCTTAATAGGAAGGAGGTTTACTCTTGGTCTATTGTTAATGAAAACTCAGTGGATTTAAACATCATCTAATATGATAAATATATATAGAGGTATGATTTTTCCCTGTATAAAATCATCTATATAATCTTTATTGAAAGAGATAACTATATGACATTCTGTAGTATCAACCTCTATATGATATACCTCAGTGGAAACAATATTTGCTTCTAACTCTTGAGGGAATAATGGAGCTGATACAAGTGATTCCCATAAATACTCTGATAGATTGACAGAATCTAGATATTATAATTTTTTGGAACTATATCTTATTACTAAAGGATGTTGTATATATGGGTCAATAGTATATGTTTCCCTATAGAGAAATATTCATGAGGAGGAATTTTTTGGAGCTGATGTGCCTTGGGAATATTTTTTAGCCAGTTAAGCAAATGAGGGGGATACTTTTGTATAATTGAATCAATAATCCTTTCCAATCCCACATTCCATGGATGATATGGTTGTCAGATACTCATCATTTCATCTTACAAAATGATTGGTTCCGAATAATTTTTCACATGTGAGGAGGAATATTCCTACTCTTGGTGTACTTTCCCGAGGACTTTCCCATGTGATTCAGTAGTATAGATAGATCTAAAAGGGATGCTTTTGGTATTTTATAATCATCCATAATTGTGCCTTCCTATGTTTTCTTGTCCCTTGTGGCCTCAATTCTTGTCTTCACCATTTCTCATAGGGATCTCATGTTAATAATAACTCTCATCACCATATAATGGGTCCACTAAATGAATAGAATTAATGGACCTAAATATCAACTCTTCATCTAATTAGAACTATGTTTGATGGGTTTTTTCCCATAATACAATTTTTTGGGGTGGTGCCCATTCTCATGGGAGTGA
This sequence comes from Viscum album, assembly GCA_963277665.1. Lineage (NCBI taxonomy): Eukaryota > Viridiplantae > Streptophyta > Magnoliopsida > Santalales > Viscaceae > Viscum > Viscum album. The sequence continues at coordinate 1,669,789,698 of OY728165.1, forward strand.
GAACATAAAAACTGAGAGAGTCATGGATAGCTTTGTACTTATTACATTTTCATCTTCCTATTTTTGTTTCCCACCCTTACAACTATCCAATTCTTAAAATATTTTCCTTTGAAGGGTTTTGGTACTAACAAAGTGGGTTTTTCAATATTGGAAGTGGTTAGGGGAATAGTTATTTGTTTAAAATGTGCTCTGAAAATAGAATGAGTTTGGTTCATTGTATTTCAAGTCATTCAATCACTAAAATCTTGGGCATTCAAGTTGGTGACATCCTTCTATTCACCTTCTTCTTCTAGAGAGGTGAAATAAAAACTCACTACTTTTTCTAGAATTTTACCAAGTTTCACCTTCCAAAAATCAACAATATTTTGTAGGATATCTTCAGAAAAATAAATCCTGGATGGTGTGCGTTAAAATAAGATGAAATGGGAAATAATTTGGGTGATCCTCAAGGAAAACATTATCATTATTTATAGTTTCTGGTTGAGATAGTATGTTGTTTTATAAGGCTACTATAAAATAAAATGGGATCAGTTCATCTCAGAAAGAGTATGTTATATTCTTCATTTCATCAAACATATATAATTTAGGCTCCCCCTTTCATTCCAACCAGGTTTTTGTATTTTTTTTTGTTGTACTGGAAGGGTTTTTATATGATAAGGTGTAATATTCAGTGAAGGATCTTGTATAGAAGCTAGTTTTAGAGTGATAGTTACAGCTTATTCTTTGGTTTTGTTATTTACCTATACTTCTTGTACTCATCTAGATTTGACACTAGTTCACAATATGAAGTCTTCTAAAAATTATGAAACTGTAGAAAAGTCTTAAATCCCACCATTGTACTTGAATATAATGAGTGGTGTTTACAACTCATCATAGATGTTTCCTATGTAGTGACCCAACACATCTTCCTATGGAAATTGAAAATTTAGGGAGTAAGTTAAACACTTAAACATAGAAATGAATTCTCAGACTCTCATTTTCTCACTATTTTTAGTTTAAGAGGTATAGAAACATTTTATTTCATAGTATTCAACTAGACTTGAAAAGAAACAACTAGCATAAAACATATCACCCTTTGATCAACCCCACTAGTGAACTGGTGTACCATATAAAGGTTTGTTTATGTAGTATTTTCAAAAAGAAACAGAGTTTGGTGTCTTCTTGTTGCAACAAATTTCTGATCATGAGGCCACATTGAGATACATAATGCATTAGATATTCATTTGGATCCACCAAACCATCATTACTTAGAAATATAGTATTTGAAAAATTATGTGGGGGGGTGTCACATGTACCCATTTAGGGTACAGTTTTCATTCCAATTACACTAGTTAATGTTTTCATTCCATAGATTCTAGATAGGATATCAATAATCTAATATTGTTGAAAAGTGTTATGGGAATTTTTAACAAAGTGGGTGCTAGAGAAGGGGAATAATAGGTAGATCCAAATGTGTTATTACTATCTGCAATTATGCATGAGCTATCCGATTGTAACTTGAAAAAAATTGATATGGTTATTTGTCCAATGGATGGAATCTCAGAATTTATCTATCACTGGTTCGAAATATATAATTTTCCATAATTTTTTATTCAAAAATCATTATAAATCTATTTTTCCTAGTATGATGATCTCTTATTGTCGAGGGACATCAGTTGGAGGAGTTAAATGAGGTTGTGTGGGAAGAACATAATCAACAAGAATATGACCCTTGAGTAGTCTAGATTAAGCCTCTTCAATTCACTCATTTCTATCTCATATGAAGACAACCACTCCTTCAGTGTGATGTGTTCAATGCCCATGGGTAATATCTAGGATTGAATCACAGTCTTACACTTTTATTTGTTTGATGGATATTGATAAGGAGGAAATGGATAGTTCAGATGAAATCCCAAATTTTGGGAAATCCTCAAACATATGGTACACATACATTTTTCAGCTGTTTCATTTTGGATAGTGTTTTGAGTGGAAATATTCCCCTCTTGTTCTCTTAGCTTGTCGTGATGTTCTATATTATTATCATAAGTGGTCCTGATTTCATTTATTAACATGAACTACATTGAAATCATTTTTATCAATCTTAGAATAGGGGTAGATATGGTTACTCTAGGATAATCAACCAGAAGTGATATGATTTTCTAGAGTGATTATTCTTTTAATAGGTTTATTTTATTTTTAACCATCAGGGCAGATCAAACTATCTTTCAGGGATCCCATCAAAATCATCTGGTGAAGGGTAACCTAATGGGAACCTCAGTATAATTTTGTTTTTTATGTTTAAGAAAAATAAATTGCATCATAGGATGCGATGAATCCAGATTGTTCGTTTTTCCAAACATCCCCAAACTGAGAAAACAATGATTTTTTCTAAGGTTGAGGTAAAAATTACGCCATCCCTACAGTCTAGGCATGATCTTGTTCCACTCTTACAATGGTTTCATCCTTATTTAATGGCCTAGAATGTTTTCCTAAAAGGTCCCCAACCCTATAGGTGGGGGCTTTCTCCTGTACTACCACATATGTAATTACTACAGATTCTCTTTTGATTTAACAACAATTGTTTTGTAAAATGGGTTGGTGTAATTAATTTACCTTCACATTATCCATCTTCTTACAGATTCATTTTTAAAATTTACGTTATTTTAATATTTACTTCTCTAAATCATAATTCTTACTCGATATTTTAAAATTCTTGATGAAATAGTATTTCTATGGATTTTCCTATTCTACAATGACATCTATGAGATATGTTTTGAGATTTTCATTACTAATAAAACAATCATTAATGAGTAGATTTTAGTTATTAAAGCTTTCCTGGGGAAATTACATTACATTATACCACCTTTTGAAGTATTTACTTGTTAGGGAGTGAAGATAAATGAGATTCCCCATGTTCTCCCCATCTTCTTGTATGGAAAATGGATAGGTCATTAGTGATCTTTTGACTTAGTCTTTTTAATTCTTTGAGTCATTTACAATGAAGGGATCATTGATTCTTTTCCAATTTTGGGTTCTATTTAGCTATAAGAGTTACCAGGTCAATTTTCTGATGTATATCTTCTATTACCTTTATGTGATATGGGTATTCATCTTAAGGTAATAATTTCTTTTTCAATTGAAAAGGATTATTCCATATGATTTGGAAAATTTAATGCACACAATAATCCAAAAATTCCCATATAATAATGAATTTAGGAGTGCAAAATGGCTACAACATTACTAGTATATTTACCTTTTCCAATTGTCTTCTTAGGATAAATATTTCTCCTTCATCTTTTTTGAGAGTACCCTTGTCCATATATGATCCAAGTGAATGTTTATTAGCTACATTATTGTAAAAAATGGGTTTATAATGTATTTTTTATCTATTATTATAATGAAGGTGTTTCAAGGTGGTTTTATAGAATAATCATTGCATTGACTTGTCTTCTAGTTAATAAATAATATCACTTGTCAATTACAATTCAACATGCATAGCTGGCCTCACTTTTCCAAGCACCTTTTGACAAGAGGGATTTCTGAGAGTTCATTTTTCAATGGGAGGACCTTCTTGATGCAATAAAATATCAGTGTGGGGAGGACCTTCACAACAAATTACATCATGGGGAGGATTACCTTCATGTAGAAACATTTTACTGTAAGGAGAGAGTTTGAAATGTATTCCCTAGGGAAGAACTTCTTTTTGTGTGATATTCTGGACACATGGAAGCATACCATGACACTAATTAGGAAATGAGATCTCAAGCATGATCAGATTCTGAACAAGAATTAATCCTTTATAGTTGGATATCCAGGGAGGACCTCTAGGACTAGTAGTAGCCAAATAGCATGGAATACCTCCACAAATACCACTAATATCTCCATAATTTGTGGACAGAGTAGTAGGATATTGAGATTCCATTTATAGATGCATGGGTTCTTTATGAACATCATCATTTAGTATATTAGGGTCATAGACCATCTCTATATTTCCTAATATTCTTTGGTGAGTATTATTTTGGGATTTCTTCATTTAGGAGATTAGAGCTTCCTTCTATGGGTGATTAATTTATATATAGAAACAAATTTTATTAGTTCATGACTTTTTATAAAAAAAATTGATATATTTCTATAACTTTTGTTTGGATATTTTCCTACCCTTGAGTTTCTATGAAGTAATCCAATGACCTTGTATTGAAATCTGGATATTGGCCTAATCTAGTTTTCCATTTATCTTGGGAGGGCCACAACCCTCCTAGATGGGAGCAAGGATTTCTATCCACTCTTTGTGGACTCTAAAATTATACTTTTTATTCACTTCAAAAGTAATTTTGGGGTTTTTTCCCAACTACAAGTCACCAATGATGATATCATTATATCCTTGTAAGATTTTAGAATATGGATGGTAATAGATGTCTATCTCTCCATCATCACCAAGATATGATGAGTAACTCCTTCATTTGGAATGGGAATATATTCCCATTCAATCGATAGGGAAGTCATATATTTCTTCTATTTGACTCTATTTATTATTTGGATATATTGATAATAGTTATGTGTGGGGTAATAGATATGATCGTAGGATTGGAAGGTGTGGGAAGGTGTTTCTTCATGCATGAATTTTTCTTCCAAATTAGTTAGGTAGGCTTCTTAGGAGAGAATAGAGGTACGTCCCTACTCTCAGATAATCAATTACTGCACTCAACAGACTATCCTGGGTGCCTAAGCATAACTAACTGGTACAGAATTTTGATTGTGGAGCCCCCATCATGTAGAGGGTTGGATTCCATGTGGTGTTGGATGTGGTGGAGTGTACTAGAAGGATCCCATTGGTGGGACCCAAGTACTATATAGATGAGGTCGTTAGGGGACTCATTATTAGCCTCCAAGAGATAAGGGAGTAAGTTTTTATAGTGTTCTAGGGATAATATCCTATAATTATTTGATATGGAAACTGGGGGTTTCTGCTTCAAAACCACCATCAATTATGGAGAGGATGGATGGTGGGGCATTATTTGATGGAGGGAATTTTGAGATTCTTACAAGGTTGGTATGGTACCATTTTCATGTTACCCATGAAGGAGCGTGTTTATGAAATGGGGTTGGAGGATCTAGGTTGGAGAATGGGTTCTCTGATTGGATAAGGACCCAGTAATAAATTAAAAAGTTTATGTTGTTTTAAACAACTCCATCAGATTTTGTTGAAGGTAGTTCTTGAAAAAAATGCCTAGATACATATGAGAAAACAAACAGTAATACCCCATCAATGTTGCATATCAATAAATGAACACATGCACAACTAGTTGTTTTGGATCAATATTTTAGGACATCGTGTATTTTGGGAGAAGGTGACTGACATGTGGGTGAAATAGTCATATTTTGGTTAAGGATTCATGTTGGGTTCACAATTTTTTTTATGTGAGTCAAAAAAAAATTGGTTAAACTATGCTAGTGAGAAAAATGATTCGGTTTAGGTTTACCAATTTTTGTTTTTGATTCACTCTCTACACCCATGCTCATTTTGAGTCTAGGGGGACCTTCTTTACAAAGGAAGGTGGCCAATTGGATTTCTTCAATGAGTACTTTGGAAAGAATTTTGGCTGAAAGGATGGGAGGTTGGGCTCATCTCACCCATTAGGGGGGATCTATTTCCTACTACAAGACTCCCTAATAGATTTATGACATATTGGTGAATTCTTTATTAAATCCAAATTTTGATATAGGTTTCGCATATATCAATAATAAATTATTTGGCATGTGTAAATTTCAAAATAATTCATACGTATATGCGGTTCTCTATCAATAGAGATATCCATATATTTATAATGTCCTCCATCGATGGTATCCTTCTGTAAATTAATTATACATTCTTGAATAATATATATTCAATATGCTTTTTAAGACACATGGTTAGATATTGTGAATTTAATTCCATCTGAGAAGGTGAAAGTTGTTTTAATGGTAGGATCAGGCCCATGAGATGGGATTATGATGTATCCTCATAAAAGGAATTAGAAACCATGTAGTTTGTATCATCTTAATAGGATACATAAAACCTTTTATGGTCTTGTGATGGGGACCCAACCGTGCAGTTTAACATCAAGAAGAAGGACATATAAGAGAAATATTCAATGGATAGTGTGGGACTTAAGCTGAAGCATCCCAAAAAAACCTATAATGGATATAATCTCCTTGTTGGGTGGATGATATTATTGGTAATGTAGTCCAATAAGGTTGGATATGAAAGATACTTAAATGGAATCTGGACCTCTGGGTAGGATATGAACCTACTGGGGATGTATCTCAGAGAACATTATGATATATTTGGGGTTTTGGGTTTGGACCTCCAGGAGGCTCCCAATGTATCCAATTTGGTTTGGAATTAAATCCCATGTAATTTAGATTATTGAGGCCCAAACCCATGGATGAGGCTAATGATGTTGTTGATAACATGGTTTTGGGTCTTATACCTAGTTAGATTCCCATTATTGGATATGGTTGGGGCTTATACCAAAGGATATTTCCAATAAAGGTGAGAGGAATAATTCTAAAGGGAACCTCCTCCTGAGATCAGTATTTGATCATGTGGATTTCATGATCATCACTAACCTATAATACCACACGAGTCATGCTCTATGTGAGAAATAAGAGAGATTGAAATATATAAAAAACCATACAATCTCCTTTTTCCACTGGTGGAAGATTTTAGGTTTATGGGAGTGAGAATGGGCCTTGAGGTTTTTTACTTGTATTTTATTTTCTTAACCATGATGAGGTTTCAGGAGAGAGAATGGTATCTGGTACTCGTCTCTTATGTGGCTTTCATAAATAGGATATTCACATCTTGTTACCCATCTTGCTATAGACAATATGAAATGTCGGGTACTAACTCTATGATGGATTCCCATCTTCAATTTCCATAGGAGATACGAGGATAATCCACTAACCCTCAAAGGGACAAGAAAGTATGATCCCCATCTTCACTATCTATAATGGGGAGTCCCTTGGACATACCTTCATGGTTTGGACCCTCATTACCATGGGAATGGATAATCAAGAACATTCTGAGGATCCCCCTTGTTAGGTAAGTTACAAGTATGAAATAATTTACTATAGGAATGTCTAGATGAGGGGTTGAATTAGTGTGCCCTTTTGTTTTATTCATACATATCTAGAGGCTTTAGAAAAGGTCTTGGCTTGGTAGTTCGTTAAGGGGACCATTTGGGTCTTAGTGCTTCATAAGAGATGATGACGGAGTGGATTTTTTTAATAGTTCACATAGCATCCAAGATAAGGCTGAACGTTATGTGGAAGGTAATGGTTGCTAAAGGGCTCCATCATGCATACTATTTGTTTTGAGGGAGGGTTTCCTGGAAAGATTTCAATGGCATGCAGTTCATAGAATGTCCATCTGTAAAGGGATTTTCTATGCATATTGATGGTATGAAAAGGGAAATTCTTATGTAGATTACTACTTATTCTATGCAGATTGATTCTTATTACATATTTCATTTTTTGATATGTGGTAAATTATTTCCTCCTAAAATAACTCTCTTGGATAGTCTCTTTCTACCTTCAATAAACTCTCTCACATTGTATCTATCACATATGAATTCCCCTGCAAGATAACTCTATGTATGAGGGATTTATAAGATTATAGATGTAACCACTCAACAGCCAACTGCGAAGGATGTTTTTTTACGGGTGGCCTCCTTACCACAAAAATTAAAATATGTATTTATAGGGTCCTTAAAATACACCTCACCCCGAAAATAATTTTTTGTTTTGTGGGGGGGGGCTAAGAAATCACTCATCACCCCACAAAGAATTTTTTTTATTAGAAAAGGGCCTAGAAATCACACCACTCCGTACAAAGAAATATTTCTTGGGGGAGATTGTAAATAATTCCCCACCTTGAAAATTGATTGTAATTTGTAGGGAGAATTATGTGGAGGTGCTATATTGAGAAGTGACTCAAATAGCGAGCACACTATGTGAAAGGCATGTGTTCCTTTGCGGAATTTTTGAAGCTCATGGTACTTAACCATTTTAATCAATCAATTAAAAAAACCTATAAAATCATTATAATAATCCTGAAAATCTATTTTGGACCTAAAAAATAAAAATACAATTTTAACTATGTTAAATTTTAATGAATAAATATTTCTTACTAAATATTTAGCTACTCTGATTTAATTTATCAAAGTTTTTACATTGATAATGCCCATTATTTTTATCTATACATATATTTTATAATTTTGTTATATCAATTTTTACATTTTACTTATACATTTACATTTTAATGATTATATAACATTCCATGATTATTTTTGGATCAGTGTTTAATGTGAAGAAAGGTGTGTTGCAATTTGATGGAAAATATAATTTAAAATACCAGTATTTTATGAATCCTATTTCTTCGATCTTGGAAGGGAGATAGATTCATTACAGTTTTCTATAGAATATGCTCAATATGAACTCTAAAAATTGAGGCTTGAGTGAAATCATTATTGGGAGAAGTTCAACCTCATATAAGTGAATGTGAGATCTGTACTATTTGAAGCACCACCTACAACAATCAATACTACATATCTAATTCATAGGTCTTATGGAGAGATCATGAGGTGTTATTTAAGTAGAAGTTAGAATGATATAATCATGTAATTATCAATGCAATAAATTAGTTTCATATCTCATGTATAAGTATACATTTAAAATTTACACATTAAAATTAAAATAAAGTCATTTTAAATAAATATTTATTCATTTAATACGGTCATATAACTATTAAGATAATTATTTTCTTCAAGCATAATTTCTTAAAAAAAGTATTACTATTGTGAATTTTATTTTAAGAAAACTAAAATATATTATTATTAAATGATTATTTTAATAAAATATATCATTTTTATGAATAATATCTTAACATTAATTTAATTAGTAATTTTTTAGAAATAAGAATAATAGAAATTAATATTTATAGGCATTTTTAAATAAAAAAATAGTTTTTTATATATTTCTTATAATTTATTTTAAAAGATAATTTTTACATATTTAATAAATGAATTATATTAATTATACCAGATATTTTGAATCATAATATCAAAAAAATAAGGGGTAACTTCATATTATCAGTAAAAAATAACTACAATGCTAAAAAATATTAATGAAAGTCAGTAAGGGTAAAAAAGTTAACATAATACGACTCTAATATTGATTTGTTAAAATAAATAATATTCATTTTAGAACAAATTTTATAGGTTTTAAAGTCATATAAAAATTTATTTACGATATTTTCTCAAATAAATCAGCATAATTTCACATGATTTCATATTTAACCCTCACCTAAATTTCAACTCTAAGAAAGAGTCCCTATTTTTTACTTGTAAAGGAGCTCACTTCCACCAACTTCAAACCACTATTTTTATTAAAAAAAACCTTGATAATAAACCCATTTTTATTCCTATATATCCTTATTACATCTTTACTTCCACTATATCCCTATTACAAGTTTTCAAGCCTCTTTTTATAAGAATTTTTTCCAATTCCTCATTTTCAAAATGACCAACCAAGAGAAGGTTCAAACATTTACTGTGAGTATTACCCACTTCCAAACATTATCATCTTTATATTTCCCATCCATACTCTTCAAAACATATTATAAAAATTCTAACATAATTAACATTCTATCATTAGTTTACTAATATTTTATTATATTAATCATTCATTCATTATCTATACCCCTCTCATCTGATGGAAAATGAAAACGCAACTTGTTCTATGTGCGGTCTACCGCCTCAGTGAATGATACATTTCACTTTTCATAAAAAACCAAAATGGATAGTTATAAAAATATATTTAATGTATAAAAACTATATTTATGACATGATTATGATTTTTTAATTTTAAAATTAATATTTAATCTCTTTATTAATATAATACCTTTGTTTTTTAAAAATTAAAAAAAATTACCTCTACACTAATTTTATTATCATGAATCCTAACCAAAAATATCATGGAATAAAATTATAATATCATAAATAATTATAGAACATATATTATATAACCATAATAACATATCAATTATGAACATAGAATCAAAGAATGAGGCTTAGTATTGACACTACAAAGCATGTGTGAAATAATAAAAAAAACATTAACACTTGATGAATAAAAGTAATAATAACTCACTATTAAAATTTTAATGAATGATTTTAATTAAAAATTATAAAATATAAAAAATATTTTGAAGATTCTGAATTAAGAAACTAATATTTTTATATTTATTATACAATATTATAAAGTGCATATATAGAAGTGTAGAGTAAATGTAAGTGATTTTGGTAATCAAATCTAATTTTCATTAGTTATAATGTTTCATATTTAACTTCATTAACCAATTATTTTTTATTACACCATAAGATTTTATTATATGGTACTCTATATTTATCTATATGGAAAATGAAATTTCATTTAAAATATTAGTTTTGTAAATAATTTATTTCTCATACAAGTATAACATTATAATTCAAAAAAAATTCCTTTCTTATTATTACATCAAAATATGAAATAAAAATTATGATATTCATACTTATCATTAATTATTTTCAAAAGGATGTTTACTATCCTCTTAATGATTTTTATTTCAATAAAGTTATTTTAAAATTTATAAAACGTTTTTCCATTGATGTTTATATATGTTATCTTCCACTGTACATTTTTTGAATTAACCATTATTTACATTCAACTGTCCATTATTTTTAGTTAATTTAAAGTGGTATTTGAAAAATTCATGTTAAATTATTTAATTTTCATTTTAAAAGAGGCTCGTAACTTCATCTCTTTATGAAAATGTTAATAAATATTTTCCTAAAATGTATTTTTATGGTTTTTCTTCAAATTTCTTATTTATCTCTAAAAGAAATATTTCATTTGGAAATATTTTTCATTAATCACCCTCTAAATTCCCTTTTGAGGTGCTCCAATTGAGTGATAGAATATTTATTACCAACTAATATAACTCTGAAGGTTGTTTTATGTGATGTATGGGGTCCTATATATCCCTATAATACATTTATTAATGATTTAAGTCTCATAAGATAATGATATGTTGTGTGGGAATTTTTATTTGTTCCCCACCTAAGTCATGGAATTTTTATTTTTTTAACAAACCATGTAATGTGAATTTGTGTTTATTCATAGCCTGAGTCTTGGTCCATTGTCACTGTTTACAAACGAATACATGGAAATTTTTTTATCAAAATATTATCAATTTGAATCATTGGGTTTTATCACAATTTTATGATTTAAAATGTTATGACACATTTTAATGTAATTCCATATACCAATTTTATGATCCATATATTGTGATTAATGTCTATTGAATATAAACTCTTATCCAGTGGTATATATTGATCATTTTTAAATTATATTTTCTTTTATCATGTCATAGGGATAACCCATAATTATTTATATTTCTTTTCATCAGATATTTCTCCCATCCTTATAATCTAACTCTTAATGACTTGTTTATAAGTTTCTTTCATACTGATCATTTGATACCACCCCCATATTTTGATTCTCTTTTCTCTAGGGAATTATATATAGGAATATATTTATAAATAAGTCTTGTTGTGAGATAATTTTTAGAGAATGTTGAAACAATTGTGTGAAATAAAATTTGTATATAACTACTCATTAATGTTGCTAAACCTTTGGGTTTGAGTATTTTGTGGTTATTCTGAGATGTAATGTTTAAATTATGGAGATAATGGTAAGAATAACTTCATTAGTATCACTTGGTATCAAATATAGTAATTATAGAATGTGTTTTTTGCATCGAATCTAAGAGTGTGGGTCTGGGTCGTCTAATGGAAATTTTATCAGATTTAAGAGGGTGTATATGGTAGCTCATTATTGATTCTATATTTACCCATTATTCTCTAATTTCACATTTTTATTCCTTCAATCTATTCTAAAATATATTGTGGATTCTACATCCAATTCTATTTTTCGTTCACCCAAATCGATCAACCATTGATCTAGGTATTGGAGTTGTAGCAACAACTCATATTGGAAAAGTGGTTGAGCATATCACGAGGGGGTCTTATTTGTTCAAAAAAAATTCATTGTTTTAGTAATGCTTCAATTCTAACTTTTGGGGGATGTGGGGGACATGATAATTCTTGTGATGTATGTCATTTGAAGCACTAAATTTCATTTTCCATGCACAGGGCTTAATGATTTTGACTAAATAAACATTTTTTAAATGAATATATGGGATGCTTGAAGGAGTTAGAATGGAAAATCAACACATCAAGTTAACCCAAGATCAATTAAACCTAATGTATGGGATTCATTGGGGTGTAGTGGAAAAAATATCCTAAATTTTGAATAAGAATTAAATCTCATAAGTGATGAGATAAACCTTATGGGGACTATTGAATTTAGAACTAAGACCTTGGTTACCATTATAGAGGATTTTAAGGGATATTTTTTGTTTTTAATGAATTAAGGTTGGATAATTCACTTATTGTGCACTGATGAAGTGATTACTACCCTAAAACACCCACATATTAGTAAATTATATTTGTTCTTGCTTATTATTTCCATATTTTTAATACCATTCACACACATATTAATGAAAACTAAAAAACACATTTAAATATTTCATAAAACACACACACACATCAATTTATTTTAGTTCCCAATTCACCATACATAATTTGGTTATTTAATTAGCTAAGAATTATCCCTATATATATGAATTAGTTACTCCCTAAGATAAATTCATTTGAGATAAAATTTACTCAATGAAAAAATTGGACCATTTATAGTGAAATTTTTATATTAATATATTTATTTTTATCCATTTATTTGATAAAATTTATAAAAAATAAAACATATAAAATACACATAATTATATAATTCATATAATATTAAAAAAAACATACTTGATATCTCACTATTGGAATTCATATTTCAGGAACATTTTTCAGAATTTAAATTTAAAAAAAAAATATCCCATTTATGGCACAAATTTTGTAGCATGAAGTACACTTAATTATAGGCAGTAAACATTCACTAAATAATGAAAAGAGGAGAATAATAACCTATTAAATTGAATTAATTATATGAGAATCCTATTCATAGTCTATATTTGAGAAATTTTAACGACACCCTCTAAAAATTGAAAGACCTAGATATACCCCAAGTGATAAGAAATCAATAAAAAATCATGATAAAAAAAGGGAAATTGATTTGAATTTATGAACTACCACTTTTAGATTCTACCTTCCCATATTGGTGTACAAATAGAGGATGCCTTAACTTTTATCCAACAATTAATCAATGTTTTGAACATATTTTATCTTTGTTAACTAACTATATTTGAGATTATGTTGACATGTCTCACTAATTTATTGAATTTTTGAAAGGAAAATTACACACCAACAAAATGAAAACTCATCTATATCATTGGAATGTTTCCATTGTTTATTTTTTGGAAGGTAATTTCAAATTGATAAAACCATGGAAAAGTGGTGGAGAATTATTAAATACATTAAAAGTGATATAGTGAAATTTCATGATGATTGGGAGTGGTATCAAGGGTATTAATAATAATTATCCACACATAAACTCCCAAACATACTACTCATATGAAATTTCTATGATAAGTTTACATTAAATTGAAAATCCATTATGGAAAATACAGTTAGAGGTTACTATATAAGAAAGAATACCATGAAACTCATACATATTTCCAATAAATTCGATATGAAATCAATAGATAAATAAATGAAATAGAGAAAATATAACATGATTAAAGATACTTCAACCAATAATGTTCAATTCCTGGTTTCACAACATGATGGATAATTACATGATTTGGTATCAAATTCTCAAGGAAAGAAAAAAAATGTTTTCATATAAAGATCATAGGCATGGATCAAATATGTTTGGAAATTATTTAGTTACTAAAAAATTACCTTAAAATCTATCAAAAATCTATGAGAATTCATGGAATTTAACCATTAGGATAGAAATAATAGTCTTTCTTAAATAACTATTAATGGAGAGTTTATACTAGATTTCATTTGAGAGATAAATTCAAATTCCAATAATGCATAATTTCAAAAAATATATTATAAATGATAATTTATTCAAAAATTAATTCTTTAAAACTATTAGGAACAATATAAGAAATTTGTAGGGAAATAAATATAACTTCAATGAGGATAAAATTACTATGGATTTAATGGAGAATAATGGTTCTCCACTTAGCGAAACCTGTATAGAATGCTCTATTTTGAGGAAAAATAATCCTAAAATGGGGGAACCAAATTTAATTTCTATTTTTAGATACAATTAACTCAATTCATCCTAATAATTCTATATTTTTGGGGAATTATAAATTTAATCAACAGGATTAAATAAAAGGGTTGGTTCTTGAGAAACAAATCTCAAAATAATTTTATAAAGACAAGGGGTTAAAAATTATTTTATATCACTTAGAGAAATTCAATATAAGATTTTGTAGGATGATTAAAGAGTGACAATTTTCAAAAATATCACAAAAGGTCACATCCAAATTAATCAATTTTTAATGTATCTTGTTTTTTAGTGGGTATAAATTTATAAACCTTTTTGAATTTTTGATTTAGGTGATTGAACCAACAATTATTTTGATCTATATAACCTAATTCAAGGATTTTTACTTATCCAATACCTTATTTTATGATTTGGTTTATGTATTGGAAAGATCCTTGAGGTTTCAGGTGAGTTTCGGGTATGGTAGTTCCTAGAAACACAGTGTTGGGAAAGCACATATAGAGGTTAATGGTTTGGTCAAAATATGTGACCATCCATGAGTAACTGTATGGCCCACCTACATCATTGGACATGTTTTATTAGACCGTGGTGGTGTGGGAGCATGGTCATGTTGCAACTCTTTTATTTTTATAAGAGGGGAATCACATGGTGTATAAACAGTTTTGAAAACTATACGCCTATCCTGTGCATGTGTGGTTCTTGGATAGTGATCACCATACATTTGGTGCATGGTTATCGAAACCATTCGGAAGTACTGTGTGCGTATTTTAAAATTTTAAAATTTCTTTTTTTCCCTCCCTTATATTTATATTTTCTCCTCCATTCAATACATAGCATAGGGGAGATCCTCTCATTACTTCCTCCTCTAGGATTTGACCCAAATTCTTTATAAGAGCTCTGATTAGAACGTCTCCAGTCTCATTGGAAGCATATCATTATTTGATTCTATCCTCTATATTATCTTTTAAGTTTATCTCTACCTATGGAATTCTAAATCTTTATGATATCTTTTTCCCTATCTTCAGTTATTTCATCTAAAATTTCAATTTATCTTGTTTCTACTTGATTTAGAGGTTGATATAAAATGAATGAGTTCTTATAAGTATAAGGTAGGTGGTTCCTAGATTTTTTCTTAATTTTATTGGTTTTTTGTAGGTGAGTTCTTTATACGGACATGTGGGTTGTCCAAGTGAAACCCTAATTAATTAATACTTGCCTTATAAATTTTTCAATTGATAATATTATATGTCTATGTACATGTTCTTTTTCAACTATGAATGATTAATCTAGGTAGGGGTATTGGACCAACCATGGTAGGTTAGACCGTGTGTGTGTGTTACTTTAGTTAAATTGAACTGATTTTATTGATTTCATAGATCCACATAAGTATAACAGTCTAGGATTGAGGATTGAAGTTATTTTGATCACCTAAATTATGGTGGTGACGTTGTCAAGGTGTGGGGGTGGCCCAAGATATAGGGGGTGATAATGATGAACAAGTTGAGGTGAAAATGTTTGTCAGATTGAGGTGATAAGGTCATTAGGATGAGGGCATATCCCATGTGACTTAAGAAGTTGATGACCATCTAGACTAGTGACATTTTCATAGGGTCATGTCCACTCATTATGTTGGATGGAACTCCATTGGATTCATGTGCACACGAATAGGGCCTTGTTGAAGTGGTGTTGACCACTCATTGTGGTTGGAGGCCCCCATAGATCATGAATCATAAGTGATGGTGTTGAACATTTGATATTTTGGGGGGGTTCTCTCCAAATTAATCCCCATGGATAGTGATAGACCATAAGTTTATGTTGTTGAGAACATAAGTTGGGGGATGATGAATTACTTTATACTTTAGTATAATGGGATACGATTATTGGAGTATGGATATCCTTGTGTCTCATGATATTAGCTACCAATCCAACATTAATTATAATTATTTTTGGATGGATATCATCATACCTCGATACATTAGGCTTCAATAAGACATTTTAATTTTGATATGAGTTTTGAGGGATTAGGGAAATGATTAGGAATTTTTTTTGGATGCTTGTTACATGATCGAGGGAATGATGTTCCAGTGGTATATTTTTTTGTGGAATAAGAGGGTTAACATGTTTTGTAATCATCAAGTTATGCCTTTGGCACTACACCTTGGGTCCTCTCCAATAAAAAATATATATATTTATACATGTTTTTTATTCCATATATATATTTTTGGGTCCATTTTCAATGACATATAGTTGATGGTTAAAGAAGGTAGACACTTCCTTATTTCTATTGATAATAACGGAAGTGATTTAATTTATAAATGGTTGTTCATTTATTTTTATTTATATTTAGTAAAAACCTTCATAATTATGGATATAATATAAGATCATGTTGGTGGTGGTCTACTAAATTCATTTGCACACCATACATGAGCACCTCGAGACGTGTGTAGACTTTATGCTTTTGATATCATGTAAGGATTCAGGCTCGAGAGATAGACCTTAGTGATCATAGTAATACCTTTTACATAGTATAGATGGATGTGGACCTAGTGGCTATTCTGCATTGATCTAGAGTTCCTTTTTTCTCTTTTATTCTATATATATATGTACTAAGATGGTCGGCTAGGGAAAACCATGATAATATATCATGTATGAATTTAATTGTTATGGTTTTTTTCTAAAATGTTATCTTGTCCTTTGGGATTATTATTATTTTTTTACAGTTATTATTCTTCTATTGAGTTTATATTTTTCTTTATTTGATTTATCATACTTATTATTATATATATAATTACTATTATAAAAACTTAAGGGTAATATTATCATGTTAACAGACCCTCACTTATAGTCGGTATCCATTGGCATATGTGGAGGTGTGCCTATGGCCTAGTGGACAACAGGCCCAGAGAACCATTTTGAGTTGATTCTAAGTCAAGATGCAAAACAATAGTGGGAGGAGTTTTATTTTCCTTTTTGGTCTTACTATTTGTGATATGGTAGACTAGAGACTCTGATTTAGTGAGAACTAGGTACATATCTCATGTTTGGGTACATACATCCCTATTAAAAGTGGACAGAACAGTTTCCCAGGGGTGGGAAAGTGATGTTCTATTGTGTTATTTTACATTTTGTTTTATTTCCACCTTGATTGGAGCACTTGGGTTTGATGGTTATTTATTATGTGGTTTGACCATCAACATGGTATGGCAAGGTGGAAATTTGTGTTCTCTATGGTAGGGACATAGGGTTACATGATATATATTTATGTCCCCAGAAATGATTGTCATTGGGAACCTAGAATGTCCTAATTGGGATTGGAATATTTATATTGTCAATAAGGAAGATAAACAATGTGTTCCTTCTTATCCTTTTTGGTGGAATTCAACTCAGTCAGCCCATGTATGTGGTTCCTAATGATAATGAGTATTTATACTATTTGATTCTATATGCATATGATATATGGGAAATCTCTATTAAGGGTAGGCAGGGTGATGAGAGCAGTGAGTTGTTTATTGTTTCAGAAAATAATCTAAATAAAATTTTCCTACATAGCCTCTTTAGTGGAATTATACTCAGCTACATTGGATTAATTTATGGTATGTGATTTCTAACCCCTTTAGGGGAAAGAAAGGGTCCATGGGGCTGGATTACACATGATTCATGACTCTTTCATGGGTTTTATGTGGGTTATGAGGTAGGATTATACATTATACCCAACCCCAATATAGGTTGGTAAGGGTCCATGAGGTCGTATGTCAGGTGACATTATGAGGTAGCAGAGTCTAAGGGTGGTGGAATGCACCACCTCTTACATATTTACCTATTTTTGATATATATACTTTTATGTCTTTCTGGACATCATAAATGGTATTCATGAGTCATAGGTACAGGCTCTGGTATAAGCGGGAAAACAATAGGGGATGGATGACTTTGGACCATGGATTTATGAAAATCTTAGGGAAGCTTAGTTCATGTCATACAAGGCATCAATAGAGGATCTCAGGGAGCTGAGGGACTAATGGAATATTTGACTTACAAGTTCTAGTCACATCCCCCAAATTTGATTTACGGTGAGGTTGGATTGAAGATAGTAGAGAACTAGATCGAGTTAGACCATAATATTTTCAATTAGCTTGATACACCCCCTTGTTGGAGGGGGAAGAAATCTACATATATGCATAGAGGGTAGGAAAAGTGTTGGTGGTATGTGTATGTAAAGGAAGACTTACATAGGGGACTTTCTTAGATGAATTTCATCCAGGTTCTTTGGGAGATTCGTTGCAAATATGATGAGGGTGGATATATCATGTGATTTTATGAATATATATTATGGGAAACTATAATCTAAGATTATGTGGATAACATAAAATACCTATAATTATTTTTACCTACTATGGTGGGAAACGATATCCCCTGGGTGCAGAATTTAGGGGATGTTTTATGGAATTCCATCAAGATATAGGTAAATATCTTTAGGCTAACCACTTTTTTAGAGGTAGTCATTATGGAATTAATAGAGGAGGAAAATATGATGGAATATTCTTATTCAGGCAAGGCGATGGAATTAGTTGAGTTTAAGGGTGATGAGTCAGGTAATAGGAAGTGGGTAGTGAGGAGTCTTAATAGGGAAACACAGCCATAGATTCAGGTAGATCACCATGGAGTGGGTCCTCCATAGTGTTCTTCCAGTGTGGGAAGCCTAGAAATGTCAAACATAGTGTAATCAGGTTTCATAAGAGTGTCAGGCATGTGGCCATCTTGGAAATCAAGAGAGGTTTTATAGGAATCCTTCTCTAATTGAATTCAGGGACCAGGGTAGACTTCAGGAACTAATGTTAGACTGGGAGCAATGCCAAGTGCTTTTAGTTGGTATTTAGCTACCCATATATGTCACTAAAAAGATAGAGAGACCTAGTAGTGGAATTAGTGCCTATTAGATGGAGTAGCTCCATAGGTAAGTCCATATTCAAGTTGTTAGGATTCAACTTAGGTAATTGTTTTTGAGAAACTAGGGTCAGAGCTGGATAGATTTCCAAAGACAGTTAGAGATACATCATGCGTTTGAAAATGTTTTTCTTTTGTTTGGCATGGCTAGTTTTGGTGCATGAGGTGCACAAATATTTTTTTACTAAACAACCTCTAGTTAGTAGGTTGTAATCAATTATGATGTGGGATATATATATATATATATATATATGGTACATATGAAAAATGATTTATTGTGATCATCAATGCTAGGAGGGTTCTATATGAGGTTTATAGGCATCGATATTTTGATGGGAATTCATGTGTATATATGATACAACATTTATGAGCATCTTTTGATATTCTAGATTTATGGGAACCTAATGAGATGTGTGTTTTGATTACTATTGTGTATGGAATAGGTATGACATGGGAATCTGTTGAGATGCATGACTTGATGGGTGTCAAATGTGACATGGGCATGATTTGATCACATAATGAGGAGTAGGAATAAATATTCTTCATGGGAGGAATTTTGATTCTTGTAATGGTTTTTTGGAACCATCATATGATTTTTTCAGGGTCTAGAGGAGATATGGTAAGCAACTTCTAATGTGGGAATCACCATAAGGGGATTTCACTTGTGTTTAATAACTTGGGTACGACATGTTAATACTGATGATGTGGGTATGATTTATACCATCTCCATATAATTATTTATATCTCATGTATGATCTATTCTAATATGGGGAGACTATAACATCCCGAGTTTTTGAGTGGCTCAAAATTCATCAACCATTTATAATTTTTAGTGTGGTTTTCAGGAAAACTCTTCTCTTGATCTAAGGGACCTAATTACTAGATTTTGATTGATAAAACTCCTTGTTTTTTATTAGTTTTAAGGATTTTTTTGTTCCTTGTGGTTTTAGGAGTGTTTTTATTTCATAGGGTCCCAAAAACTATATTTTGAGGACCCACATGGATCAAAAAGTGTAGATCTTAACCTTGATTCCATATCCCACCGAAATTGACTTTCTTGTCCCTAAGGATGACATTGAGGATTATCTAGAGTGGATGTTCTTCTAAATGTATGAAATCATTTTGTATTTAACTTAATGAATATCATTTATGATTAAATAAGAGAGATTATAATACTATTTTCCAATCCCATGTGTGCACCATGGTTTTGGACCTTTTAATGTAGCAAGATGGGCTCCTATTGACTCTTATTGTCCCTTTAATTTTCCTTTCCTCATTGGTCCTTGAAACTCCAACTCCGCAAATGCCATTATATCAATTTCATCTAGTAGTTTCATATCATCCTCCCCCACTTGAAAAAAGTCATCCTAGAATCCTCATCATCTACATCTAAATATGACTAACTGTTTGGAACATTGACATTAAAAAAATAATCATACTCACCTTTCAATGCGATATTATAATCAATCATATCAATCATTGAGTATGGTCCATCTCCATGTATCTAAACATTTAAATTTTGTTTCATTTGAAACCTTTCTCATGGTTTTTATTGGAAAATAGCTTTCCTTACATATTTATTCTTTCTGAAAAATATAATGAAACTTGATTAATATGTGTAAGCAGGATAAATCCAAAAGGTGTTCTAGGTGGAAAAAATAGAAGTGTAGAGTTATATCCCCTTTTTTAAGAAAAATCCAGATGTGGTATACACTCCCTAAAATCCTTTAGAATAATCATTATGTTAATATATCTTTGAATTTATTCTATCTCTATAATAGGTAGAAAACATTGTGGTTCCACCTTAAGAATTACTCCAACATTCACCTATTATAAAGATTCTACCATATTTGACAAAGAAGATATAAAGTAATTAGTGTTCAAAATCAACACTTTGAAGATAATAACTAAAATGTTTTTTCAATAATTCCATGAATCCTTAACATCACCCTTTTTCCAACATCACGTGTTTTGCCTCTGTCAATTATCTTTTTCCACTTGAATTTTTGTTTCTCTCCATTTTTGTTCTCTCTTTTTCTCCTCTTTTCTCATTCTCCCCTTTCTCTATTTCCATTTCTTTTCTTGATCACTCATTTTGTGTTATCGATTAAATTTTTATCTTATTGAATATTTTTGGGTGAAATGGGGTTTTGGGATATAGGTTCCCCTAGAAGTACAAAAGATTGATGGTTCAAGAACCAATCATTAGTAACATAACAATAGCATTATGATGGTCGATACAGTAGTTAATGGTACTCCTTTAAAGAAACAATTTCACAAAATACCTCATATTTTTATTTATATATGGTGGAAAGTACCTTTACTTGATTTATAACCTTTATCTATCCAAAATAATTTAATCATTGAAGTAAATATGGATGTTCATGCTTAAAAAATGGAAGTCCCAAATTTTCACCCTACTCAGTGCTCACCACATTTTCACAACTTCCCCCATCAATGATAAAACTGCATAAATTCCCATTGATTTAGAATTTGGTATGGAAAAGGTTCCCCATTTTCTCCTTCTCATTAGAAATTATTTGAGAACTCAAACCCCACCATGTGATGAGAATCTCACCTTCTTCAGAAAATTATCCATTATCGATTTTATGAGAATCATCAACCTCTTACTTAGATAAATCTCCATTTGTAAACAATTATCGATACTTTCTAATGGACGTGGTGAATTGGTTTAGAATGTGGTAGTTTTTTTCCCCATATTTCTCCCCTATTCTATTTTCTCTCAATATTGGTGTCTTAGTGGATCATATCTTGTATATCTACCTGGGGCTACATCACCATGGGTTTTTCAATCTTCCGAATGAGTCCATGTCAAAACCATGTCATGGTTTCTTTTGGATCCTCCTCAATTTTTTCTCAAATCATGGAAATTTAATCTCATTATAGTAATATTTGACACTCTTATACACTTAGGTGAGGAATTTAACTTATTTTTGGAGATCTATTCGATAATGTGAGGGAACAAACCACTTCAATAGAGAGAACTCTATGTTATCCCAAGTGTTAGTGGGACATACTCCATATTTATCCCTCTCCTTTTTCATTTGATCCCAAAAAATTAAATCATAATCATAAAAATCAAGGTAAGGATGATATACCTTTTCTCCTTGTAAAATGTGGGGCATGAAAAAACTTTCTCAATATGAATCTCCCACTCCAAGTATGTTTCTGGAGAAATATTTACTTGAAAATAGGGTACCTTCATCATAATAAATCTAAGGATTTAATCATCATGTTGTATCCATTGGACTCCAGTAGGTTATTGGAATAAACGTTTCTTTTATGGGAAATCTTAAAAAACATCATCAATGTTCTCGATCTCATCCTCCATGATGTGGAGGATACATGGTGCCAAAGAACATTTTGGGTTATCATGGATCATCCTCAGGCTTGGTTGATTCACCCAATTATCAATCCTCTCATTTAGAACCTACAACTTCCTATCAATAAGCTTCTTTAAATGCCTCCAAAAATCATTCATTTGGAGTTTCTTAGCTTTTCTATGGGAGATCTACTTCAACTTGATTTATCACTAGCATGACCAATTCTTTTCCCATGATATCCTATCATGATAAGTAACATGGACACAAATAAAAATGTGTAGAAACACACACATTGTTAAACACACTCACACACACAAAATATACACAATCACTCACACATGTGTAGATACAGACACACACACGTAAGTATACATAGTCACACACAAAATATGGACACACTCACACACAAAAGGATAAACATTCACACAAAAAATATATACAAACTCACACAAACAATATGTAAACACTCACACATGCATGGTTACACACTCAACCAATTATATAAGTAATGTGACCTACTAATTTGACAACACACTCAAGGGAGGGAATAAGGTCCAATACACACAATAACACACTTGGGTTGAGGCATAGAATTTGTGGCTTTTTGATATTAGATAGGAAATTTAAATTAGAGATTCACAAGTCAAGAATACATAAGAGCAAGGGAGAAATTCAAAATATTACTAACACAATAGAGAGAAACAAAGCATAATCACTCTATTTAAAACTTCAATTCAAATAAAAATTCTATGATGTGGCTATTTATATAAAAGGGGTGATTCAATAGTCAATGTTCTAACACAATAAAGTCATAATAGATTAATCTAACTTGTCCCATTGAAGTCAAAAATGTTTCACCTTAAGAAGACATTCTAAAAATTTAGCACACCAATATTGAATTTTAGGAATCATAAGGATCTAAAAGTATTGATATTGACATTGATTACACAACCCACTAGAATTGAATTTCTTATCCCCATTGATAGCATTGGGGATTCTCCAAAGTGGATGGGATTATAAATTTTTTAAACCATTTCCCTTGGGCTTAATGTAATTCATTTATACTTAAATAAGAGTGATAATAATTCCATTTTCACATCAAGGAATGATCCTTGGGTTTCACCCCATTAATGTAGTGAGAGGAGGTTCTGTTTTTGCAACAAATAACTTTAATACTACTAGAATCATTGATCCTTGAAACTCTAACTCTTCACATTACATTAATTAAATGTTTTCCAAAGGTTTCATATCAGGTGGAGATGTTAGATACAAAAAAATATTGAAATAAATGAAAGGGTGATTCAAATACAACTTGAAATTCACTTTATTAATTATTTAATGAATATTATTAACATGAATTGAAAAAATGAATCTGAAAACACTCATGAAGTGGATCATGGGATTATTAAGGGGCAGAACATAATGAAATTTTAGAATAAATGAAAACTTCCCTTAAAGAAAAAAATGTGCTAAAATATTTTTAAATTTTAGTAATTAAACCATTTTTACTAAATATGGGCTATAGGAAGGTAACCCACTTGAATATTCTTATGGTATTTTTGCTAAAGAAATAGGGGGTGTACTTTTTACTTGTATAAATATATATTTAAAGAAAAAAAATGTGAAAAAAGACAACTGGAATTCCAGAAATGGAGCACCCATCTATAATTTGAAGATAAAAGCATCCATAGAAAAAATAAAAGAGAGGATTGTATGATGTGTAGGTTTTTAAATTTGAGAATGGTAAAATTTGGATCCCTTTTTCCAATACTATAAAGTGGCATAAAAATTTATCGATGAGAATAAATTTCCCGTGGAATTTCATTTATAAATTTAAAATAGTCCTAAATTGATTTGAATAATTGTGAATTAATATCTAGTGAAGAGGAAGACAATATGGATTCACATACCCTTCCATAATATAAGAATACATGGTAGGATAAAGGCTACATCAAGGATAAAATCACAAATCATTCTAGGAAAAAACATCAGTATTTCTTCCATGAATTCCTAAAATTAAATGTTTTTCAAGATAAATATTGGTAGATTAAAGAACAGGCCTCTTAACATTAAGTGTTTCAATAAGAAAACAGATCCCAAAACATCATGAAAAATCTAGAAACATTGGATATTCAGGTGAAATCAGTCGTAGAGAAGCCACCCAGGTTACCATTAACGATATAACATTTTATTTTGGACCATGGTTGAGTTGGAAAATAATAATCCAACCTAAAGACTTAAAAATAACTCTTTGGGAGGTAACCCAAGAATAGGAATTTTTTATTTTATTCATTTTATAATTTTAGAGTTTTTTGTTTTCAAATAAAATCTTTCACACTAGGTATGCTTATAATGCCCCAGGTTCTAGGATCCACTATTATTATTATTATTATTATTATTATTAAATTATAATATGTTTCATATAAAAAATTCACATAAATATTTCAACATAAAAAGTAAATTTTAGAATATAAATAATTATTTAATGGTATTTGTTAAATCATGTTTAGTACAAATGTAAAATTTATTTTCAAAGAACTAATTTATTAAGTATTATATATTATGTACTAATAAATTTAATTGACACCTTAAAATATTTTTATATATTTACTAACATATTAACATCAATTAAATGATAAGTCTATATGAAAAAAAATTAAGAACACATAATACTAAAAAACATCATTTTTAAATAAAATATGTTCAATTTATAATTTATATCCTTTTTAAAAAACTGATATATATATATAAATTTTGAAATTTTATTTTTATAAAATGAATTTAATTTATGAATTAATTAATCAATATTAACCTAAGATAAATTTTCAAGATTTTTTTGGAAATGTTCTATTTTTAAGTGAATTGTAAAAATAACGAATCTACTAAAAATAATAACTTCTATAATAGAAGAATAAATTAAAGGTTTAAGAACCCATTTTTATATAAAAACAAATATATTAATTAAAATAAACCATTTAAAATATTATTTTTAATTTATAAAACACATGGTTAACATTCTTGAAACTCAAGTAATATTTCACAGTAAAAACTATTTTACATGCGTATAATAAAAAATTAGACTTTATCTGCTATAGAAATTAAATAAAAAAATGAATTTTTTTATTCTAGTTAAAAATTAAAATATCATGTAAAAATTTTAATTTTATTTTTTAGGCATAAATATAATATTAGTATGATTAGTGTTAATTATTATGATAAGGAAAATATAATTTCTTTAAAGAATAATTTTATTAATATCATATCTTTTTTATTTAACTAATAAAAGTTATATAATTTAATTTATGACTCAAATATTATATTTAAAACTATATATGACTATATTAACACTCATTCAATTATTAATGAATATTAATAGGATAATAGAACATAAAATGGTTAAATCTCATTATTCTACAAAAGTTGTTTTATATATCAAATATTTTAATTGAAAATTTGAATTTACCATATTTTTAAATTAATTTATATGAAATTGGTATTAAATTATATTTTTAAAGATATTTTTTTTAAATATGGGTTACCTTTTATTTTTAAATAAAATATAAATTACATAGTTAAAAAATATTACCAAGGGAAAAATTCAAAATTTAATAATGTAAAAACCTATCATAAGAGAATTGAAACTAGTTTAAAACATTTTTGGAAACATTTTATGAGTATTTATATACATAATATCTCTCCAAACACCATTATTACTAAATTATATATTTATTTACTGGGGAATAATTTAATTTTATCATGGAAATGTATAGGGTATTCCTAAAAGTATTCTTTTGTTCGCTTATAAAAAGGGATCACTTCCACTACTCTATGGTTTCAATTCCCTTTTTAATTTCACTTGAAAAACCTCCCAAACAACCTCTCATATAATTATTCTTCTCGCCCTAAATCCCATATTCTATAGAATGTTTCTTAATGCCTTCACTTCCAATGAAATCTTTGAGAGAAGATCAAGTCTTTATTATATGTATTACCTTCTTGGTGTTTCTTCCCCTTGATCACTATCCTACAAATATATTAGATCCATAATAATATAATTAAATTAGTATAATTACTATATTTATATTTTTAATATATTAATTAAATAAACATTATTTATTCCTCTCTATCTGTTAATAAAAACAAAGGGCCATTAGTACATTGCACGTACTACCGCCCCCACAATCTGACGTCTTTTCTTTTTCATCGCCATTATCAATGTATGATCAAGTACGTGATGGATGAATAAATTTGATACATATAATATAAATAGTATTTTTTAAGTATACTTTACCTTATTTCCATATCATTCATCGAGAAATTGAAACATTTATTGTGCATACGTGTGAATTATCATCTCCATGCACATTGAGTTTTATTTTCAATCACCACCCATCATAATTGGATTTAAAAAATATATTTAATATATGAAAAATATTTCTGTAAAAATATTTATATTAAGTATATTATTAAACTATTTTATAATTATTTCTTCTATGGTCATCATACATTAGTAGTTAGGAAAAAATTAATCGAACAACCTCATGTAACCGATATAGGAAAGAAAACTATATATTAGATAAATAAAAAATGATATTCAAATGAATTTATAATATGAAATATATTTGAATAATTTATTTATATAAGTATTTAATAAAAATAATTTTATTATTTTATAAGTTAATTGTATGTGCAGAACAAATCTAGAATCTCAGGTCAGGGATCTTCTACACCTCTATCATGACTCTTTGATTATAAGTTTACATTATTATTTCACCTTTTATAAAATATTATACCTATTTAGCTCTTTATTTATTTTTATATGTCCCTTAAATATATTCCAAGTTATATTTCCCTTTCATTTTTTGGGTTATACATGTTTTATTTCCCTTCAAAATTCCAACTTTTATGTAAATCCAATTTAAGATAACTTCCCTATTTCTTGACTTCTGTCAAGAATCACCTCTATATAATGTTTTTAAACCATGAATAACTTCTTAAAACTATAATTATTTTATGTATAACCTTATTTGTTCAATTTTTTTCTTATGTAAGAAAATATAGAATTTACTTATTTAAAAATATTGTTTAATTATTTCAAAATGCTTCACCCAAGTGATATATTTTTTTCTTTCTTATCCAATATCATTATCATAAAATATCTATATCAAAACTCAATATTCAAGCACAATGTTTACTTTATAGGTATGAAAATCCAAATTATTTAATTCCTTATTATTTTTGGAGTCCTTACGATTTAACCGTCAATTATTTCTTGAATCCAAATTATGAAACCCAATTCCTTCTCGTGGGTATGATCATACTTATGATTTATGTATAGTTTATTTTCCTCATGTTGAATTTATGTGTATAATATTCATTTATGTGATAGGTACGACTATAATTATATATAACTATAATGAATTATTCAAATCATTTTATCCAATTATATTTTTTAAGGAATTAGAGAGTGAACCTAGTCTACCATGGAACTCTATCTTCTATGTTTATGGGAATTAGGAGTGAACCCTATCCACCGTGGGATATTTCCCACTTTATGATGATTATCATGGGAGTTACTCTTGACTTATGTTTCTGATATCATGTCATATATTGTTTTCACTTGGTGTTTGCCTTATGATATCATTTCTTTATTCTTTGTCTCTATGGTTATGGTCATCCTCTTTATGATATCATGTTATGCCTCTTGACCATCATGTTTTTATTTATTACCATGTTTATTCCATTACAATGATTTATAGAACTTCATTTTCTTTATGTATTTCCTGAGGATATCCTATATAGTTTTAGAATATCTATGGCAGTTTGAATCACAATGTTATGTATTAAATAAATATAATGTATTTATGTTTATGTTAATTTATTTGTAGTTATAATCTTTAGAGACACTAGACCTCAAGATCCTTTTGCTTTATTCATTATAATAGTATTTTAATAGCTATGAAATTTTATTTGTTTAAGTATTGGATCACCATAGTTTGCATCAAAGGAATTTCTAGTCATTTTTTTGGGATTAGGATGATAAATACATAGTGAAAAACCTAGAAAGAAGTATAAGGGATAATCATATGTATATGATAACATCCTAAAGTCTTAGTAATGTATGTATTATATAGTTTTCCATTAAATGACATCCATTTCTGAATACTGGAATGTTGATTTAGGATTTAACATAGTTGTTTCTAGGGGTAATAACACCAAAGAAAATGTGTTGGCAATTAACTCAAATAAAAATTAGTAAATAAAAAATAGGCCTAACTACACACAGGGTGAGACACTCCTAGGGGATATGATTTTTTTGATCACATACTCTTTACAAAAAACTTTGAATGACTGATTTTGTAGCTACTTTTAGGGAATAGGTTGATATATATAAGTTAACCCATCATAAAGTGTCCTAGGTAAACATAAGATTGATATAGGATGAACTAATGGTATAACCAGTTAATGTGATGATGTAAATGGATATAAGTTTTCTAGGATAAATCCTTCTTATTTTATTTATTATAATAACCCCCCCCCCCATTATGTTAAATGATCATCACTCACATAAACACTTTTGGTTTTTGTTTTATATAGAACTATAAGAAACCAACTTCATAAGGGACAATGAAATGATTACCTCAACGGTCAACCCATTATAATTGGAGATGGATTGAGAAATAAATGGAGTATACCAAACCAGATATCACAAAACATGATTGAAAATGTAACCATATTTTAAAATTTTATTAAACCGAAAAATATAAGAATGAAGTCTCATGAAAGTTCAAATGAAAAATACGATAAAAGAAATATTATTCAATTTACGACTTATCAAAAATTTGGGAAGTGAAGACTAAGAAATTGACTCCAGGAGACTGAAAAATGATTTACTTATTGAGGAGGGGATCATCAGCAATCAAACATATATAGTAATATAAATATGCTATTTTTATGATGGAAGTGGAAAAAATCATTTAAAAACACCGCTAAAAGTCAAATTATTTATGTGTGGAAAATGTTGACTTTATCGTAGTCAATGCCCTAATTTAGAGTATTTAAAGTATGATATTAATCAATAACCTCCATAGAAATGTGAAAAGTGAACAAACTTGAAATCACAACAATTTAAGTGAGTTCTAAATATTATGTGGATGGGGAAACACAAATCATCCACTCAAGATCTACGGTTATTATATTTCTTTATTTTTAAATTTCTTTATTTATAACTAGAATATTTTATAAGACCATTAAATATTTACCTCAGTTTCTATATTTTCATTAATTATTAAAAAATTATAGGGTTCTAATTATTGTATCCCATGGTTATGTTTTTGGGAATGTGTCTTATGTAAATCCTATTATCCTTCCTTGAAAAATTTTATGTTATATTGAAAATTGATAGGTTATTTCCACTTAGAGTATGAAAATTATTAGGAATAAGGATGTCAAATTTTATATCAACATATGATAGTAAATTTAAAAATGATTATGAATACCCATTATAAGAAAATAATATAATGTTAGTCAAGATACTGAATACGGATAGACTCTTGGATCATACAGTTGGAGAAAATGAAATATCATGGATAATCTTATTCTAAGGAAAAACATTATGTTTCCTAAGTTTTAAAGGTTGATATCACACTATAAATTAAATCTATAATCACCTTATATATACCCTTAGATAAATATTCTACTAATTTATTGTTTAAATCTCAAGGATTTCATTTATTTAAGGGGGTAGGAGAATGTAATGCCCTAGGTATTATGAGCTTATATTATTATTGTTTTTGTAATTATTATAATTATTATAACTACTATATGATATGTTATATATGTAATTTAATTAAATATTTCAATGTCAATTTTAAATAGTAAATTTTATAATAAAAATAATTTATAAATAGTACTTTTTTTAAAATAATATTTAGAATAAAAGTAATGTTTATTTTCAAACAAATGTTTTCTTAAGTATTGTAAATTATGTTATAATAAAATAAATTATCCCCATAAATATTATTATAATTGAAAAAATATATTAACATCAATTAAATTTTAAGTTGAAAATATAATTCTTAAAAATTAATTTTCCAATAAATAGTTTTATTTATAATTTATACCTTTTTTAAAAGATAAATATATAAATTTAATAATTCCAATTTTATAAAATAATTTTCAAATTTATTAATTCATTATATATATATATATTAGCCTAAGATTAATTTTTTTAAATAATCCATTTTTAGTTGAATAGTGAAAATATCGATTTTGTAAAAAACTATCACTATTATAATATAATATTGACTTAAAATATTAAGAAACATTTTTTCTATATAGAATATTTATTTAATAAGTAATATATATCATTTATAAATATTTTGTTGAATTTATAAAGAACTTGGTTCTCGTTTTTCAAACTTAAGTAAAATTCCACACTAAAAATTGTTTTTAAGTTCTTATAATAAAAAATAAACTTTATAAATTTTAGAAATTAATAAAAAAGTATTTAATATTTTCGTAAAAAAGTTTATTATTAAATAATAATTTCACTTTAAATTTTTTGGAATAATGATAATATTATTAAGATTATTATTAATTACCATGATGATGGTGAAACTGTTTTTTTTAAATTGAATATAGTTTAATTTTTATTTAATAAATAAAATTGATATGATATATGTTATGAATAAAATATTTTTTTAAAATTTTATAAAAAAAATACTAACACTTATTCAATATGTAATTAGTATTAAATAGGAATAAAAATTCATAAAGTTTAAATATTATTTTTCTACAAAAATTATTTTTTATATATCATATATTTTAATATAAAAGTTAGTTTTCACATATTTATTAATTGAGTTAGATTAAATGGAGATTAAATTTTTATTTAAAAATCATTAAATTTTAATTGGGGTTACCTTGTATTTTTAAATTAAATATAAATTCCTTTATTAAAAAACTAGTTACCAGGGTAAAAAAATAAAAAAAATATATAAATGTAAAAAACATATGGTAAAATACGTGAAACGTGTTTAAAACATGTGTTCAAATATTTAAGAGAAGATCAGGTCTCCGACATTCATATTTAATTCTTCCTAACTTTTTTATCCATAATATTATCTTACAAATATATTATATCCATAATAATATAATGACATCAATATCATTATTACATTGAGATGTTATTATATTATTAGAATAACTATTATTTATTCCTCTCAATCTAGTAATAATAAAAAAAGCTTTATTAGTACGTTGGGAAGACTACCACCTCCACAAAACGTTGCCTTTCATTTTTCATAACCTATATTCATGGATGGTAAAAAGGATGTAATGGATAAATATATGTGTTATCTATAATATAATTATAATTATGAAATTTCAAAGTATCATTTACCTTCTTTTCCTCTCTTTTTTTAAAAATTAAATCATAAATCGTGTGTATGTGCAAACTATCATCTTCGTGAGTAAGGAGTTTTATTTGTAATCATTAGCCATCATGGTTGGATTCTAAAATAAATTTGATATATAAAAATAATTTCCATAATTTATTAATATTATGGGTATTATAAAGATATTATAAAATGTTAACTATCACGGTCCACATGCAATGAGGTTATGAAAAATTGATAGAAAACCCTTAAGTAACTAGTGTAGGAAAGAAACAAAATTTATAAATAAATAACATATGATTGACAAAGGAAATTTGAATATATAATATAGTCGAATATGGTTCTTAGTTAAGTATTTATTAAACTAAATTTCGTTATTCAATAAGTTTATCATGTGTGTAGAATGAAGCTAGAACCCTAGGTAAGGGATCTTAAGTACCTCCTTCTTCTCTTATTGGTTACATATTCATTTTCATTTTATCCCTTTTATATAATATTATTCTAATGTATGCAATATATTTTTGTAAATATTACCATTACATAGATACCCAGTAAAACATCCCTTCCATTTTAGGCTTATACATGTTCTAGTTCCATTTAAAATTCCCACATTCATGTAAACCATGTTTAAGAGAAAATTCTTATTTCATGACTCATGTCAATAATCACCCCCATAAAAGTTTTTTAAACCATTAATAGATCTTAAAAACATTATTTTTGATAGAGAATCCTATTGGTTTAATTATATTTTTAAGCGAAAATAGTTTCATTACTTCAAAATATTTTTTACTTATTTCAAAAAGCTTCACCCTAGTAGTTCATTTTTATTATTTCTACTCATATATATTTATAATTAAATATATATATTATAACTAAATTATAAATAACTATTTTTCATTTTTAGAAATTAAAATCCAAATTATTCAATTCCTTCTTATATTGGGATTTGGTTATTTTAATGGCCCAGACCCTCCTGGCCCATTACTTTGCCAAAAGTGAGGTTCCACCAAAATAGTGGCACCGTGAGGGTGACACCGTGTCCCCTCGCCGAGCCTTTCGTTCTTCTTCCAGTACCTGACTTTTCCGCTCCCACAACGTAAGTTTCGACGTAAATTGATTATTTTACTCCTTTTAAAACCATTTAAAGCCCATAATTAATTCTTAAAAATCCCGATAGACCTCCGTGTGTAACTGCCCAGTCGTGTGGTCAACCCACGACCCTCACGCCTTACGCTGTTACGCGTTCTCACCTCAACCGTCCACGACTCTTATAAACTAAGGGTTAGTCGTGGTTTCTCCTTTCCTCGATCGTGGCTTTTCACAAACAGCTTCTGGTGCATCGGGCGCGCCGCATCATTATCCATGAAGTTCCGCGCCCGACCTAAAACGTCGACCATCTATCAACAGGTAGGGAATTTCTCCTTTGCCTCTCCCTTTTTTGTATCATGCGGGGTGGGCGTGCTTTTGATTCTTTAGGATTGGGTAAACCATACCTAATTAAAGATAATGAACGAATTCTATAAAGAAATAGGGGGTTGTGATCGTTTATGTTGTCTTATATTTTTTTTGATGTTCTTTCTTTTATGACCATCTTGTTGAGTTGTGCTGGCTTATGCCTCCTGAAAATCGAGGTCGTTGGTGGTCGTTGTTTGTGCACTAATGAACCCTGCTGATGTTTTAAATGGCTTGTTTGTGGTTGTAAACTCCTGCTGTGAAAATTGAATTGGTTAATCACGTATATCCGGCTGAATAAATTGAAAGCACTAGGATCAACCCTTCTGTGATAAATCCCGGTTAGAACACACGGAATTTGAAATCATGGAGTGTGTTAAGTCGTTTAAATCTGAAAATCCCTGACTTGTGTTGGTGGTGGTAGTTGGTTGTTTTCCTTTCGGGCCGATTTCTGGAGATGTGGGAGGGGATGGGATCCCCTGTTCTTTTATACTTTCGATGGTTGTGAGTTTTAAGACTAGGTGGATACTTGTTTATATCACGAATTGGGGTGGAATCCTCTGTTTTTGAGAACCGGGTGTGGGCGTTTTGGTTAATGTTTGACTGTTTACTTTCCTGGACTTATGCCTATGCCTACTAGTTTCCCAGTAGTGCTTAAACATAAACATTATTACTGAACGTGAAATAAGAAAGGGGACAAATGGGTTGTTAGCGTGAGTCGTGACTCGGACTTGAGTGTTGTTTTGATCTGTAGGCTGTCTGAAGAAAAACCTAGATTTGGGTGAGTGCTTGTTACCTATATATATATACTTGTAATTTTGTGTTTCTTATTCGCGCCCCACCCAAGTTGAGTACTTAGTGCCGAACACCCCCATTTCATGGGGGAGGGTGTTTTTTCCAACACTATTCTTAGTGGACGGTTACTAGATCCTTTTCTGCTCCCTTTCCCGGATATCCCAAGTATCTTCGGGCAGGATGTGATGGCCTGAGGTCCATTATTAGCCCAAGAACCTTCGGGCGGGGTAGTGTGGTGGTTGGCCAGGTGTGTGTGGCAGGTGGTTTCCCAAGTGTCTTTGGGATGAGGCCTAGGTGTCTTCGGGCGTGGCAGTGGATCCTTTAGCCTAGGTGTCTTCGGGCGTGGTGGTGGTTGTTCTGGACTAGGTGTTTGTAGGCGTGGTTACATGTGATAGTTGTGGCCCAGGTGTGTGCGGGCGGGATTCGGTAGTGGTACTACGTGTGGTTGTGGCCCAGGTGTGTGCGGGCGGGTGTGGCAGTGGGACTGCTGTGAGAATGGCGGGATTGGTCCGATGCGTAGGATGTCTCAAAAAAACAGTGGGAAAGTGGCACGGGGTACCCAAACATCAATGTGCTCTTATTATATATATTACTTGACTTGTGTTATTTGGGAAGTGTGCCTTGGTGAGGCCTGGGGTGGATATTTTACCTTGATAGGTGTTTGGTTTACTCTTTTCTCACGGAACTTTAGTACGTTCCCCCACTTGTGCACGAGAGTCTTTGGTTTTTCCTACTGGGTGTACTTGTATGCTCACCCTACGTATATAAAACTGCTTTCAGGTTTCCAGGAGGACTTCAGGGATCATGCAGGACCTTACTAGCTTGGACCTTTGGGGCAGTTGCAGTTGCTGTTTTTTTCTTCTTTGGTACTTACCTTTGTAGTCGCCCTTTGTACTTATGGATTTACTTTTAGAACATGCATGTTGGAATGGTTTATTTCTTTTGGTTTTACTTTTCTTTTACCTTGGTGTTGTTGAGTTTCATCATCTCATCTCTCGATCTTATAAAACAAAACGGGGTAATGTCTTCCATTTGTGATAAATTTCTATACCCTTGGTGCTAGTCGCCACTCCGGGACCTATTGAAGGCGGGTCTCGGGGGTCATTATCTCTCCTTCAACTTAAAGAAGGAAGGGCCTGGCAATCTGCTGACCCTTCCCTCCTTTTGGTGAAGGCGGGTCGTGACAGAATAGTATCAGAGGGGTTCAGGAAGGTTGAGAGATAGGATGGAGTCTGGAGTTAGGCACAGTGAGAATTGCATGGGATGGTAAGGAAACAGTGTTGGGTGACCTTGGCGTGTGAATTAGGCCAAGGAAGACCGGCTAGGACATGGGATTTTAGGGCCCCCCGTGATCCGATGCAAGGACTTTGGACCTACCGAACGACCATGTTAGGCCACACTGATTGCAGGGTAGAGACCCTAGGAAAGGTACATGCATCATAATGAATTGTGTTCTTGTGTTTCCTGGATGTCTTGGGAATTGAGAATAAAATTAAGATTTTAAGAAGTTTTAATAACGATATTCTCCACTACTTGGGCTTAGGCATTCCTTGTTTACCTTGCATCTATGGCACCTGGAAGGCGACCATGTGTGGTACAGGAGATCGAGGCCCCGGAGACTACTTTGGCCGATCGGCAGAGAACTGATCGACAAGAAGAGGATGACCAGTGGCAGAAGACTCTTCGGGCCTTCCAGCGACAGACCCTCGAGAAGTATGAGGGAAGCACCTCCGACATGAAGACGGAAGGCTGGATAGAGGAGCTAGTTATATCTTTCGGCCTAATTCGGGCCCCGACTGAGTACTGGGTTCCTCTGGCTGTCAGCCAGATGCGGGGAGCGGCGCGTCAGTGGTGGACGCTTTACCTAGGGGAGAGGAGAGAGTCTGAGGTGTCTTGGTCGGATTTCGAGAGGGAGTTCTGGGCAGAATTCCTCTCCTCGACGATGAAGGCAGAAAGGAGGCACGAACTACTCTCCCTCCAGCAGGGGAGTATGTCCATGAGGGAGCTAGGGATCAAGTTCAAGGACCTCCTACATTTTGCTCCAGACGTCTTTCTCGACGAGGAGTCTCGGGCAAGTCGTTTAGAGGAGGCACTCCGACCCTCCCTCCAGTATGTTGTTACCCCCTTTACCCTTCTGACGTACTTGGAGGTCTAGAAGAAGGCCGAAGTGGTGGATAGAATGCATGCTCTAGGAGGAGTGTCGCGAGAGGGGATCCAGCTAGTACCATCGAAGGGGAAGGCCGTCAGCACCAGGCCTCCAGCGTCCGGACCCTCCAGGTTCCAACCAGCAGGGAGCAGACCGCAGTAGTTTCAGTTTCGATCCCCCGGCCCTCAACCTTTTCCTTCGGGCCCGGGACGGTGGTGCTTCATCTGTGGGAGCCCTGGACATCTCTGGAGTCAGTGCTCGGACCGGGTGCAGTACGGTGGTGTTGGACAGCCACACCACCCTCCCCAGCAGCAGCTTCTAGCCAGACCTTCCAGCAGCAGCAGCAGGGACAGCGAGCTCCCGCTCCTCCGAGGCCAGACGTAGGAGGAGGAGGCCGACCTCAGGGCGCTCCACAGGGACCTTGACCAGGGTGTGGTCGGGGAGGTGGCCGACAGCCGAGAGGCAGGGGAGCTGGGCATGGACAGTTACACGCCATAGAGGCAGCAGTTCCAGAAGGGCCAGAGATTGTTCGAGGTACAATCAGTATTTTTAGCACTCTTGCTCATGCTTTGTTAGATACCGGAGCTTCGCACTCCTTTGTTGCACCCAGTCTAGCCTGTGCCTTGGGTCTGGATGCCGAGAGACTTCCAGTGCCCCTGGTGTTGAGCACACCAGTCGGTGGTCAGACCGACTTGTTGTTCATTTTTCGGGGATGTAGGCTGGTGATAGGGCCACATCAGTCGGTTAGGGATCTTCTCCTGCTACAGATTCATCCATACAATGTCATCCTAGGCATAGACTGGCTATTTTCTGTGTGTGCCGTCATTGATTGTTTCTGAGAAGGTTGGTGTTCTCAGACTTGGACATCTGGAATGTTACCTTCACCGGCGAGCGGAGCAGTCCGAAGGGAAATAAAATAGAGGAACCTCTCCTCTCCTTGTTGACCGAGCTGACAGTGGAATCAGTAGATGCTGAAATGGTGGAAGTGCCAGAGATCGTCCGAGAGTTTATGGGCATCTTTCCTGAGGAGGTGACGACTCTACCCCCCTCGACGTGATATCGAGTTCGGGATAGACCTGCAGCCCGGTGCTTGTCCAATCTCGATGGCTCCTTAATGGATGGCACCTTTGGAGCTACGGGAGTTGCGGATCTAGATTGACGATATGATGAAGAGAGGTTACGTTCGAC
Source organism: Viscum album (assembly GCA_963277665.1). Lineage (NCBI taxonomy): Eukaryota > Viridiplantae > Streptophyta > Magnoliopsida > Santalales > Viscaceae > Viscum > Viscum album. The sequence continues at coordinate 1,669,827,272 of OY728165.1, forward strand.
CGAGTGCGTCACCGTGGGGTGCTCCGGTCTTGTTTGCAAAGAAGGAAGATGGTGGTCTTATGTTGTGCATAGACTACAAGAGGCTGAATCAGGTGATGATCAAGAATCGCTACCCTCTTTCGAGGATAGATGATCTTTTCGACCAGCTGAAAGGGGAAGGATGGTTCTTGAAGATCGACCTGCGGTCTGGGTACCACCAACTGAGGGTGAAAGAGATCGACATCCCGAAGACAGCGTTCAGGTGCAGGTATGGAAACTTCGAGTTCGTAGTTATTCCCTTCGGTGTTACGAACGCCCCGGCTGTGTTCATGGGGCTTATGAACTCCATCTTCCGGGAGTACTTGGATCGGTTCGTGGTTGTGTTCATCGACGAAATATCCTGATCTATTTGAGGTCAGAAGAGGACCATTCAGAGCACCTGAGGACAGTTTTAGAGGTCCTCCGACAGCACCAGCTCTATGGGAAGTTGTCAAAATGCAAGTTCTGGACACGAGAAGTGCACTTCCTCGGGCACGTAGTGTCTAAGAAGGGGGTAGCGGTCGACCCGTCAAAGGTTGATGCAGTTGTTTCTTTGGAAGCACCCAATAATGTGGCGGAAGTCCGAAGTTTCCTCGGGCTGGCAGGTTACTACCGAAGATTCATACCCAACTTCTCCCGAGTAGCATCCTCTTTGAGGGCTCTGACCAAGAAGGACCAGGCTTTCGTATGGAATGAGCAGTGCCAGTCATCCTTCAGCTATCTGAAGGAGAAGTTAGTCAGTGCCTCAGTGCTGAGGTTACCAGAAGAAGGAGTGACCTATGAGGTGTTCTGTGATGGTTCAGGACAGGGCTTGGGATGCGTGTTGATGCAGCGACAAGGGGTGATCTCTTATGGGTCCAGGCAGTTACACCCCCATGAGCGTAATTACGCCACCAACGACCTGGAGCTTGTAGCGGTCGTTTTTGCGCTAAAGTTATGGCGGCACTACCTCATCGGGGAATGCTTTGTGGTCTTCACGGATCAAAAAATCTTGAGGTATATCTTTTCCCAGCGGGACTTAAACTTGTGACAGCGGAGATGGGTGGAGTTCCTCCAGGATTACGACTTTGAGATCTCTTATACTGAGGGAAAGGGCAATGTAGTGGTCGATGCCTTGAGTAGGAAGACGCAGAAGGATGCGTTCTGAGAGTCGGTGGATGCCTGGAAGGCAATGGAGGAGTTGGCTGCCTTACACCTGGATGTGAAAATGGATAGCGGCAGAGGCTGCCTATATCAGATGATAGTGCAGTCATCTCTGTTTCGGCAAGTAGAGGAGTCTCAGTGGGGAGACCCGGAGTGCGAAGTGATGCGTGACTAAGTTGACCAGAGCAATGCTCCGGAAGGATGGACAGAGGATGGTCAGAACCGTATGCTTTTCCAGAAAAAGTTGTTTATTCCAGGAGTGATGCGCGGCAAGGTTCTCAGTGAGTTCTACAACTCACCCCTGGCGGTACACCCAGGAGTTTCCAAGATGTACCAGGGGCTGAAGTGTAACACCCGAGACTTTTATGTTATATAAATCATCAAAGGAATATTTTTCTACACAACACTTGCTTGGATTGCTTTACACAAAATCATGACCTTCCTCGATAGCTTGCGTCGTATGCAATATCGAGTTTCACTAAACAACGATATGCTATTAAAATATTATTAAAACTAGCCGTTATGAATAGTAATAACCACTTTTTGAAATTTTAAAAATTTTATTTTTCAAAATGGACTTCATTTTTGGATTCGGAATATCGAAATTAGCCTAGGGTGAAATTTTGGTATTTTTCTGAAAACTTTCAATTTTTGATGAATAGTGAAACCACTAAGTGGTAGTTAAAAAACTGAATTTTTCATAAAACATAATTTTACCGCTTTTGTGAGTGGAATTTCAAAAATTTGAGAGACACGGTTGATTTCAGTAAGTAAAATTTGGTTCAATGAGATGAAAATAATTTTTTTGTGAATAGTAACTTTTTACTTTTTTTACCACGGTTAAAAGTAAATAGGGTAATTAAGGGTAAAGATGATATTATTATTACCCTAAAACATGTCCTAATTCTATTATACAAGTGTAATTCGACCAAAAACAAACTTAGGAATAAAATATCACCATTTAGGCCCACATGGATTAGATTAGGACATTTATTATAAATTTATTTAAAGAAGGGTTAAAATAGTTAAAATCAAATTTTATTAAGTAAATAATTTTTAATATGGGGTTATACATAATATATATTCGACTATAAATATTCATTAGAAAGATAAAAATATTTCCTACATAATTGTATATTATTTGTAATTTTTAGACATTAAATAATTTAATTTATTTATGACACAAATATGATGCAGTAATTATGTTATTAATTAAATATTGACATAATTAATGTTATAAACACCAAAATAAATGTAAATTGAGACATTTTATGAATTCCACTAATTTTCTAGGTTAATATGACATGTTAGTATTGATTTAATTAACATTTTTCTAACTAATAATTCTGTTATGATTTTCACAAAAATCAATTACTAAATAGTGTCAAAATTGACATAAAATAGTTTTTAAAACAAATATTATATTAGTAATTGTTATTTTATTCCTAAAAATCTAAGGTTCGGAAAAATGACTTATATAAGGTTATATATATTAATAATAAACAACTTGGGGTTCTTTTGGATGCTTATAGTAAGTTTATTAACCTTATAGTATAAGAACACAAGAAGACACGGTAAAAGTAAAATTATTTAACTTAATGTTAAATCTAAATGATAAGGTTAAATAGGAACCTAAACTTGTTTAAATTCTATTGTATGAGATTATTTCGACCCATCCCAACCTTATCTTTGAAATATATCAATTTGGAGCTATTTAAAACTGAACTTGACTTTATAATAAAATAATATTTTTAGTTTTCCCAAAGGTGCCCCTCTCCTCCCTTATAAAAGGGAACCTCCTCCCCCTCTTCCTCACACCACTTTGAGCCTTCAAGCTCGGCCAACCCCTATAAATTACTCCGCTCCACTTACCTATAGATATCTTAGATGTCCTGGTCTTCTTCAAAGACCAATTTTAGTGCCCTAAAAGAAGGTCTTAAAGAAGCACTTCAAAGAAGAGGTAATGTCTGTTACCGATTCTTTCATCTTTATTTCTTCTTCCACTTCTTCTTCTTTTGTTGTTTCATTATGAAGTAATAACATCAGTATCACTCATATACTGATATGTTATTATAAGTATGAATCAACCCTATTTCACCATCTATCCATCCTACGGAAAAAGAAATCACCGTGCGTGCGTACGTACGGAATACCGTCTCCACGCCGTGGTGTAATCTATTTTCCACCACCACCTTACTTGGATGGGTATAATGGTGTAAATAATGACTATAGATCACTATTATAAAGTAATATTGATTCTGAAATATTATACATACACTCCAATACAATTCCACGATCATAGGAACGATATCATCACTCGTGCGTACGTACGGAATACCGTCTCCACGATGTGATGCGACTCGTTCTACATGATCTTCATTTAATAATGATTATATAAATGAATTGAATGAATGAATATGATATATATTACACTAATACCATTCTTTAAATGAGGTATCTATAACCTAAAGAGAAGAATAAGAATTTATTCTACAAGACACGCATAAGAACAAAAAGTTACAAACACCCGAATAAAAAGTAGCAATGAAATATTACTACTAAGAAGCTAAGAATATGACCATATATGATATCATAAAAATAAGTATGATTCTGGAATAAGTCAATAACATTATTTAAATCATTATACAGGAGTTTCGAACACTTACGAAGCAAAACGGATCTAAGGTAAGGGAAATATCACAATCTCATTTTTATTCGAGATTGCTTATACTTTGGTATTTACTGGGGTGTATTTTATCATCCACATCCATGTTTCCTCAATATGTAATAATATTTCCATCCACCTACAATTGTTTAAAACCTATTTTACCCTTTGGTGAGTTTTTAGTAAAAGATATGAAAGGAATCTTTTGTCGTTTTTCGTACGAGGTACTTTTTGACTTTTCTGAAAAAAGTACGAGAAGAATGTTTTTTTAACTTATACGGAATGAATGGATTTTTAAAACATTATTTCCAAGAATCTTCCTTTACAAGTTTTCAAGTTTATTTTTAATCAACTTCTTTTAGTTTAAAATTGTATGACATGTTAAGAAAGGAAAAATGTTTTTGAAGTAGAAAGTATATTTTCCTCAAGAATGGAGTTCAAGTGTTTTATCAAAATTATTTTCCATCTAAGATAATATAGGGTTCTGTTTCTATCCCTATTATTACATGGATTTGATTATGTTGTGATGGAAATATTTTTATGTATTCCTTTATCTTATATGAATTGTTTTATGATGTCACGATGTTTAAGATTCCCATTTTTATTACATGGGTTATGCTATGATGTATGTTTTATGATTTTGTGGCACACATAAGAATGGTATAATTATGAGATGGGTGGGACCTATATCTCCCTCCAATTCATTGGTTAAAGATTTTATATCTCATGAGATAGACATGGCTGGAACGGTAGGTTATATCGGTTCAGTGAAACAGGATTGAAACGAGGAGTGAACTCGGTTCAGAAAGGGAATTTGTCCACTAAGATAGTCTTGGAAATGAGCCTTGACTAATAAGAAATGATTCTCTATGATTATGTATGTATGCCAAAAAGTTTCATGTTTTAAGTTATGATTATTGTGATTACATTTCACTTCCATGATTTATCCTATGTTATTAAATTATGATCTCTTTTGCAGGTTAAGATTTCCAAAAGTTATGTGATTATGTATATGATGTGATTGATATTTCTTTTGTTTACCCTTACTGAGCATTTGAGCTCACCCTTTTGTATGTTTTCTTTCCCCAGGTCAGGAAGAAGTTTATTAAGTAAGATATTCCAAAAGGGACTATAGATATGATAAAATAAATGGGAGACAGTGTAGATGCTTTATGAAACAGTTGTTTATGTTTCCCAATTTCTAAAGACACTATACATATACGGTCCTATCGTGGTTTTGTTATATGTTGTAATAAGTATGCTTCAATTTTGAAGTATTAGCAATGTATGTAAAGTATGGGTCGTTATATGAAGAGGCAGTTTTGGTGGCCCGGAGTTAAGCGAGCGGTGGCAGAGTTTGTGGCCAAGTTCTTAGTGTGTCAACAAGTGAAGGCTGAACACCGAGTTCTAGGCAGCCTACTGCAGCCCCTAGATGTCCCCGAGTGGAAGTGGGATGATATCTATATGGATTTTTTCATGGACTACCCAAGGTCCAAGGAGGTTACGACTCCATCTGGGTGGTAGTGGACAGGTTGATGAAATCGGCTCACTTTCTGGTGATCAGGGAGTCGAGTGTTGTGGATGCTTCGGCACGAAAGTACATGGATGAGGTGGTGCGGTTGCATGGAGTTCTGAGGTCTATAGTCTTGTATAGGGATGCACGGTTTACCTCACGAGTCTGGAGAGGATTGCATCATGCGTTTGGAACCCAGTTACGCCTTAGCACTTCTTTCCATCCCCAGACAGATGGACAAACAGAGCGCACCATCCAGACCTTGGAGGATATGCTACGGGCATGTGTTCTGGACTTCGGAGGATCATGGGTGCGACACTTTCCCCTGGTAGAGTTCGCCTACAATAATAGCTATCACTCTACCATCGGTATGGCCCCGTTTGAATCCTTGTACGGGAGGCCATGTCCTTCACCTGTGTGTTGGGACGAAGTAGGAGAATCAGGCATCCTTGGCCCGGAGGTGGTACAGAACACAACAGAGAAGGTTCAGCTCATACGGGAAAGGATGAAGGCGGCCCAGGACCGACAGAAGTTGTATGCTGATACCAGGAGGAGGCCCTTGGATTTTGAGGTTGGGGACCACGTGTTCTTGAATTTCTCCCCTCGGCGTGGGCAGCGGAGGTTCGGCAAGGGTAGTAAACTTTCCCCCAGGTTCATCGGACCCTTCGAAGTGTTACGATGGGTCGGCGAGGTGGCTTATCAGCTAGCGTTTCCACCGCTGCTACTGAGGATACATGGTGTCCTCCATGTGTCCCAGATCCGTCGGTATCTGCATGACGATTCACACGTCCTTGATTGGGGTGAGCTGGACATCGAGGATGATGTGACCTTTGTGAAGAGACTATTGATGATCGAGGATCGCAAGGAGAAGGTGCTTCGTGGGCAAACCATCCCCTTGGTTCGTGTGTTGTGGAGGCATGGTGGGCTTGAGGAGAGTACGTGGGAGAGGGAAGCACAGATGTGTACCCAGTACCCAGAGTTGTTTTGAGTTTTTCTCCTTTTTGTACCTGTTGTGGTAGAACGTTTTGTCTTTTGGCTATGAAATGTACTGGTTTTTCTTCCTCTGGATGCGTGTGAAAAGCCCTGGCTATGGGGAGGAGAGAACCCGACCCCTAATCAAGATGCATTAAGGTGGATGCGATTGAACCTGTGCGGGTGAGTCAGTGCCGCCCAAAGCGGATAATATCTTGACATGGGGGAGGAGACTCCCCAACCCACATGCCTGGGTAGTTTGACATGGTATGTTGCTTGGCTCTTGACAGGGAAGTGTTTTTGGTTTGCATGGGTTCACTTCTAAGAGGTATCTTTTGAGGTGGTTGTTCGGACCCTCTCTTTCCTTCTTAGTTTGTTTTTATTATCGAGGACAAGAATGGTTTAAGAGGTATCTAATGTAATGGCTCGGACACTCCTGGCCCATTACTTTGCCAAAAGTGAGGTTCCACCAAAACAGTGGCACCGTGAGGGTGGCACCGTGAGGGTGACACCGTGACCCCTCTCCGAGTCTTTCGTTCTTCTTCCAGTACCTGACTTTTCCGCTCCCGCAACGTAATTTTTGACATAAATTAATTCTTTTACTCCTTTTAAAACCATTTAAAGCCCATAATTAATTCCTAAAAATCCCGAGAGACCTCCGTGTGTAACTGCCCAACCGCGTGGTCAACCCACGACCCCCACGCCTTACGCGGTTACGCGTTCTCACCTCAACCGTCCACGGCTCTTATAAACTAAGGGTTAGCTGTGGTTTCTCCTTTCCTCGATTGTGGATTTTCACAAAAATATTCTGGTGTATCAGGCGCGCCGCATCGTTATCCGTGAAGTTCCGCGCCTGACCTAAAACATCGACCATCTATCAACAGGTAGGGAATTTCTCCTTTTCCTCTCCCTTTTTTGTATCATGTGGGGTGGGCGTGCTTTTGATTCTGTAGGATTGGGTAAACCAGACCTAATTAAAGATAATGAACAAATTCTACAAAGAAAGAGGGGGTTATGATCGTTGATGCTGTCTTATTTTTTTTTTTTGATGCTGTTTCTTTTATGACCATCTTGTTGAGTTGTGTTGGCTTATGCCTCCTGAAAATCGAGGTCGTTGGTGGTCGTTGTCTGTGCACTAATGAACCCTGCTGATGTTTTAAATGGCTTGTTTGTGGTTGTAAACTCCTGCTGTGAAAAGTGAATTGGTTAATCACGTATATCTGGCTGAATAAATTGAAAGCACCAGGATCAACCCTTCTATGATAACTCGCAGTTAGTTTACACAGAATTTGAAATCATGGAGTGTGTTAAGTCGTTTAAATCTGAAAATCCCTGACTTGTATTGGTGGTGGTAGTTGGTTTTTTTCCTTTCGGGATGATTTCTGGAGATGTGGGAGGGGATGGGATCCCCTGTTCTTTTATACTTTCGGTGGTTGTGAGTTTTAAGACCGGGTGGATACTTGTTTATATCACGAATTGGGGTGGAATCCTCTGTTGTTGAGAACCAGGTGTGGGTGTTTTGGTTCATGTTTGACTGTTTACTTTCCTGGACTTATGCCTATGCCTACTAGTTTCCCAGTAGTGCTTAAACATAAACATTATTACTGAACGTGAAATAATAAAGGGGGAAAATGGGTTGTTAGTGTGAGTCGTGACTAGGACTTGAGTGATGTTGTGATCTGTAGGATGTCTGAAGAAAAACCTACCTTTGGGTGAGTGCTTATTACCTATATATATATACTTGTAATTTTGTATTTCTTATTCGCGCCCCATCCAAGTTGAGAACTTAGTGACGAACACCCCCATTTCATGGGGGAGGGTGTTTTTCCCAACACTATTCTTAGTGGTTGGTTACTAGATCCTTTTCTGCTCCCTTTCCCGGATAGCCCAAGTATCTTCGGGCAGGCTGTGATGGCCTGAGGTCCATTATTAGCCCAAGAACCTTCAGGCGGGGTAGTGTGGTGGTTGGCCAGGTGTGTGCAGCAGGTGGTTTCCCAAGTGTCTTCGGGATGAGGCCCAGGTGTCTTCGGGCGTGGCAGTGGATCCTTTATCCCGGGTGTCTTCGAGCGTGGTGGTGGTTGTTCTGGCCTAGGTGTTTGCAGGCGTGGTTACATGTGATAGTTGTGGCCCAGGTGTGTGCGGGCGGGTGTGGTAGTGGGACTGCGGTGAGAATGGCGGGATTGGTCTGGTGCATAGGATATCTCAATAACTAGTGGGAAAGTGGCATGGGGTACCCAAACATCGATGTGCTCTGATTATATATATTACATGACTTGCGTTATTTGGGGAGTGTGCCTTGGTGAGGCCTGGGGTGGATAGTTTACCTTGATAGGTGTTTTGTTTACTCTTTTCTCACGGAACTTTAGTACGTTCCCCCACTTGTGCACGAGAGTCTTTGGTTTTTCCTATTGGGTGTACTTGTATGCTCACCCTACGTATATAAAACTGCTTTCAGGTTTCCAGGAGGACTTCGGGGATCACGCAGGACCTTACTAGCTCGGACCTTTGGGGCAGTTGCAGTTGCTGTTTTTTTCTTCTTTGGTACTTACCTTTGTAGTCGCCCTTTGTACTTATGGATTTACTTTTAGATCATGCATGTGGGAATGGTTTATTTCTTTTGGTTTTACTTTTCTTTTACCTTGGTGTTGTTGAGTTTCATCATCTCATCTCTCGATCTTATAAAACAAAAAGGGGTAATGCCTTCCATTTGTGAGAAATTTCTATACCCTTGGTTCTAGTAGTCACTCCGGGACCTATTGAAGGTGGGTCTCGGGGGTCATTATCTCTCCTTCAACTTAAAGAAGGAAGGGCCTGGAAATCTTATGAACCTTCCCTCCTTTTGGTGAAGGCGGATCATGACAGTTATGACATAAAATGAAATTATCAAACCCAATTCCTTCTCATGGTTTTACCATACATTTGATTTAGGAATGGTTTATTTCCCTCATGTGGAAAAAATATGTACAATTTTAATTTATGTTGTGGATAGTCTTGGATTTATAAATTAGGTAAAAATTTATATCCCATGATATGTTATGTAATGGATTATGAAGTAAATCATAACCACTGTGGGACTTTATCTACTTTCTTTTTGGAAATGGGGAGTGAACCCAATGAACCCTAGTAATTTTTCCACTTTATATTGTTTTTCATGGGAGTTACTCTTGAATTATGTTTATGATATAATTTTTTAGGTTTTTTACACACGTTTTTGGACTTATGGTATCATTTATTTATGTTATGTCTCTATTTTTTTATCATACTCTTTATGATTTCATGTTCTTCCTTATAGATCTCATGTTATGCTTTGTTTGGATGTTTATTCCCTTAAATGGATTTCTAGATCACCCTTTTCCTTATTAATTTTACAAAAATATCCTATGAATTTTACTAATATCTATGGGAGTTAGGATAACTATGTGGAGTTTTAAATAAAGTTAGTGTTTTATGTTTATGTTATTGTATTTGTATGTCTAATATTCTAATCGAACTAGAAATATAGATCCCCTGATTTTATTTTTTGAAAAATTAAGTTAAAAGTTGTGAAATATTTTGTTTTTATTGCTTGGTTTTCCATAAATATCATAGATTTTTTGGAGATTTATTAGATAAAAAGAACAGAGAACATTTCAAAGAAAAAGGAGACACATGTTACATGTAATGATATAATTGTAAAAGGGAGCTTCCTTTTATCCCATAATTTCATTTATAGTATTATATAATTCATTGATTAAATCATTTTATGCATCTCCTGACTTATACACGCATTGGCCATATATAGTCAAAAGAAAGTGTGGGGGAGTGAAGATAAGTGTATAGTGTGTGGTATATTGAAAATTAACAACATAATAATGTATATCCATCAAAAATAAAAGGTAAAATTAACCTATAAAACATTAAATACTTAGTTTTAATCACTTGGGAATCTAGGGTTATTAGAATAAGACTTTACTGAATCTATTTTTTGTATGTTTTCATTAAAATAACGAACCTAATCTTGATTTATTTGTTTTTCTCAAAACATTATTTACACTTAAATTGTTTAAACTAAACCACAATTGGAAAAATTTATTAAATTATCCTAGTGTGAGAAACTGGGATCCAAAATGAATTCTATTGAAATAGCTTGGCCCAAGAGTTTGTTCTTTAGAAAACAAAATCATCTATAAAAGTAAATTCCAATCTGAGATTTGATTTCCAAACCCTGCTTACATGCCCTGAATATTCCAATTTTTTCCATGGGATACCTCAGGCTTGGTATTACATAGTTCCAAATTATTCATACTCAGTTCTAGAATAATTTTATTACACATCACATGGATAAAAGTAAGTGTCAAAAATTTGCCTAGTTTTCAAGTGGGTATAGGGGAAGGGGAATGGTGAACTCATGGGAATAAGAGGAAAATGAGGTATCTAGTTTTACTACAATAAAAATGGTATTTAGTATAGGATTTAACTACCAATAAATTATTGATGATTATTTCTAAAAATTTCAGTGAATTTTTGTATCCGGAAAAATTTAGCGGTGAGTTTGAGAACCTTTGTGCTTTATTTAGCGATATTTTTTTCACGATAATTTAACCCATTGTAAACTGATTAGATATTAGTTTTATTAAAATATTTTAAATATGTATGTATAGTATCAATACAATATTTTAATTTTTATAATTTTTCATTATTTAAAATATATTTTTTATTAATTACATCAATATTTTTTAATATTTTTTGTATATGGAACAACGACCACCCAGTAAGTCAACCTTATATACACTACTCACACTCATTCTCACTCAACTCTATAAGTAATAACCACTTCATGAAATGAATTTATATGTATTAATATGTTGGTGCAATTTATTTGACTTAACTGGTTCAATATATTGTTTACATTTCACAACAACTTGTCATGAGTCCATTCATCCTTACAATTCTCTCACTCATTGTCACTTAACTCTCTATGTATTAACCACTTCACCAACTAAATTTTCATCTCATTATACAAATAAAAAACATTATATTAATAAATATTTAGTAAAATTAAAAATTTATAATGAATAAATAATTATTAGTAATTATTAATTTTTATTATATACTAATTAGAAATTAATTTATTAATAAATTTTAATATTTCATTCATGACTAAATACTAATTATTAATTAAAAATTTTCTAATAATAACTACTAATTAATAATTAATTATTAATTAATAACTGAAAATCAATTTGTGCTATAAATAATGTATAATAAATAACAATAATTAATTAATTATTGATCATTTATGCTTAATAATTAATAATGACCAATTAATAATTTTCAATTGATAATTATTAACTGGTAATTACTATATAATTAAGTAATAATGATTATAAATAATTTGTAATTAACAAATACTATATAATAATTGATAATTTATAATTACTTTTGTTTTTAAATAAATAATAACTTCCAATAATTAATAAATTATAAGTAATAATTAATTAAAATATAAATAATATATAATATATAATAATATATAATAAATTTAAATAATTAATCATTACTTATTAATTCTTAATCCTCAATTATTAATTATTAAAAAAATTAAAATTTTAATTAATTTTAAAAAATAAATATTATTGATTATTAATTCTGAGAATAATTATTAAAATCCACAAAAAAAAAATACAAATGATTTTCTCAAAAAAAATTAAAAAATAATTAATAAATTGATTTAGAAAATTTATTTTGTGATAGTTCTTTATAAAAAACTATCAAATATAAACAAATTTTAAAAATCCTCCTCCAAAATTATATAAATATAAAAAAATCAAATTTAGAGGACGTTTTCAGTAAATATCTATGAGTTAGTAGAGGTTTTCTAAAACCATTGATAAAAAATAAAAATGAAATATTTAATTATTATTTTAAAAAAATTAATAAAAATCCAACCATAAAATGATATGTTTGATATATTATTGATTTATAATATTGAGTACTTTATTAGGTGAAATTATGAAGTTAGATGATGATCTTGAGTTATGGGGATTTGAAATGGTTCTTTATATGAATATTTTAATTCAAAAATGTTTTTAGAAATAAAAATTCAGTAAGTGAGGTTTGAACTAGAGGGATGGATTCTTGGTCAGATCCTTTATTAACCAATCATAATAACTAATTTTTTGGTACTAACTATTTATTTTTCAAGATGGATCATGAATGTAATTTAGAATAAGGATACTATCACCCAACATCATCCATGTACAACCCTCTGTTGAACAGAGGGTGGATTTCAAGCTTATAATGAATCTAACCTCCCTAGTTAAAACATATGTGGGATGGAATTAAATTCCCATTTTAGTACATAAGAACTGGGAGTCTATGAATCTCACCTGGGACATGGACAACCTTCTAATCAATGCTTCCCCTGTATCTGAACTATCCATTCCTAGCTCAATATTAGATCTGGCCCTACACACATTCCATCCAACCACTAGGTCTATTCCATTATTATACTCTATTGTTTACTAAATTATACCCACTTTCATCATAGTTATTTGTCGTACTACATTGGAACTTCATGCTCTCTCCATGATCATCCCTCGTCCATTTGGAATTTTTGAAAATAGGCAATTACATGGCATTTTGAAAACCCATGATCTTTTGGTTGATCTTACACACATTAAACCATACCTCATGGGAGAAGAGAAAGATGTTTCTAGAACTTCTCTATTCATGACTACACATAATGTAATATTTATCTCCTCCCAAATAAACTCCAATTCTTAATGTTATGCCAATATCCCCAACCAAATCATGGATTATTTCCAATCGACTCCCACTAGCCAGTGTAGCCTCTAGTTATTCCAAAGGAACCCCAAGCTTTAACTTGATATATAGATCATGAAATGGACTCTCATGATTTAATTTAATGATATACCCCCCCCCCCCATTATATAATGATCCAACACATGTTTTTTTTACCTTCTAATTGAAACTCGACCCTTTTCCACCTGCACTTGCATTTCTCAACTACAAGACATGAAGAATCAATGCACCATTATATTAGAATATTAAAAACATTTTAGGGGGAATATTAAATGTTAATAAGACCCCTTTATCTCATCTTAAATACACATGGGAAACAATAATGATTAGATGATCTTCAAACAATAATGAGTTTTCATGATCGGGTAAACAGTTGGGAAGAATGTTAGGTGGAAGCATCTAATGGAGTGAGAGTAGGGTGCTGAATCACACTAGTATCCCTCTAAAATTGAGAGGAATTATATAATTATTTAAATGAATTTAAACTATGTAGGTCATTCCACTTGTAAGACATCCAATTTCCAAGGGATGTTTGGAGGGAAATTCAGGGGAGGTGGTAATTCACATAGGTTATATAGGGATCCTAAGGCAGCTCATTATTCATGTCATATACTCCCACTATTCCATCATTCTACACATCAATACGTCTACTTAATTAAATAATATTCTCTAGGATCTCCATCCAATTTTACTAATCTATACACACTAGGGCACAAACCATTTTTCCAGTCTGTAGAAGTGTAACTACAACTCAAAGAGAAGAAGTGGGTAAGCATATCATGAGGGATTCTTATTTCATCCTATTTTTTAATTATTTTTTTATTATTGGATTTTCATATATTATGGGTTGTTGTGGATGTTGTAATTATTGTGTTATATATCATTTGTAACACTGGTTTTCATTAATAATTATTGTATTTTAAAGCTTTTGATTGATTTTCTAGTGGTTAAATGAATATAGTGGAAGGGTTAGGGAAATTGAATTAAAGACAAGCCCATGAACATGATCCATGATCACAAAAAACATAATACATGAGATTCCTAGGGTTTTTTGTAAAATTATCACATAATTTAAATTATAATCACTGGTCATAAGGCATAAAGAAACCTTATAGGGACTCATGACATTATGAATAAGACATTGGATACTATAAGAGTGGGTATTGGTGATTATTATAATGAATTTGTATTGGTTGAATCAATTTTTATGCACCATAAAAATGATTACTACCCAAAACCCCTACTCATCACAAATTTAGTCTATTCTCCAACTCCTTATCTAATACTTCCCTACTAAAAATACCATATACACACACACATACTTTAATTAAAAATAAAAAACTCATTTAATTATTTCAGGAAACACAAACAAACCCCCTATTAATTTGAGTTTCCTATTTACCATGCATATATGAGTTGGTGAATTAGTTAAGATCCTTCCCTATGGAGATATCCTAATTACTCATCGGTACAAATTCATTTGGGAATATTTATTCAATGCATGACCATTTTTATAGGGTATATCTAAATTTTTTGAATAACTATACTATGGGTATATGTTACTATTAACAAAATTATCTAACCATACATATCAATCTAAGACACTCACTATAATCCTTATTCCTTTGAAATAAATCTTCATAAATCTCATAAAAGTGATATAATAATGTGAATGCATGGATCACTAAAATTATATTAATCTAGATAATCTTTCATGAAACCTTGAAGAACATTGATAAGTAATTTCGTCATCTAACCTCCACTAGTAATCCATTATGACACCAATGAGTCTTCATAATCTCATACACAACACCTCACAAAAACCTACAAAATAACATCAAAATTAATGGTTAATATCAGTTAGAAAAAAATCACAAGTCACATAACAAAAGAATTCTATCTATCATAATAAACAAAAACCAACCATGATTGAAACAATAATGAACCCAAAAATCTTGGATAATCTATTCATCCATTTTCAATTAATAATTATCTCACGCTACATTTCTACCAGTCATAAAATTAGTGTTACTTTTCAGAAACTGATTGATTTGATAAATTAGGTATTATTGTTTTGATAAATTGATAACCCCCTTTTGTAAATTTATAAATCTTATTATAGGAATTACTATTTTACGTTAGTTAAATAATTATAATTTTAATATACATTTATTTATTTTATTCATTATAAATTGGATATTTCAATTAAATTATATTTTATATTAAATTTATTTTTATAATGTTTTCTCACATTTATTATTTTACATGAAATCATGTTACATGGGTTAATTGTGTTATTTTAAAACCTAGTTTATTTTTTTATAATGATATCTTTTATTTAATTTAAATGTTATTTAATTTTTAATTATTTATTCATATTATTTTTATTAATATTTATAATAATTTTTTTCAATATTGTTACAATTTCATTTTCCCATGTTTATTTTTACATTTACATGAGCATTAAAACATTCTTGTTACCCTTATGTGAGTTTAGTTTACTCATGCATAACTTTTGTTCTGCCCATATATGAGTTGTTTTCATTGTTGTATACCCTTAAATAGATTTTTTTATGCTTAGGTAACATGGTTTTACCCTTACATGTGTTTTATAAATATTTTATTACCCTTACATAAGTAGTTCAATTTTGGTTTTACCCTTACCTAAGTTATTCTTACCATTATCCAAGTGATGCTTACCTTTACAAAATGGAAACTTAACATTATATAATTTTTATATTACCATTACATTAGTTGAATATTACCCTTATCAGAACTCTATAAAATGATAATTACCCTTATTTTGCAAACTATCTTCCTTTACAATGTGTTTGAAATATATTTTTTACCTTTATTCAATGCTAATCTACCCTTACGCAGTATGTAAAAAATGTAACTTACCCTTATCTAGCAATATAGTTACCTTTAAAATCATTATTACCCATACATGAGATATATATTTTTCTTATATAACTATTAAAAATGTAGTCTAACCCTTATGCAACTTCATGTACCTATACACAATCCATGTGTACCCTTATCAAACCCATGTAAAATTATTTATATGTTACTCAACCCATGTAAAAACATGTTTACCCTTACGTAAGTACCTTTAAAAAATTTACTTCTTATCCTTACATAGTGTAACGACCCGAAATTTTGAATAAATCTTGTTTCCTAATTTTATGTGTTATTTTATTTTTATACTCAACAAAAATGTTTCATTTAATAACATGATTATAATTAAAATGAGACCGTTGGGTATATACGGTTATATGACCATTGGTCAATATAACCACTAGAAACTAAACGTTTTGATTATTGTCTCTAAATACAAGTAATCTTGGTTATTTATTATAGAAAGAAGATTTGATGGCCTCACCCAGTAGTCTTGGACCGATCTAATCCCATCTAACAGAACATGGGAAGGAGGTAGCACCACTGGTCTTTTCTCTGGATCAAACCCAAGCCGAACTTCATCGTGTAAAGCTAGAATGGAATCTCCTTTGCGAGAAGTTCAAACTGATAGAAATTACTACTCGTGCGATGTTAGCCGAGCCTCCCTCAGATTCTCTCACCTTAGCACACCTTACACTTAGGTCCTATGCTGGTGTGATAAGGGGTTATGTAAGGTGACCATAACTGCCTTGTGTAATCCTTTGTTTTAAATAAAAATTGGGATTTCTTCTTATGATGAAGTTTATGAATTTTTAAATGACCGGATAAATATAGTATTCATATTTTTGATGAATTTTAGAAAAATGATATTTTAAAAATGTTTATGTAAACCTTAAATAATTAAAAATGTGTAATGATTTTCAAAAAATGGTCTTCTACAATTATGTTCAGTACGAAATTTAGAGTCTAATAAGATCAACTTGATTTTTGATGAATAGTAAATTATGAATAGTGATTTTATGATTAGGATTAGTAATGTGTCCAAATGGATTAGTAATCTCATTTAAAGAAAGTATTAATATAATCTAGGCACCTTGATTAAGTAATGTGATTCAATAAAATGGTTAAATAACAGTTTCATAAATTATTATTCAAGTATTAGTTTTTTCGAGTGAATAGTGTTTTTTAATTAAAAATTAAATTAAAAAAAAATTGAAAAAATTATTTTTATAAAACGGATTTCATTTTTGAACTCAGAGCACCGATATTATGTTATGGTAATTTTTGGGGTTTTTTTCTGAAAAAATGAATTTTCGGTGAATAGTGTATTTTTTTAAAAAATAAATTAAAAATATTTAGAAAATTATTTTTATAAAATTGATTTCATTTTTGAAATCATAGCATTGATATTTGGTTAAGGTGAAATTTTGGGATTATTCTGAGAAAGTTGAATTTTCGATGAATAGTGAAAATACAGTTTTTAAGTTACGGGTGTTTAATGATATCGTTAAATGATGTAGTAAGTTTTTAATCAATATTTTAGACTTATGAATAGTACGATAAGGTATGAGGTGTCCCAAGTGGCCAATACCATGGGAAAATACCATGGGCAAGCCCATGGTTTTGCCAAAACCACTAATGAGGTGTCCCTTGGCCATTAATGCATTGTCCCCTCACTTTCCCTATAAATACCAAGCCATCCTCTCATCCATTCGACTCCCCACTCTCCCCAAACGAATTTCTGGTATCATTACCTCCCAAGGAGTCCTCCCAAGGTGCCCCCAAGACCTCAAGGTCCCAACCTTTGAGTTTCAAGAGTTACGTTTTAAGGTAAGGGATCTGATCTCTCTCTTTCTTTTCAAGAAATCTCTTTTATGTAATTTATTGTATGCTCCATGTTATTATGTTAAAGGGTGTTCTTTTATACTCCTATTACTTCCCTTTTCATGTTCACATAATGAGAGATCCCCTCTTACTCTCATTATTTCGTTTTATGAAGTTTTAAGTGGCGCTGTTAGGCTGCCGAAATTTTTGTAACGGATTCTTTCTCCCTTCTCATTTTTCAAGATCTATTATCATGTAAAGTATTTCAATTTCCTTTTTATTATATTGGGGTATTATATCTAAATTTATCATACTGATCTTTTATGATCATATTATGAGAGACCCCATTTGATATCTTCAATTCAGTATTTTGAAGTTTTAAATGGCGCCGTTAGGCTGCCGAATTTTTAAGTGGTTCTTCACCATTCTCATTTTAAAGTTCTACTTTCATGTCAATTCTTTCAAGTTCCTTTTTGTTATGTTGGGGTATGATCTCTATATCTATAATACTGGACTCTTATGTTAATATTATGAGAGACCCTATTTTATCTCATCAATTCATTTTTTTTTTGAAGTTTAAGTGACGCCGTTAGACTGCCGAATTTTTAAGGGATTCTTTCACCCTTCTCATTTTCAAGTTCTATTTTCTTGTCAAGTATTTCAAGTTACTTTATGTTGGGGTATGATCTCTATATCTATCATACTTATCATTTATGTTAATATTATGAGATACCCTTTTTTATCTCGTCAATTCATTTTTGTTGAATTTTAAGTGGCGTCGTTAGGCTGCCGAATTTTTATGGGATTCGTTCACCTTTCTCATTTTTCAAAGTTCTACTTTCATGTCAAGTCTTTCAAGTTCATTTTTATTATGTTGGGGTTTGATCACTAAATATATCATACTGATCTTTTATGTTCATATGATGAGAGACCCTATTTTATCTCGTCAATTCATTTTTTTGGAAGTTTTAAGTGACACCGTTAGGCTATCGAATTCTCATAAGAGAAATCTTATTTTTTTTTGTCTTCCTTCCATGTTTTTCATTTCAAATGGTATGTCCTTAAAATTTCATTACCATGTTCATTTATCCTTCATTTTATGTCCCTATACTATTTTAGGGGTCATTTATGAATGTTTGACCCATGTCCCCTCTCTTTTCATTGTTTTCTAATACCCCAAAACATAGTCGTTATGCTGCAGAATTTCCGTCTCAAAATGTCTCTCTCTTTTTCTGAAGTTCTTTTATTTTATTAAGTGAATAACCAAAGCTCTCTCCTATATAGGGGTATTCACATATGTAACAATTTTTTCTATTTTAAATTCTGGGATTTACATACATGAGACCCGCTTTCCCATTCCGTGGGTTTAAAGTGACATAAAGATCATGTTTTTAAAGCAGTTTTTAAAACGTTATGATTATGAAATGAAACCCATTTCTTTTATGATATATGGGTTGTTTATGAAATTATTGATGATTATATATGTGGATCACATGATAATAAAGGAAAATTTAAGGGTGCTCCCCGATAGCGCTCCAATGCATTGGGTAATGATGTAACCACTAGAGATTATAATTTTCACGATACCTTGGTGAATAACCTTGGTAATTTTCAAATGACACCTTGGGGATGGACCTTGGTGATATGTTAATTATTGTCTATGTTAAATGATGTATCCACATCTTCAAGTTATGAAAATTTTATTTTTATTATGATATGCCTCGTGATTTCATTCTCATGCCTTAAAGTTCTTTTCATGACCTTATTGAAGTATCTCAAGTTCACATGTAAAATGTTTCTCTTGTTTCCCTTACTGGGCTTTTTGCTCACCCTTTATTTTGATGTATGTCCCCAGGTCATGTGATGCAGTAATGAACCTAGGATGAACATGAGAAGAATCCTTTCAAGTGTTTTAGAAGAATGTTTTATGTTTTCATGTTTAAAGTTCCTGGTTTCCAAGACACTAAACCTTAAAGATCCTCGGTTTTTTAAAATGTAATGAAAGTTTATGTGATAAAAAGGCGGGATGCGATACATATTCTATGCATAAAATGTTTTATCATTATTCTAGTTATAGAAATTCCTTATTTCTACTCTTTTATGTTGTATATGAAAATCGTCAATGCAACGGTACCAGGAATGAAGTGATGGGATTAAAATGATGAATTTAAGTGTGTTATTCACAATATTTTAAAAAATAATGTTTATATTTTTATTTATAAGTGTTAGTTTTAAATATACGTTGAATAAATAGTAGGAATCCGCATTGAGTTGGTTGGTGTAATTTTAAGTAGGATTTATCCATTGAAAAATCCATTCTACAAATAAGGGTCTAGGGAAGAAATAAAAAACATAAATTAAGATAGTTGAATTACTAAAGAATTATATTGAATAAGAAAAAATAATTCCAATATAATAATTTGTTGAGGGATTGTTGTTTGCATGAAATTTACATGTTCTACATCAATCCATGTAGGGATAATTATCATTGATCCATAGTAGGCTTTATTACAGACATATTCTAAAAGTCTTGTAGGATTTATTTTTTTGAAGAAGTGTTTTTATTTCATAGTTTTTACCCATGGTTATGAATCCATTAAAAGTTAGGGTTTTGTTATTGTTACCTCGTCAAAAAGACATCACATAAGTTTGGTCTATCCTATAGAATATACTAGGATTTATCTGAAAAATAATATGAATGAGTGATGGGTTATGGATGTGCTTTAGAAAATCCTGTTTTTTTTCTCTTCCTAGAAAATTTTAGAAATTTTTGGTCTAACTTGTCATAAGATATCTATAATATACAACTATTAAATACATATTTATACCTTTTTTGAGTACCAGTCCTCTCACTGAGTTAGAGGGGATTGAATGGTAGAGTATTTTCATGGTGAACTAAACTATAATAAAAATCAAGGTGTTCTTATTATTTATTTTTATTTTTCTACTTAACTACTTGAACACTATAATAACATTAATATTTAATTATCATTGAATAAATATCACTCTGATAATTCTTTGGTTAATACTAAATATTTTAGGAAGTATATTCACCCCCTCAAGTCCTTCTTTCCATTAATGACATTGGGTAATGAATTGGTATCAGAAGAGGTTCCTTAATGTATATTTTTTTCTCTAATTTTTACCCTAATGTTTTTAGGCTAAAACTATCCTTGAAATAAAATTCTAAGAAATTACCATTCTGTATTTCAATATAAATCTACTAAACTGAATTCATATTTCCTCTAAGGCCACCTCAATTAAATGGAAGTGACTATCAATTTTAGAAGTATTGTATGAATGTATTTTAAAATAATATTTGTACTGAATATTGGATAATTATAATAAAAACTTTTAAAATACTTGAACTAGATTTGCATACACTAATTTGAAATGATTATACCAGTTATGTGTTGTAGCATCTTGACTCGGGTTCCACACAATTGTTCCCCAAGCTGGTTGGTCACATGACCTCTGGTGTTCCTACCCGTACACCAGAGGCAAATGACTGGTAGTGAGGGTCTGATAAGTTGGTCAAGGGGAGACTATACCCTCTTTTATTATATTATTACACCAATAAAAAAATAAACAATATTGTAATCATATATATAACCATAACCAATAACAATATCTCAATAAAATCAATGCAAGAGATATAATATCCAACTAATGTAGAAAACATGCCATGTTAATATACATGTCAAGTGTCTAAAATGTAAACCCAAACTAAATGAATTAATGACTCCCAATGGGTCCCAAACCATGTCTAGTTCCCTCACCCATGATCAATTCCCAACTCATACATCTAACATAGGGCCTTTTCCCTTAACCTATCATGCAACAAGAATTTATATTCTGTTACCTATCAGGAAACCTGAGTATGGTGTGAATACAACTCAGTGGGCCACCACCAATGGTATCTAAAACAAAACCAGTCAATAAAACTTGTATGTTGTTGTATAAATAAATAATTTTAATGCATAAGTAAATATTTGTCACATTATTAATTAATATTTATTAAACCATTCAGAGCACAAGGTTCCCAAGGACACCCATACCTCTATACCTACTTCGGCTCAGGCTCGGTCTAAACTGTATCACATATTCAATTCACATTTCCTTATGGCACATCGTATTACATTATCCATGTCACTTCAATTTCATTATTGCATCCAATTGGAACAATATTCCAATGACACTATTTTTTGGTGTAGAATTCCATGTATAGTACCTCGTTTATCAATCATGCATATATACCATGGGCGTAGATCATCATATCTAGAACCCCAATTCTCAACTGTTCATATATTTAATTGGAATAGATCATCATATATAGCACCCCATTTATCAACCATGTATACAAAACATTGGAATAAATCATCATGTCTAGAACCCCATTTATCAACTATGCATATATGTATTTATCATTGGCCTAGATCGTCATGTATAGAACCCCATTTATCAACAATGTGTGCATATATTTATCATGGGCAGAGATATTCATGTATATAACCCCATTTATCAACCATTCATATACATCATAATATATCACAATATCACATGTATCTCATTGTCACATGTTTTCACATTTTCATGTCAACCAAGATTAAATAACATTAATCATCTTATCAAAATTAACCACCACAACATCCATCAATTAATTCATAAATTACTTAATCTATGTCCATTAATTAATTCAAAAATAAAATAATAATATTAATTTCCAATAATTATTTAAATAATAAGTTTAACATATCTTTCCCATTAATTAATTCACCAATTAAGTAATCATGTCTCTTTAGTAAATCAATTAAACAACTAACTAACCCTTTGAAAAAATCAATATCTAATGATTAATTCACCAATTAATTATTCTCAATTTACAATTAAACAATTTGATAATTATCCCAATAATTAACTATCCCCAATTTCTAAATTCAGTACTTTAATAGTTAATACACCAATTACTTATCAATATTCCACAATTTTTACTATTAAATCAAATCCCCAATTCCTTAATTAATTAATTGACCATATTAATTAATTCAATTTAGAATTTAAATCTCCAAAATAACTCTAGAAAATCAATAATAACATACATGTAATTTCTAATAATAAAATAGTATTTAAATAATATACCACCCACCTCGATTCATTGAGGAATGATCACCCAAAAAAAATCCCCAAAAATTGAACATCACAATGACATAAATCGGGATCCAAATTTAAAACCCTATATCAAGATCAAAAAATGATGATATCCTATATTCAAATTATAGATACACAGTCATAGATATAGATTCACAAAATCTAGATCGAGATCCAGAAAAACATAAGATAAATTCCCTCCAAAAATGATATAAGGAAAGAGGGTAAACGGGAATGTAATGATATAGGATCCACTTACCAGGAGAGGTGCAGATCACTGATATGAGTCTTGAATCGTAATGAATGGAGGTAAGATTAATTTATAATCCCTCTAAATACTCCAAAATCATAAAAAATTATGAGGGTTAGAGTTTGGGTCTAAATGGGTGAGTTTTGGGGGTTCAAGAGAATTAAAAAGAATTTTCGTATCGTTGAAAAATATTCTGCAGAGTTTCATAGGAATGATTGTATGTTTTTACTAATCGTGCAAAAACCATTAGATTTTTATTTTAGGGGTTCACGGTTTCTACTTTTAGGGTGCATGGTTTTTTTTAATGTGCTATCCATACAACTAGAAACTATTGAGGGTTTTACTATTTTCTAGTCAACTGAATACAGTTTTCACTAACCGTGCGCCAATCGTGCACAACCCTCTTTCCTTCAAATTTTCTTGAAATTCACCCAAACACACTCCAAGGTTAAACCCAATCAAAAATTACACAATATTAGCAAAAATATTATATTTAATCATTCACGATAAATCTCCTAAAATGGTCAAGATCATTTGATCTCCCCACCTTATAACATCTCATCCTCGAGCTGCACTCCCAAAGTTACCTAAGATTCCATTCCAAAATTATTGGGCCACTGAGCCCTCAAATTTTTCTATATTTACCAAGTATCTTCTTGCACATTCCCATGTTTCCATAATACATGAAATATTTTCTTGGTCTTTCCCTGAAAATTTTCTCACTATAATCTAACACATGTATTCGATGCTCTTTAAATGACGCATCTACCCCAAGTTCATCATCATCCACATCGATCCCATAGGAATGGTCGGGGTGATATTTTTAGAGTTGTGATACATGGAAAACATTATGCATAACTCTTTACTTCTATATATTATCCAATCAGTAACCCACTAGACTGATTCTATCCACAACCTCAAAAGGCCTAATGAACCTAGTCGCTAAGTTACCCTACCTCCGTATGTTTTGGTGACCCAGTCTAGGTAGAACCCGAAGGAATACACAATCACCATCTATAAAATCTAGGGGTCATCGATGGTTATCATTATATGAATTCTGTCTACTCTAATTCATAGCCATGTATTTCCAAATTACCAGTACCTTCTCGAAATTATCATGAATGAGACTCAATCCCAACAATTTAGACTCACCTAACACCATCTAATATAATGATAATATACGTAGAACACCATAACGTTCCTTGTATGGAGTCATGTTTATCAATTCATAATAACTGTTGTTAAATGGAAACTCCACAATATATAGGAATTTCTCTCAAGACCCACTGATGTTAAGAACACATGCCCACAGCATATCCTCAAGAAACTGTATATTCTGCTCCAAATTTTCATATCTCTATGGGTGTAGGTCTATACATAATAATACCTGCATACCAAGAACCTTATACAGGCCCTACTATAACGGTTAAGTAAAACGTGAGTCAAGATCTAAATCGATAGTTCATATAACCCCATCAAAAATGACTATGTCCCAAACATAAAAATATCCCAGTTGATCTACTAAAAATGTCTTTTATATATGAAACAAATTCACTACATTCATAATTATATCCATAATAGCCCAAATAGTATCATTATTCCTTGGTTTATTTAGGAGACCCATCACAAGTTCCATTGTCATGTCATCCCAATTTAATTTTAGAATTGGAAACGGTTGTAGCAAACCTCTAAATCATTGATGATATACCTTTACCTGCTAACAGGTGTAAAATCTTGTCCCAAGCCCTGCTATCTTCTTTTTCATGCATGGAAACTATAAATTTCATCATATTTCATGGTATATTTTGGTTACACCTGGATGTATCACCCACTTTAAGGCATGAAATTCCTACAAGAGGTCCTCTCGCATTCTCTTAGGCACAAAAACCTGATTTATGTCACTGAAGATCTCATCCTCATGTATGCACCAATCAAAAGGTGACTCCCCACCTTTAAGGCCTTCCCTCAAGGTCAAATATTATGATTACTCATAATTCATGTTTTGGATCAGTCTCAAATGTTTATACTCCACTGAAACAGATTCGGTATTCATCTTCTCTAAACTCTACTAAACCACCACATGCATCTCATCCAATAAAGTCATCATCTTCCACTCAACACTGGACACCTAAATCATCTGATTATGAGTTTTTCTACTCATATAATTATCCACAATGTTCCCTTCTCTAGGAACATATTCCATCTCAAAATCAAAATACTTCATATAGTCAACCCATCATTATTTATGAAGATTCAGATATTGCAGTGAAAATATATACATTAAGCTCTTGTAATAAGAAAAAACTATAAACTTATCTCCCAATAGAAAATATCACCAAAACTTTAATTCATAAACCACATCCTCCAAAAATAGGTCATGCATAGGGTATTTACTCTCATGCGGCCTCAAGTTTCGATACCAATACACCACAAAGTGATCTACCTACATTGACACAACTCCATGTCCGATCATAAAAGAATTTTAATACACTATATACTCATTACCTAGATTAGGTGGGATGAATTTTAGTGCTGATAACAAACACTTCTTAAACTCTTGGAAGGCCTTCTCACAAGATTCTAATAAATCAAACATTATCCCCTTTTTGGTCAACCACGAATGTAGTGCTGCCAAATGGGAAAATTCATGGATGAATCTCAAATAAAATCAAGATAATCCCAAAAAGCTACAGATATCAAATACATTCTTGGATTGATCCTAAGAAACCACTTCATGAACTTTCTCTGGGTCTATTGAAACACCTTCCTCCAAGATAATGTTTCCCAATAAGTGTACTTGATCGATCCAAAAGTGATAGTTAGATAGATTGGTGTATTGATGATGCTCTCTTAGTTTACTCAGGATGATGTTAATATATTGTTCATGATCATAATGAGTATTTGAGTACACCAAGATATCATTAACAAATAGAAGATCAAAATGATCCATGTACGGATGAGAGATTATGTTCATCAAGGCCATAAACACTATTGGTGCATTCTTCGACACCAACTATATTATGAAGAACTCATATAGGTCATACCAACATCTGAAATTGTTTCCTAATATATCATAATTCTTTACTCTCAACTGAAGATACCCCAATCTCAAGTCAATATTTGATAACACAAAACCACCTCTCAACTGGTCAAATAGATCATCGATTCATAGAAGCTGATAATGGTTCTTTACAGTTATATTTTTCACCTTCCAGTAATAAACACACAAGTGAAAACTCCAATCTGCCTTCTTTGTAATAAACATAGGTGATCTCCAAGGTGACTTACTAGTATAAATAAATACATTATCATCTAACTCCTCTATTTGAGTATTTATTTCTTTAAAATATTTCAGTTCTATTCTATATCGTGGAATAGATACTGGATTAGAACCAGGAATGATCTCATTGGTAAAGTCCACATCTCTCTTAGGAGGAAAACCTAATAAGTCCCTAGGAAAGACATCCTAAAATAAGTCTACTACCAGTGGAAAGACATGCTTCTTTGTAACACCTCTATCCAGTAATAAACTAGAAACATGGGTTGTGATCTCTCCCATTTTCTTAGTAATTGGTCTTACACAGCCTGTATAGATATCCCACTCTCCAAAGTTAATTTAATTTTCACCCATCGAAGACATAAAGCTCACTCTATTTTGGTAACAATCATTGTGTGCTAAGTTTTTGACCAGCCATTCTATGACCATAATTAGGTCAAAATAGACATATCCAGAATATAGAGGTCCTAGAGAAAAATGTAATCCCCAATTATGAGATTACACCCCTATTGCAAACAAATGTCTCAAGACCGTACTCCCAATGATTTATTTATCATCATTAAACAACTCACAAACTCCACTGAAAGGATCAAACATTAAAAAAAATTCAGATATAAATGAATGGGAAGTACTTGTATCAAATAAGGCACTAGCTAATGTAGTAGCTATAAGAATAATACCTCTCTCTATCAAAGGTCTAGCCTCTCTATCCACAAGGGTGGGATTCACCACATACAACTTTCCTACCCTTATTCTTTGTGATATTTTATAACTCCCTTGAGTTTCACCACTCTAATAATATGGGGATCTTTCCCAAAACAACACGTACACTGTCTCTACTACCTCAGCTAGTGTAAATCCAGCTGGAAGACTCATGTGGTGCATAAGATCCACTTTCATCACCATGGTTCCGTCTAGATCCTTCATCACGAACCTTCTATCCCAAGTTCCTAAAAAACCTCTATAGATGTCTCATCCTGCCAAAAGATCAGAACTCTATTATTTCTTATAGAAAATTTCTCTGGAAGTTTGCTGAATTACCACACTGATGGAAATGAACTTGGGTAATATCCTAAGAGGTTGATTCTATTAACTTGGCACTCTAATCCCCACTTATTTGCATAAATTTCTCATAATGATGCTTACTTATCTTAGAATACATACCTCCATATCATCTAGAAGAAAGCACATGTCTACCAGTGGAAGCCTCCTTCAGTTTCCCCTCTGAGATGAGATCCTAATTCACCAATTCTGAACACTTATTCAACCTAAATATATTCACATGGGACTTAATTCCTCACTTAAGTACATCCTGAAATTTTCTATTGAATAAGCATTAACATCCTCTAATACTATAGAGAATTTTTGTAAATATTTAAAGCATCCAATATAGTCCATCATGGACATGCTCCCCCGAGTCAGTAGAATGAACCCTTCTTCTCTTTCTTATCTCAACATCTCTGAGTAGAAGTGCTCAAATAACTTATCTGCAAATTCCTTTCATAGAATTCCATAAGCATGTCCAGTCCTCACTTGAACTTCCCACTCTTGTTTTAATAATCCTAGATGCATATAAGAAACCAGATTGAATCTCTTTTCATCCAAAGTCTCCAAAAGGTCAAGTGTTGTATTGATGGACTCAGCCTAGAATTCATCTCCCATAGGTCCACCCACTTCAGTAAAATTTAGAGGGTAATAAAACTGAAACTATCTTATTAGGTTATAAATTATCACTACTGGAAAGATGATCTTTCCCAACACTTCTATACCAACGGTTTGTAAAAACCGTTGGTATAGCTACCATTTCCCAACAGTTCACCAAAACCGTTGGGAAAGCCATAGATTTCCCCACCTTTACCAACGGTTTGGAAAACCGTTGGGAAAGGGTGGTGTTTTGAGCCTCTTTCCCAACGGTTCACCAAAACCGTTGGGAAAGAGTGACCTTTCCCAACGGTTCACCAAAACCGTTGGGAAAGGGTGGTGTTTTGAGCCCCTTTCCCAACGGTTCACCAAAACCGTTTTCAACCCACCCAAACCTTTCCCAACGGTTTTGAAAACCGTTGGGATAGGTTCTTTAATTTTTTTCCATCTCTACTAACCGAGAACATTATATATATCAAAATTTTAAATAATTATGATAATACATATATATATTTATGAAATTATGTTTACAAAAGTGATGTTAGCTTAGTGGTTAAATCATTCGATTATAAACGAGGGGTCCTGGGATCAAATCCCAGTGGATGTTTTATTTTTGGAATTTATATACCAACGGTTCCATTACCGTTGGTATAGATTTCATATTACCTATACCAACGGTTTCCAAAACCGTTGGCATAGGTCTATACCAACGGTTTTTTGAAAACCGTTGGTATAGACCTATCCCAACGGCTTACTTGGCTATGGTTCTCCAAACCATTGGTATAGGCTATACCAACAGTTTGGAGGCCTATACCAACGGTTCCAAACCGTTGGTAAAGGTTAGTTTTCCAGTACTGTCTCTTCATAAACATCTCTCAATCTCTTTCTAGGAATTTCATGAAGCAAGAGATGTTCTCTTAGAAGTACTCTCATGCTTCCTCACCTAGCACTATTGGTGCCTCAGGTTCCACTACTGGTAAATCATATCCAAACATATCTTCAGGTCATCCTCTCGACAAAAATCATTATGGAGGTAAGTCTATACAATTAAAACCACACATATTAGGACTCATAACACCATAATATAAAGTTTACATAAGTGGAATAACCACAGCGAGCCACAACAAGTATTTTCCACAAACCTTGTCACGTAGTCAAAACTGAGGTGCTATCACTACCCTTAACCATCATAAACTTAGGTCCAAGATAATTAGGGTAAACACATTAATATCAATATTATCATTTAGACATATATTTATTCATATTTTTTTATCATTTTACCATTTTCTATTTCATATTATCCACCAATTTCAATTCAATTTGACAAGAAAAGAAAACCAGTTCAACAACTTACACATAACCCATTTTATGTGTTTGCCTAAAATGATGCTTGACACAAAATAATCCAGAGTGACAAGAATGGTTCATGAAGAATCCACTCTCATTCCATCTCAGGCCATGATTCAATTATCATAAAATATCAAAAATTAATTTTCACATCACACAACAACTGTGTCACCCAAGGTAAAATAATATTCAACTATAACAACAAGAAGCAATAACAATAAACCATTCCTAAGTGCTTGAGTTTTCCCTTCAAACATGGTTTCGAAAATCCCATGGATAAGCTCATGTCCAAGCCTCAAATCTTCATTTTCTCATGTCTACCTATCCCAATAGTAATACAAAAGAAAAACAAATTAAAACTAGGATCTAATACCATTTATAATAGCTTATTCCATCCGAAGATCATGATATCGTACCCTTTAGGCCTAGCCTATATTGTTTCACTTTCCTTAGGTTCTGGACCTCAGGAATCCCCCATGAAAAGGGCATGTGATGGGTGTGGTAACCACAACACCTTATAAAGGTGTGTTTCATGCTCCCCCCCCCCCCCCTTTGATGTTGGATTTTCGTAATCATCCCTACCAGAAATTCCCAGCATCCTTGCTAGAATATCGAATGGAAACTAGCTCTGATACCACTTTTTAATATCCTTACCCAGGTGCCACATACAAGTTCCCTGATTCGGTTAGCCACATGACCCCAGGAGTGCCTCCCCGTATCCCAGAGACTATAGACTAGTAGTGTGGTTCTGATAAGTCGATCATGGGAGACTATATCCTATATTATCATAGGAATACCCCAGTGGAAATAATAAACAATAGTGGAAGAATATATATAACCATAAACAACAATAATATCTCAAGGAAATCAAAGAAGGAGATACAATATCCAAATAAAGAAGAAAACATGACATGCTAATATACATGTAAAGATTATAAAATTTAATCCCTAAAGAGAGACATTGATGAATCCAAGTGGGTCCCAAACCATGTCAAGTTCACTCAACCATTATTCATCCCTAACTCATACATCTAACATAGGGACTTTTACATTAACCTATCCTACAACAGTAATGTCTATTTAGGTACCAATCTGGAATCCCAAGTTGGGTGTGAGTAAAACTCAGTAGTACACCACCAATAGTGTCTAAAATAAATCTAGTCAATAACAAGTGTATTCATTTTTATAAATAAATAATTACAATTAATAAGTAATCAGTTATCACATTATCAATTAATATTAATTAAAACACATAAACCACTGGGTTCCCAAGGAAACCCTTACCTCAATACCTTCTTTAACCCACACCTGGTCTGAAATATGTTACATACTCATGTAATAATTCATTATGGGACAAGGGATTACATTATACATGTCACATAAATTTCATTATTATGTCTAATTGGAATCATAGTCCAATTCCAATGTTTTGGGGGTAGAATTCCATATCTAATACACTGTTTATCAATCATGAATATATATCATGGCCATAAAACATCATTTATATCACTCCAATTCTCAACTATTCATATATTTCATTATCATAGATCATCATTCCTAGAACCCAATTTATCAACCATGAAAACATATCATTAGCATAAATTGTCATTTCTAGCACCCCATTTATCCACTATGCATATATGTATTTATCATTGGCATAGATCACCATGTATAGAAACAATGCATATATTTTTTTTATTTTCATAGATTATCATGACTAGAACCAAATTTATCAACCATGACTATACATCATAACATAACACAATAAAAAATGTATCTCATTATCAATGTTTTCACATTGTCGCATCAACCAAGATTAAACAACCCTAATCCCCTTATTATAATTAACCACCACAACATCCATCTGTTAATTCATAAATTAATTAATCAAAGTCCATTAATTAGTTCAAAAAATAAATAATAATATATATTTCCTTTAATTAATTCAAAAAATAATTAACAATATTTTTCCTATTAATTAATTCACAGTTAATTAATAAAATCTCTTCCATTAATCAATTAAATAATTAATTAACAATTTCACAAACACATCATCTAAAAATTATTCA
The DNA here is from genome assembly GCA_963277665.1 of Viscum album. Lineage (NCBI taxonomy): Eukaryota > Viridiplantae > Streptophyta > Magnoliopsida > Santalales > Viscaceae > Viscum > Viscum album. Next base: position 1,669,858,841 of record OY728165.1, read on the forward strand.
GCAATTAATTATTCTCAATTTACAATTAAATCACTAAGACATTTACTCAATAATTTATTATCCCCAATTTCCGGATTAAATAATTTGATAATTAATTTACCAATTAATTTTCCATATTCCATAATTTCAATTAATCAATAAAATCCCAAATTCCTCAACTAATTAATTGACTACATTAATTAATTTAATTTGGAATTTAAATATCTAAATAAACTCTAGAAATTCTATAATCACATATACATAATTGATAATAATACTATTGGATTTGAATAACATACCACCTACCTATATTCATTGAGGAATTATCACCCAATAAAAATCCCAAAAAAATGAGAAACACAATGATGTAGATCAGGATCCAGATCTAAAACTGTAAATTAAGATAACAAATTTAATATCTCATTAATTCCAATACTAGATCCACAATCCTATTTATAGACTCACAAAATCTATATATAGATCTATAAAAATAGAGGATAACCTCCCACTAAAATAATGAAATATGGAAGGAGGATTAATAGGAATGCAATAGGATATGATCCACTTACTATGAGAGACGTGGATCTTATATATGGGCTTCGAATCAAGAATAAAAGAGGTCTAAAATCCTTAAAATTCCATCATAAATCTCTAAAATAATCCAAAAACATAATTCTCTATGTTATGGTTAAAATAGGTGAGTTTCAGTGGTTGGAGGAATTAAGAACTAATTTTTAGGCCACTAAACAATATCATGCATGGTTTCTTGGGAAGGGTTAAACAATTTCCCCTAATTTTGTGCCAGCTGCATGACTATTATTTTAGGGGTTCATATTTTATCCTTTTAGTGTACATGATTTTTCAAAATTTGTACCTTCCTTGCAACTCCATGTTGTCTAGGGTAGCACGATTTTCTATACTCAAGTTAATGGTTCTCACTAACCATGCACTCACCATGAATAACCCTCTTTCCTTCAATTTTTCTCAAAATTCACTCAATCACACCCCAAGGTAAAAACCAATTGAAAAGTACTCAATAAGAGTGAAAATATTACTAGTAAAAACACTTGGGACAAATCTAGAAAATTTGGGATCTTATATGTTATAAATTATAAATTCATTCATTTAATTTATTAGGCTTTGAGAATAAATATGTATAGTCATATATCATCACAAAAAACCACTTATGACATTTAGAGAACATTAAATGTTACTCAACATTGAACTAATAAATTGTAAAGAACTAAATTAGTAATAATTCATGCAAATTTTTTGGAAATTAAGAGCATATGATCTTGATAACATCAATGATATGTACAACCAATTTACCAATGTTGTGAATGGAATGGTTTCTCTCATTGATACTATGAAGAATAAAGTAATTATTGAGATAATACTTTAATAATTAGAAAATAATTTTCACTCAAATAAGGTTTCAAATGATGTAATATAGTATTTTATCCAATATACTATGGATTAACTTATTAGATCTTCTCTTATAAATGAGTTATAATTAAAGATAAGTGATAGTGAACTTTTTGAAAAAAAGAAAGGAGTAAAATTTAAATATTAAAAAAATATTTATTCATACACATTTTATGAATTTACAAGACCCTCTAGTTGTGAAAAATTAAATGATTTAATCAAATTTATAAATGTTTGAAAGATATTGGGAGGAAAGAAAAAAATTTAGAGGAAGTAATATTAGTGAATTTTAAGAAGGTCTTAAAAAGGAATGGTATGTCATGTAAATAAAAAAATGATTAACAATTAACGTGATATGAATGTATAAATGTAGGAAATATCAAATCTAATCATCCAAAATTAAATAAATAAGGGGAAGAAAAGAAATACAAGAAGTTGATTTTGTAATATTATCATGTTGGTTAGAGTTTAACTGAGGAGTCAAGTTCAGGATGTGAGGAATAGAAAATTTGGAAGAAAATGGATAATATTTTTTTTATGGATAAACAAGATAAGGCACATGAATCATTATTATCACCTTTATTATTTCCTAACTATGTTACTATAAATTATGATTATCAAACATATTATGATTCATATTCAAGTTCTTGTGATGAAACTCACTATGAAAGATCTCGTTAAAAGGAACTAAAAAAGAAAAAAAAAATATAGCACTTGGATAATTTATAATATATAAAGATTATTGAAAACCATAATGAGTAATGTGTTAATATGAAAATGAAAAATAAAAGGGAATGTAAAGAGAACAATAATAATAATAAATTTTATCATGTTCTAATTATAAATAGCATAAAAATATTAAAAAAAGAAAATGATAATTAAAAAATGAGAATAAATTTCATAATGATTTTATATCTACAAATAATTAAGATCATGAAATAATATTTAAATTGGTTTTAGATGAAATTTCCAAAGTGTAGATATAATTCAAGAAGCTAATGGAGTATAATACTAAACTTTAAAATTCATATTCATACTCAAATTAAAAAATCTATAAAGACATGTAAAATTCTCAAAAAGATAATAAAAAACTTATAAAGTGGTATTTGTTCTAAAAGGAAAACAGTGAACAATTTATAGGGGGGAGAAAAGTTTTACAAGATGATTTCTCTGAATTGAATGAATAAAGGAAAATATTTTTTTATTTACAACAAGTATATTCCTATGATTTTTATTATTTTGATCATCAAAATTACTAATAGAGAGGGTTCTGATTTCACTAATTTTGATTATGGATCATTTGGACTGTATGCGTCATTTTTATCCTTAAATCATATTCAATCATTATGAAACAAAAGGAAATTTCATTCAAAGTATTATTTTATTGTTAAGAGTACTAATACTTGTATAGCATGAGTTCTAAAAGGAATATATTAAAATCCAATAGGTTTGAAGCTTTTCTAAATTCATAGGAAATTATTACTCTAATAAACAGAATGAATATTTTCTAACTTTAATAAACTAATATGGTGGAATGCTTCTAAATTGTTTGTTTTTATGTCTTGAAAACCTATTTATATAGATTTCATTTATTTTCATCAAGAATGTAATTTAAATTTTTTAATTATTTAGGAATACATATAAATTATTTTAATATCATTTTTAAAAAATCCATTAATTTAGGGGGACTGTATATTTTAATTTTACATGAACCTGAAGTAATCCACTTAAATGTGAAACAACTATTTCAGTTTTTAAGTGACAATTTTTATAAAAGAACACTACATGAAATTATGTTTTATGATTTAGTTTTAAATATGTTTATCACTTGTTTATTATTATTACCCCTATTGAAATTTAAACTGGATTCAAGTACTTACGAGTTCAAATATGTTTTTTGAATCTTGTGTATGATAATAGTTTTATCCTTGATTATAATTTTCATATTTATACTGAATATATTTAGCATGAGAAAAAAATATATGTTATTAATTCATTTTAGAATGTTTAGTTTGAAAACTTAAATATATTTTTAAAAGTATAATTCATTCATATTTCCAAATCATAAAATCTGGTATTAAATATGGATGATAAATTCATTGAAATTTATCATGCATCAAAATATATGTTTTCTTTATGAAAAGTAATCATATTAAAATTATTTCTTTATTTTTTACTGGAATATGCTAAATTTAGTTTTTATTTTTTAATTTGTTCTAAATTATTTTAAATTTACTTGATTAGTTTTTAAGAGAGTCATAAATTTAGGGACATAATATTTGCTCGAAGTGTTTTTATTTTTATATTGAATCAATTTATGGGGAGTATTTTCATTAAGTATTAAATAGTGAATTGTTATTAAAAATCTATTTTACAATCCATGTTTATATTTTAGTTTGTATTTATGAGTTTTAGAATTATCTCATTAAATCATTATGTGTTGACGGAGTTTTGATTATTGAATTTTTTACCATATACTTTAGTTAAAGAGGTTTATTTACATTATTTTATAAAATCATGTTAAATTATTGTAATTGGTTTTTATCATTTCTAAATTTTTTATTTCTTTTTTTTATTTATTTTCATATAATTAGTGTGAATAAAAAAGTGGAAATAATTTTTTTTTTCAAAATAGTTTTTGATAAATTTTAAAAAGGCAGATATTAGTTTTGTGTTTTTGATTTATAAATTCTGCATTTCAATTCATAAAAAGGGGGATATTTTTAGTTATGTGATATTGGGAGTTTTGGAAGATCAAATTTTATTATTTTGATAAATCTAAAACCATATTTTGTGAATTTTTTGTTTTTATTATGGTTATAGATGTTTTAATTTAGTTAAAGAATTACAATTTTGATACCGTTTTTCTTAATTGTTTCATTATAAATTATTTATTTTAATTAAATTACATTTCATATTAAATTGAATTTATTTAATGTTTTATCTTATGTATTATGTTATTGTATATCTTATTACATGTGTTTACTGGTTTATTTTAAAGCATGGTTTATTTTTTTATAATAATATTTTTAGAAAATTAAATAATAATTTAATTATCTTTATTTATTCATATTTTTTATTATTATTTATAATTTTTTTAAAATATTTTGAAAAAATAATTTTCTAAAGATTTTTTTTACCTTTAGGTAATCCTTTCAAAGTTATTATTATCCTTACACGAGTTTGGTATACACCTTCATAACCTTTCTTCTACACTTATGTGAGTTTTTTTAATTATTCTTTAACATTACCTAGCTTGGTTTTACCCTAACTTAAGTTTTAAAAACTTTTATTTACTCTTATATAATTAGTTCAATCTATTTTATGATTATAAAAGTTCAGATTACCTTTGTTCAAGAATTTCTTTCCCTTAAACACCTTTATGTAATTTTTTGTTTACCTTTCCATAAGTTTAATCTTACCCTTATTTTAAATATAAAAATGTTATTCACCCTTACATAGGAAATTAGCTACCTTTATGTTGTGTATGGAATTTATAGTTTATCTTTACTCAATGCTAAAATACCATAAAGTAACAACTACAAAATGTAAGTTACCCTTACATACCATGATAGTTACCTTTATGTAATATGTTTTACCATATGAAAGATACTTATTACACTTACATAACTAGTGAAAATGTTGGTTATCCCTTACACTACATTGTGTATCCTTACACAGTACATGTATACCATTATTCATCACATTTAAAATCATTTATACCATTACATGACCCATGTAAAAACTTGTTCATCCATAAATAATTTTCTTTATGTAGTGTATTGATTACCCTAAACTAGTTTATTCATAAACCATTTTATCCTTACTCTATGTATTGAATTTTTTATTTTTCTTCTTGATGGTAGAAGAAGTAGGTCCTCGATGTAACAGTGTTAGGAATGAAGCACGAGGACTAAAATAAATAATTTAAGCATGGTATTCAAAAAAAATGTAATGGAAATATTTCATTTTTATTTCAAACCCTATTTAAATGTGTGTTGAATAATTAGGAAACATCCTTTTGGAGATAGTTCACATAATTTTAAGGAAGATATATCTGTTGAGAAATTATGTCTATAAATAATGGTCAAGGAAAGTGGTCGAAAACATACCCTAATCTAGATGAATTATTCAAACTGTAAACTTATTAGGTCAGAAAAATTCCACATTGATGATTTTTTAGGTATTTTTGGTTTCCTGAAATTTATCTATTCTTTATCAAATCATTATGTTCTTAAGATCACTAATTCACACCAACCTTATTTATCGACATTTTCTTAAATTTGTATTAGATTTTATATTTTGTATAATTTTATGTATTTTTTCACTAATGGTTATACCTCCTTTTAAATTTAGTATTTTTTTTATACTTACCATATTAAAATTCATTCACATGGGTTTGGTTTATCCTGTATAATTTACTAGTTTTTTAACCCGTAAAAGGAAAAGTGATAAGCTAGGGATTATCCTTAGAAAAGATTTTGTTCTTCTTATTCCTATAAATGGTTAAAAAGGTTTATTCTTACATGTAATAGGATATTTCAAGTATTTACTTGTAAAATAATTGTTTCTACCTTTTTTTAGTGATTATCAGTCATCTAATCAAGTTAATGAGGACTGAAGAGTAGCGTAGATTCATGGTGAAGAAAACTACTATAAAAATCCTTCTATTATTTTATTCTTATTATTTTTATGCATACTTTTACGAACACTATACTCATATTCATATTTTATTGTGTTTTAATAAACATTACTATGATAATTATTTGATTTAGTTAATAATGTTTTAAAGGAACATTCACCACAAGTTCATCTTAACTTTAATAACTCTAGGAAAATAGTAATCTCATCATGAAAAGAGATATAATTGATATAGATATCAGTAATAGTAAAAATTAGAAGACAATATTATCTAACCAAGGATCCACTATATATAATCATGACCGCCACACCACATGATTAGTATCAGGAAAGGATTCTCATACAAAAAATCATCAGAACATGTGATCTTAGCATTAACAATGGACCCTATGTTTAGTTCATCCTTTAGTATAGTAGTAGGTGTCGACTCCTCATACTCAAGTCCATAGATAATGTTATCATTATCCTCACCAATAATTAGTGGAACTCTAATAGGTATAAATCCAATAATTCCCAACTCATTACTCTGCATGGAAGTTACCATATGATACAAAATCATATTAAAAATAATAATCCAATCATGACTGGATCATAGTGTAATGATGAGATAAATTCAAGAGAGATAATAATATTTTACCTACTATAAATCATAAAATAGTTCCCTTATCATAAAAAATCATGTTCATATATCACGTCTTAAATAATATATGATATATGTATCAACTTAAAAATAGAATGTTACTAATTATCTAATTCTATAAGTCAGTCAAACAATAATAAGATTCCCTATATATGAATTCATTAGCTACCACACCCTAGTTGGGTTCTCTAACCCATCAGATTAAAATTTAATACCTCTAACACTCTTTTCCTTATTTTCCCAAAACAACTAAAACCTCGCAGATGAGTAACTCATAACTCCAACATAAATCCAAACCAAATTATTTGATACTTCCTTTTTATAACCCAAACCCACTAAAAACCATCTATATATTGATGGTGAGATCAATTTTTAACCTCAAATCCTTCTTGCAATAGGTCATGGGTTGGAAACTACATCAAAGGTTTAAATTTTAGTAATGGATGTAATTTTCCTCTAGAGAACATTTAAACCAAAACCATGAATGTTGGAACAACCTAAATCAAAAAAATTAAATATATTAAATATATTATGTCATATAAAATAATAAAAAATACATGAAAACTACCACTAAATGTGTTTATTAGTTTAAAATATACTATTGATGGCCTTCTCGGATTCCCATAAGAATGCACCGCATGCACTTCTATAAATTCAAATTTTTTTTTGAATGTTAGCATGAACCCTCCCATCCCTCATATCTAAACTCCCCCTTTACCTTAATCCATCAGTCTACTCTCTTCCTCGTCTACTCATCCTTTTAATGGGATACTCTTAGGGAAGCTCGGAATGCCTTTTTATCTAGGATATTAATTTATGCTCAACCATAAAGTGGTGAAAGATTATCTCCTTGAATATATTACCTAGAAAGAGGTATCGCTTTTAGTTATTCTTAAAATTAAAATGGTTATTCCATAAAAATTATATTTGGAGGGTTCATCGGTGCTTTATTTTCTAGGAGATTGTTTCTATGTGGCCTAAGACATTCAAAAATGGATGCTAGTGGCCAGTTTCGGTCCTGAGCGTCTATCTCTACCAAAGTTTCAGGATTTTGTAGGTTCTTGGGTCTTATCCACTTCATATTGGGTGTCTTTTATTCATCATAATTCCCTGTTTATGGTGTTTCCTTCAAGGTATTATTTCATTCTTTTTCAGTCCTAAATCCATCATGTGTTTGGAAAAAAACACTTCATCCTTTCCCAAAGGTCTATGGATGTTCATGCTGGTAGGTACTCTTCTCAGGCAGTGATATGGCTATATATTCCTAGTGTAAACATATACATCCTCAACCTATCCTTCCTATAGGGTGTCAATTATGCGCGCAGGACTTTCTCGTTTGTGGAATAATGGTCTCTTAGTCAGCTTGACAGCTCAATTGATTGAATATGCATGGATCTATATCTTTTGAAGCCTCTTCCACCTCATATTTTCCATCAAGATGGTGATGTGGTCACCTAGGGGTAGAAGTTCATTTATGTTTCTCCATATATATTCTATTTGGAATACCTTTTTTAATGTATATCTCTATAAATATAAAGGATGTCATGTTCTGGTATTAATTTTTCTCACCCAGTGTCATCTCCTAGTGCCATTTTTGGGGTGTGAGTGCTCAGGGGAGGTGTGCTGGAAGGGTCATCCTTGCAAGGTTCTATATTTGAAGCCTCCCTTTATAGGTTCTACTATTTTAATCTACCTCCATTGGTGATTTTATCCTTCTCACCCTGTGTTTCCTTCCTCGACCTTCATTCCCCTATGGACAAGGAGTGGTGTGTATAGAAATAGTTGTTTATTGTCTAAGGAATAATTTGACAGTCGATGATGCTTAGTTATAGGACCTTTATCAATAGCTTTTTAAGGTTCTCTAGCATAGTAAATCAATGGTTCCCTCATTTTCTCCTTCAACTGGTAACAACCCTTCAGATCCAAGCTCTTCGGGTAGCTCCCCTCTTCTCCTCAAGAATGCCTTTAAAGTGTTGTCTACCAATACATATCACCCCTTAGTGTTGTAGATTCCATTTGAGGAAGTCATTATGTGATTATCCTCTCCCATTAGTGACTGTACAAGATCACAATCCAAAATATGTATGGACAGTAATACCCTCCATTGTAGTGATATCTAGGCACCAAGATCCCTCTCTAGGTGTTTGTTCATCCAATGATTTCTCTAACAATTTGGAATTATCAGGTCTTAGGTTCTTGGGTGAAATAATTTTTAATTGGAAATTAATTTCAGTATAATAATACTTGCCTTGTTGTGGTGATTGAACTCAAAAAAAATTCCTCTTGGCTACCTGAATTTTCTCATGGGATGGGTGTCTGCAGCTGCATGCACAGTGATCTCGTGAGTAGTAACATATGGAATTTCTAGAAAAGTGGTATAGAAGTGGAAAGGGTGAACTTACATGATCATTTTATTATAATAAAGATAATTACTAGGTCTATTTTCTATTTATTCTCATTTTTCTATGCCAAGTGTGAGGTGGTGGTGAGGGGGAAACATTGGTGTGAGCTATGAATCTTCTTCTTAGGTTGTACGGCTTGGTTTATTGGTGTAGATTTTAATAAAATTGTAGATTCCTTAGAAATTAAAAGGGGATGGTTGTATCCATGGAAATCTAGTCAAGAATTTATTAATTTTCTCTTATAAACTAGAATCATGGAAATGGGGTTTTTAGGTGATAAGTACACCTAGTGTAATAATCAAAAGGAGAGAAGATAGATGTGGATCTTACAGGTTATATGTTTCAATAATAACCTGAATGCTACTTTACCCCATATTTTCAAGTTCTCTCATACCATTCTTCAATTCAAATCAACTTGGGGTCACATAATGTAAAGGGTTTTTGCTTCTTCTTCTCTAATTGATGGTCCTATGATTCAAGAATTATTTATATGGTTAAATCATCATCAGAAAAACTAATAAATTATTATTTTTGGGTTTTCTTAGAAAATAAGTATAAACATATAAACACTGACCTATAGTATTGGAATATAAATAAACCACCCCATTTCCTTGAAAATTATTCCCTAAATCTAAATATCAAGAAACTTGAATCTATATGGAGGATGGTTTAAGGATTACATTTTTGATATTCTTGTTCACAAAAAGTACCATATGTCAGATATTATTTTGGAGAAAGAGGGGGAGGCTTGATCCCTAGCCTGGAATTCCGTGGGTAAATTTGGGTGACTATAATATTTTCTTTTTCATTCTTTTATTAAAGATAATATTCATACTTTTAGAAAGAATATAATTATACAATATGGGTGTCTCATAAATGATCCAGTATTCATGGGAGGTATAACAATTACCTTATTTAAATCCTTACTTGTTTATGTTAACCATTGTATGCATATTAGATATTTTTGGGTCCATACAGCTATATTTGATGTCATTCGTCGAGTGGTAACCAATTACAAAAACTCTATTTATCAATCTATTCCACAAGAAAATGAAATTTTTAGAGGCTGTTAGCTCCCTCAATCTAGAAAGTTACCTCTCTCCAGATGTGTTCCTGAGGTCTTTCAACATGGTCAGGTGGAGTATAGTTCAGAAGGATTTCATTGATCCAATATAGTATTTGATTCATGGATGTGGTCACTCTTTGGTGAAATGTTTCACTACCTTTGTTATAATCTAGAAATTGAATGATCCTTCATCCCAAATCCAATTTAGACTAATCATCATGTGTGATTTTCTTTACAAAGTGTTAGTTAGAATATTCAATAGAATACTATCCTACCTACTATCAAAATTTATCTTTAAGGAGCATCATGGTTTTATTATTTTGATATATATTCAAGGTGATATCGGAATTTCCCATGAAATGATTAACGATATCAATGTGAAGGATCTAGGTTCAAATATTTTCTTCAATTTCAACATATAAAAAGTATATGATAGGTTGGAATAGAATGTTATTATCAAGGAAATCTGTTTCCTGGATTTCCCTACTTGGTTTGTTTACTTATTTTTTAGATTATGCAGTTTGAAATTCTTATATATTTCTTTTATGGCTAGAAAGTGAAGTTTTATGATATCAGTTAGGGGGATATATAGAGGGGACCTATTTTCCCCTAGTATTTTCATCTTGATGTAGGATTTTATTAGAACATATAATTCTCACTCGCTCCATATTTTGGAAATTCTTCTTTATGGGTACAAGAGTGGTTTTAATGAAGTCTCTTAACTTTTATTCATTGATGATATGGGTTTTTTCCTCAATGGAAGTAGGAGGTATCTTTATGGATTTAACAAGGTCATAGAATATTAATGTATATAGAGTATCCAAATTTTTAATTGTGATTGGAGTTGTGTCTATATCCCAAATCATTGTTATAAAAGACATTATAATGTGATTGAAAATCATATGGGTTTTCATCAGAGATGTTGTCCTCTAGAATATATGGGGGGCCTATCTGACATAGAAGAATTCATATATCTCATTTTGATGGGTTAGTATACATGATTACTAAAATAATTAATAATTGTAAAAATATATTCCTCTCTTTTAGTGTATGGACCACTTCGGTGAATAGTGTCCTTACGTGCATCCCAATACATGTCTTTTCAGTTTGTAAAGTTCTGAAAGTATTCACTAGAGATATTTATAAAATATTAGTCTGATTCATTTGTAATTCTCACTTATATGGAAGATTTCATTGGGCCTCGTGCTCAATAATAGATAAACCTTCATGGAAAGGTGAGATCAATTTGAGGGATGTCGTCAGAATCATGACTATTTTTTTATCCAAGATAGCTTTGGATGTTTCAGAGGGTTGGACTCTTTGGGGAATATTCATCATAAAAAAATATGGGAAGAATCTAATACAATGGATGGGGAAGGTCTCCATGTATTTAGGTCATATACAAATACACATTCCATTTATTCTACATAATTCCTAATGGATTATAGGATGTAGAGATATTTTCTTCATGGATCAAAACTAGACAGGTATGGTGCTCAGTTTTCCAGGGTTTATGACACCAAGCATTTTTTAGGCTCTTTGAAAAATACCCCATATTCATTGAGGTAGTGCTCAACTAGTAGTAGTGTTAATTTTTTAGGAGTATCCATATTAATGATGAAAAGGACTATGGTGTTTCCATGGGCATGCCTCCGTGAAAATTATTTGTAAAAACGTATAGACATAAATTACATGTCAATTATATGGATGATATAAGGGGCAGTATCCTTTTCTAAAAATCCATCCCACTAAAATATAATTTCATAATGTGGTGGATAAGAAGTCACACAATTCCTACTTATTAATAAATAAAATGTATTGGATTCAACTTAGTATCATAGTGCATGTGTTGTATGAACCTTAAAGAAGAAACTATGGGCCATGTATTTTTTGAAGGTGACTAGGTCGTGTTTATCTGCAGTGTTTTTGGTGAATTAATAAGGGTATGTCCTAAGTTCCTAAAGGATTATATTTTATTCACTTTTGTTTTAATAGGGTTGTAGAAAATAAAACAGAGAATAAGGCAAGATAAATACTCCTAGTTGTCAGCTATTTTTGTATTCAAAAATCTATGAGGAAATCCAAACATAAAGTAGTTGGTTGTTCAAAATATCACATGGTTATTAGATCTAAATTATAGGTGGATGATTGGGTTACCTTCCTTAAATTCTAGGGGATGGACCCTTCCCTATGGAATATATTGAAATCTCATGAGAAAAATACCCCAAGGTAGTAAGAGAGTCTATAGGGGCACTGGATTCGACGTAACTCCCCCCCCCCCAACGGATTAAATCTCAATGTTGATAGGTTTAACAGATTTGTTATCATGCGGGGCGGAGGTATTATTCATAGGTTTTTTGATTTAGTGATATTTTCCTTCATTGAAAATAATGGGATGGATTTATTTCTTATATATGTGTCTAGTTCCTTGCACAACCAAATTGAACTATGTTGTGAGAATAATATAGATCTAGCCTCTATAAATATAGAAATTATCGTCATCCTCCACTCTCTTCAAGATCGGATCTCTATCCCTTGGTCTATTATCTATTGTATCACCATGTGTATATCCTTTATCAAAGAACACATTACCCAATATCACACCTACTCATAAGGAAATAAATAGGATGAATACATACCTTAAAATTTTTAAGCTCATGGTATTAACTTTATTTCTAGATTCATCTCCCTCCCTCTTGGATAGCTAGATATTTTCTGGTGCGATTCTCTAGGGTTCCACCACTTTATAGCCTCCATGATTTAGTCTTTTACCTTTTTAAAATTAAATAATTTTATTGGTGTCTTATTTTATGAGATTCATGACCAACTAACACTATATAAGTGTAAGGTTTTTTATATCCACATACTAAGTTGGTCATCCCCTAAAGATAAACACTCAAGTCAGTATCAAGTATGCACAATAATCAAAGAGGTAAAATCAAAATGCGTAGCCAAATATTCATATATTATTTCACACTAGAAGTAAAATATGTTAAAAATATAATAAACTATGACATACTCCAATTGTCATAAGATATTGGACATGGGTCTAGATAATTCTATAATTCTAAAATAAATTATCCTTATATCAATCTCATTTAAGTATTTTTTTTCCAATGATCTTGAAATAGCGTTGTCGTGGGTGCCCTCAAATGATTAGTGTAATTTGGGGTACTTAGGTGCAGCAGAGTGGCTGACCAAGCTCGTCTCTCAAAGGAGGAAGTGAATTTAACAACTTATTAGAGGTATTCTAAAAAAATAAAATAAAATAGAATAGAATAAAAACACTACTTTAAAGGATTGGGGTTTTTTGTAGTTTATTAATCTAGAAGAAGTTTGTTGGAAGAATATTGTATAATTTTTTTTGTTTTTTAGTTTTGAAATGAATTTCGATTAAAATGACACAACAAGAAGATGTTTTTTTAGAAATCTATTTAAAAGGCGTAATCGATCTAACTCTACCTCTTCACTTTATTATTAATCATTATCATTTAAATTAACATTTACTTAATTATGATCCCTTAATTTGTTAAATCCCGAACCCTATGAGAATTAACTTTACCACGAAGATGATGTGAATTTAACCCTAGGCTAACTTCGGAACATGCAATCGCAGCACCCTGCTTTGATTGATGTTCTAATATTAGCTTATGGTCAGTGGTAAATTAAGGCTCATATCCATTATGTAAATGAGGATGAATTGTGTTTAGGGATTATATTTTAACTCTACAAATTTATCCCGTGTGGTCTTGTATTACCGATTAAGATCGCGCTCTCACAATTTACACAAAATCCCAACCTCGCGTGTTTTTGTGTTAATTGTTCAATTTATTGCTTAGTTTCTTGTAATTTAAAAACACAATTCGTGGATCATATTATGTGAATTACAGTAGCTCATTGATTCAAAATAAATTAATGAAAAAGGATAGAGGTCGATCGATTACTAAAAAGAACTACTCTTCCATGGGTGGTGTAATCATCGTAGAAGCGTTTTTCATGTGCAAAGGTTTAAAATGGGTATAACCCAATAACGCTTCTACTCAAGAACTCCAGCCCAATTATGAATATTAATAGAAGAATAAATTTAAACAAAACATAAGAAAAGAGAAGAAATAAAAGAAGAACAAAGAAGTTTATTACATAAACAAAATCATTACAACATGAAGGAGAAGAAGAAGGCTTCGATGAGGGGATCCTTTCTTCAAGAGCTACCCCTCTTACAATGGTTGTAGAATTTGGGTGAAACAAATTATCCTCTGCCTCCAATCTCCCAATGCACGTCCCAACCCCTAAAAATGAGAAAAACTCCAATTTATAGATGGGAGGGGATGAGAGGTTACAAGTGGTCTCAAGTGTGAATGTGGAAATTCGGCCAAATATTTTAATGTAAATTGCACCGCCCATTTGACCACCAAAACTCGTGAATTGTCTGGCCTTCCATAAGGATAAAATGTTAGGATATGGTTCCTCTATCTCCTCTCCAATTTGGGCTCAATACATGCCCATATGTAGGAGTTATGTCCGAAATACAGAAGCTTATCCATTCTGGCGAGTCTAGCCCATCTTTGACTTTATGGACCAATTACTCCATTAAAATGCATTCTTTTGATCTAGTGTCCTGAATAAAAGTTGTAGATAATTAAGTTTTGAACACTGTTACAAAATTGAAAATTCAAATAATAAATATAAAAATATTTATATTCGAAATACTACAGTGCACTATTAAAGGTAAAACTGGAATTTTCACCAAATTTTCAAATGAATGATCAAATCCCAAATATTTTATAAATAAACATATTTAACACAATGTGAGGAAATTATATCATTTATTATAAATAAAATATTCAATAAAATAGTGTTTTATCAACTCCCCCACACTTACCCTTTTGCACACCTGGGCAAAACCTCATATCAAGTAAACATCAATATCAAATCAAAACCAATTTTAAAACACATATCCTTAAGATCAATCAATTTCACACAAAGAATCAAAATATATAATGCCTCATAAAAAACCTTATTTCAAGTTCTCCATTTATATCATTCAATATATTTCCACTTCATTTATCCTCCCATGCACAAAACACTTACCTCGCTTGAATTTTCTCTCATCACTCAAATATCAATTTTTTTGCAATGTCTTTCTCATCCAAACTCATACAAGGGTCACCATAGGCTTGATAGATTCCTATATTGCTACCCGATGTGAGTCAAGGACATATGTTTGTCATGAGGACTTTTCAGGGTTGTTCTGTGGCTTTCGGTTGGTAGGATTAAGATGTGAAAAACTCTGAGGCTGAATGAGGAGGGCTTGACTCTTTTGAAGCAAAATTGCATTAATCTAATTTTCACTTAAATATGGTCTTCTCTTCAATCCTCATAGTATCAATTCAGCTCCATCATCATGAAAAGTCATGAAAGTTTTACACCATTCATCATTTCAGCATAAAAAATGTCAATCTTCTCAAACATGATTTTCTGGAAAGCTTCAGATGGGCACAAATTTCCACCTCAATTAGAAGCTCTAGAAAAGGCACAGCTTCACTTGTCATGAAAGCTCTAGAAAAGGCACAGCATTCAATATAATGACTTTCTTTAGCAGCAAACACATCTCTTCAGAATTTAATTTTCCACCCAAAGCATCACAGAATGTGGTGGCAAAACCCAAGACAACTTCCCCCACACTTAAGCTCAACTAGATTATGCAATTTCACTTCAAGAGTTGGTTGGATAGGGAAAATTGGCTTGTAATGTGGCTAACCTAACAGGCTTTTCATGGCTTCTAAGGGATAAAAGGATAAAATATTCAAGGTAGGCCATTATAAAAAAGGATTCTTTGAAATAGGGGCTTTAATACCAAACAAATGCCTCAATAATTTTAACATAAGTACCTCAAACCCTCAAGTTTTGACAGGAATATATCAAATTCTGGTTAAATCAAGTATGGTTTGGTTATCTCAAGAAGTGAGGTGAATGTAAAGAATATGAAAATAATGGTTTATAAGCCTCACAGGAAAGCGATTTCAAATATAAAGACAGTGAGATTGGCATGGAATTCAAAATTCAGCATACTTTTCATGAAATTACTAAATATTTGAACTTGAAAAAAAGTCATTTCAGCATTCATTTAAGCTTAGTTTCAAGGGGTAAATTGTTTCACTTATTGATATGGATCAAAAAATGGTGATGAGAATCATTTTAGCTAAAAATGTTTCAAAAAACATAGAAAATTGTAAAATAAACACACAAAATTTGAAAAACACACAATTTTTTTTTGAAAAACACGCAATTTTTTTTTTGGTTTTTTTTAAACAGGAAAACAATTGAAATTATTAAACTAAAAGGTTCCCTCCCCCACACTTAAAATATTGCATTGTCCTCAATGTGAACCCGTGAGATGATATATGCACATGAAATGCAGAATTTTTAAATAGGACAAATAATATAAAAGTGAAAGTGTTAGGAACAGCCTGATGTGATCAAGTGATGATGGGGTCATGCAGTGTGATAAAATCCACTGCATCAGTAGGATGTCCCTCAATGTATCTCTTCAAACATTGCCCATTGACTATAAATCTCCGTCCAGTGTCCTCTTGTGTGATCTCCACTGCACCATAAGGAAAAACATGAGACACAATATAAGGACCTAACCATCTGGAACGCAACTTACCAGGCCTCAACTTCAGTCGTGAACTATAGAGAAGGAATTTCTCTCCAACATGAAACTCCCTTTGTTGGATCATTTTTTCATGATATGCTTTTTATCTTTCCTTTTAGAGCCTTGAGTTCTCATATTATGACAGTCAAATCTCCTCAAGCTCTTGAATTTGCAACTTCCTTGGAATTCCATCTTGGGCCAAATCCATGTTGCATTTTTTTTATAGCCCAATATGCCCGATGCTCGACTTCCACGGGGAGATGACATGCTTTCCCAAAAACAATCCGAAATGGGGACATACCAATGGGGGTCTTGTATGCTGTCCTATAAGCCCACAATGCATCATCCAAGCACTTGCTACAATCCTTCCTATTTGGCTGCACGGTTTTCTCCAAGATTTGTTTCAACTCACGATTTGAAACCTCAGCCTGGCCATTTGTTTGGGGGTGGTATGGTGTTGATGTTTTGTGTGTCACCCCATACTTTCAAAGGAGGGAAGCAAAATTCCTATTGCAAAAGTGTGTCCCTTGGTCACTGATGATGGCCTTTGGTACTCCAAACCTACAAAAAATCTGTGCTTTGACAAATTCCACAACAACATGAGATTCGTCAGTCCTGGTGGCCTTGGCCTCCACCCATTTACTCACATAATCAGAAGCAACCAAAATATACAAAAATCCAAATGAACTAGGAAAAGGACCCATAAATTCAATGCCCCATACATCAAAAATCTCACAAAATAGTATGGGTTGTTGGGGCATCTCATGTCTCCTAGAAATGTTCCCAGTGTGTTGGCAACGAGAGCATGACTTACAAAACAAATGTGCATCATGGAACAAGCTAGGCCAATATAATCCAGAGTTCAAAACCTTCCTAGCTATCCGTTGGGGTCCAAAGTGTCCACCACAAGCAAGTGTATGATAGAAATGCAAAACAGACTCAAACTCATGATCGGGAACACACCTCCTAATGACTTGGTCACTACACATGAGCCAGAGGTAAGGATCATCCCACACATAATACCTAGACTCACTTTTTAATTTTTGGACTTGATGCTTCTTCAAATTTACTGGGATTTCATAGGCAACAATGTAATTAACTAAATCAGCATACCAAGTATGCTTACCTGAGATGGTATAGAGATGCTCATCGGGGAAAGTGTCCTGAAGTGGTACCTAGTCCAAGGTGTCACCCTCTAGTGTGTGAGTAAGCCTACTCATGTGGTCTGCCACCAAATTCTCTGACCCCTTCTTGTCCTTTATCTCAAGGTCAAACTCTTGAAGAAGGATCATCCAACGGATAAGTCGTGGCTTTGCATCTGGCTTCTTTAGGAGGTACCTCAAAGCTGCATGGTTAGAAAAAACAACTACTTTAGAGCCCAATAAATATGAACAAAATTTATCTAAAGCAAATATGACAGCAAGAAACTCCTTTTCTGTGGTAGTGTAGTTTTATTGGGCTGAATCCAGTGTCCTCGATGCATAGGCGATCACATGTGAACGTCCTTCCACCCTCTGAGATAAGACAGCTCCAACCGCGAAGTTGGAGGCGTCACACATAAGCTCAAAAGGAATCTCCCACTATGGGGGCTGTATGATAGGTGGAGTGGTCAGACGTTGTTTTAGATCATCAAATGAATTCCTGCAAGAAACATCAAACACAAAATCAGAATCCTTTTGAAGTAATCTTGACATAGGAAGAGAAATCTTACTAAAATCTTTGATGAAGTGCCGATAAAATCCTACATGCCCTAGGAAAGATCTAATATCACACACACATGAAGGATATGGTAAGGATGAAATAATGTCTATCTTAGATCTATCAACCTATATCCCATGTTTTGACACTACATGCTCTAAGACAATGCCATGCTCTACCATGAAATGACACTTTTCAAAGTTCAGGACCAGATTCTTCTCAATACAACGATTCAACACCTTTCCCAAACTCTTTATACATTCATCAAATGAGGATCCATACACTGTAAAATCATCCATAAATACCTCCATTCAGGTCTCAATAAAATCAGAAAAAATACTCACCATGCATCTCTGGAAGGTACATGGGGCGTTGCAAAGTCCAAATGGAATCCTTAGGTAGGCAAAGGTACCGAATGGGCAGGTGAATGTCGTCTTCTCCTGGTCCTCTGGAGCTATAGGAACATGAAAATGTCCAGAAAATCCATCCAAGAAACAATAGTGTGTCTTCCCAGCTAGTCTCTCAAGCATCTGATCAATAAATGGGAGGGGAAATGGTCCTTGTGAGTGGACTGATTTAGTTTCCTATAATCAATACACACACGCCAACTATTTTGCACCCTCATTGGAACTAACTCATCTTTCTCATTTTTAACAACAGTAACACCACTTTTCTTAGGCACAACCTGAATAGGACTTACCCACTGAGAATCTGAAATGGGAAATATTATACATGCCTCGAGAAATTTCTCAACTTCCTTTTTAACAACTTCCAGGAGGGTGCGATTGAGTCTCCTTTGTGGTTGTCTCACCGGTTTAGCCCCATCCTCAAAGAGAATCCTATGCATGCAAATGGAGGTTCTAATACCTGATATGTCAGCCAAGGTCCACCCAATCGCCCTGATGTTCTCCCTCAAAATATTCAAAATCTTTTCTTCATGTTCAAAAGGGAGATTGTTAGCAATGATAACAGGTAATATCTCACCATTCAACAAGTATGAGTATTTCAGATTTGGTGGCAATGGATTGAGTTCTAATGAAGGAGGGTGTAATATGGATGGAGACATTGAAGGAACTGAAATATGTGCACAAAGAGCATCAGTATCAGAATAGACATCATCAAAATCATAGAATAAAGAATCAAATCCATCAGCATACTCAACAGCCATTTCATAATCAGAGTGAACATGATCAAAATCAGAATATGAATCCACATCAAAATCAAATCCAAGATAGGATTGTGTATCAGCAACATGTGCGGAAGTGATCTTAGACATCAAACTCGAACCAATACTCATAATCTCCCTAAGAATAGGACAATAAAATTCTATGGAGTTTTTATTTGGTGGTTCAAAATGGGAGATAACAAAAGAAGAATGGTCCTCTGAGGGGTACTTCATGGAATCCATAACATTAAATATCACAACTTTATCTCCAAACTCCATGGAAAGTGTACCCTCATTGAAATTTATGATAGTTTTTGCAGTCTTGAGGAAGGGACTACCTAAGATAATGGGGGCATGAGAACTTACCTGATCATCCTCCATGTTAAGCAGATAGAAGTCTGCTGCAAAGATCATGTCTCTTACCCGAACAAGTACATCCTCAAGAACTCCCACTGGATATGTCGTAGCTCTATTTTCCAACTACACCACTACTCTTGTCGGCTTCAACTCACCAACCTGCAAGGAAGAGAATACAGAGCGAGGCATCACATTTATGGATACTCCCAAATCACAAAGAGCATCATAGAAGTTCAACTCCCCTATGGTACATGGGATGGTGAATGTCCCGGGATCCTTGCACTTTGTTGGCATTGCTAGAGGTTGTGTAATGAGTGTCGATACATTCCTTCCAAGGTTTATCCTCTCATTCCCCTTGATCCCTCTTCGATTGCTGTAGAGTTCTTTTAAGAATTTGGAATACCTTGGGATTTTCTTAATGGCTTCAAGTAGAGGAATGTTGATCTCCACACGCTTGAATGTGTCCAAAACCTCCTTTTGCATTGCTTCTTCAGCCATATTCTTGGTTTGAACAACCCTGTTTGGAAAAGGAAGGGGTTTAGGAGGAACATCATCAATATTTTTCTTACCTTTATCTTTCTCCTTGGATTTCTCATCAGTTGGTTTGGAATGCGGCTTCTCTAGAGTTGAGGTGAATCCCAGTGGAATGGTAGGTATAGATGTATCGTTCATTTGCTTCCCACTTCTCAATGTGATGGAACTAACATTCCCCTTTGGATTTGGAGTGGGTTGGGAAGGTAGATTTCTGGAATTCTTACTTACAAGTTCATGGAGGGTGGTGGCAATCTGGCTCATTTGAGTCTTCAACTCCCTCAGCTCCGAACTTTGACTCTTCAGCTCATTCTGTTGATTAAGAAAAATTTGCTTCAAAAGATCATCCGTATTAGAATCTACCTTTGGTGGAGGATTCCCTTGTTGCTGACTTGCCGATGCTTGGGCTTCAAATCTCCTTTGGGGTTGTTAGAAACCCTGCTGGTAAGGCGGAGGCTGCTGGAAGTTTGGTTGAAAAGGGGGCCTTTGTTGTTGTCCAGAGCCATACCTCATGTCCGGTTGATATTTCCACCCTTGGTTGTATGTTGGAGCAAATGAATCAAACTTCTTTTGGGGATATGGTTGTTGTTGCTGCTGAAATGGTCTCCCTGTGAATACTACTGCGCAATCCTCTGTCTCTTGTAGTTGTGGGCAACAGTCAGTTGGGTGGCTTGTCTCAGTGCAAATTCCACAAGGCCTTGAAGGAGGGGGTAGAGATTTATTTTGTTCCAAAGCAATTTGCCTCACCATAGTTGTCAATTCTTCTAACTTGGTATCAATCAAATGACTCTCAAGAGAAGAAGGACTTACTTGATGTACTCCCATGATATGTGGTGTACCTCGATCACCAAATTTTTGGGAATTTTGGGCCATCTTGTCGATCAATGCACGTGCGGCTTCTGGTGTCTTGTCCACCAATGATCCTCCAGCTACAGCATCCACCATGCTCCTCTCCATGGGTGTGAGTCCTTCGTAGAAGTATTGGATGAGGAGTTGCTCACTGATTTGGTGATGCGGACAGCTTGCGCACAACTTCTTGAATCTATCCCAATACTCATACATTGACTCCCCTTGTGCTTGTTTGATCCCTGAGATCTCCTTACGAATGGAATTGGTCCTTGATGCTGCAAAAAATCTCTGCAAGAAAAGACGTTTCAAATCGTTCCAACAAGTTACATCTTCGGGTTGTAAATAATACATCCAGTCTTTTGCGGCTCCATCAAGTGATAATGGGAATGCTCTTAATTTGATTTGATCTTCAGAAACATTTCTTGGTTTAAGGGTTGAGCAAACCACATTAAATTCTTTCAAATGTTTATTGGGATCCTTACCAGAGGGTCCATGAAAATTTGGAAGTAAGTGAATTAACCCAGATTTCAGTTCAAAGTCCGATTCGAGATTTGGGTATGCAATACAATTTGGTTGATAGTTAATATCAGGTGCAGCCAATTATCGAATGGTTCTATTAAGTTCATTTCCATTGTTTTCAGCCATTGGTTACTCTTTTATGTTTGAATTTGAATAGCTTCCAATTTCAATGTTTCCAGAAGAGAGGAATTCACCAACTGGTTGAATATTGAAACTTCCCGTAGACTGAGAATTTCTGATTCGAGCCCTAAGGCTACGTTCAATCTCAGGGTCAAGATCTAAGAGATCTTCGGGATTAGTTTGTGTCATAGATTAAATAAAAATGAAAAGAAAGAAAGTGGACCATAGTAAAATAAAAATGAGAAGTTTGAGTTGATGGTCCAAAAGGAAGTAGAAGAAAATAAAAGAAGAAGAAGAAAAATCAGATTGGGTAAAGAAGGAAGAAAGAAGAGAGGAAGAGAATAAAATGTAAAATAAAATAAATACCTCTAATTGGTTGAAATAATTACTTGCCTCCCCGGCAACGGCGCCAATTTGAAAGAGCGCTGTCGTGGGTGCCCTCAAATGATTAGTGTAATTTGGGGTACTTAGGTGCAGTAGAGTGGCTGACCAAGGTTGTCTCTCCAAGGAGGAAGTGGATTTAACAACTTATTAGAGGTATTCTAAAAAAATAAAATAAAATAGAATAGAATAAAAACACTACTTTAAAGGATTGGGGTTTGTTTTAGTTTATTAATCTAGAAGAAGTTTACAGGAAGAAGATTGTATAATTTTTTTTGTTTTTTAGTTTTGAAATGAATTTCGATTAAAATGAGACAACAAGAAGATGTTTTTTCTTAGAAATCTATTTAAAAGGCATAATTGATCTAACTCTACCTATTCACTTTATTATTAATCATTATAATTTAAATTAACATTCACTTAATTATGATCCCTTAATTTTTTAAATCCCGAACCCTACGAGAATTAACTTTACCACGAAGATGATGTGAATTTAACCCTAGGCTAACTTCGGAACATGCAATCGCAGCACCCTGCTTTGATTGATGTTCTAATATTACCTTATGGTTAGTGGTAAATTAAGGCTCATATCCATTCTCGAAATGAGGATGAATTGTGTCTAGGGATTATATTTGAACTCTACAAATTTATCCCATGTGGTCTTGTATTACCGATTAAGATCGTGCTCTCACAATTTACACAAAATCCCGACCTCGCGTGTTTTTGTGTTAATTGTTCAATTGCTTGCTTAGTTTCTTGTAATTTAAAAACACAATTCATGGATCATATTATTTGAATTACAGTATCTCATTGATTCAAAATAAATTAATGAAAAAGGATAGAGGTCGATCGATTACTAAAAAGAACTACTCTTCCATGGATGGCGTAATCATCGTAGAAGCGTTTTGCATGTGCAAAGGTTTAAAATGGGTATAACCCAATAACGCTTCTACTCAAGAATTCCATCCCAATTAGGAAGATTAAGAGAAGAATAAATTTAAACAAAACAGAAGAAAAGAGAAGAAATAAAATAAGAACAAAGAAGTTTATTACATAAACAAAATCATTACAACATGAAGGAGAAGAAGAAGGCTTCGATGAGGGGATCATTGCTTCAAGAGATACCCCTCTTACAATGGTTGGAGAATTTGGGTGAAACAAATTCTCATCTGCCTCCAATCTCCCAATGCACGTCCCAACCCCTCAAAATGAGAAAAACTACAATTTATAGAGGGGAGGGGAGGAGAGGTTACAAGTGGTTTCAAGTGTGAATGTGGAAATTCGGCTAAATATTTTAATTCAAATTACACAGCCCATTTGACCACCAAAACGCGTGAATTGGCCGGCCTTTCAGAAGGCTAAAATGTGAGTATATGGGTCATCCATATCCACTCCAAATATGGGCTAAATACAAGCCCATATGTAGGAGTTATGGCCTAAATACAGAAGATTATCTATTCTGGCGAGTCCAGCCCAACTTTGACTTTATGGCCTAATTACTCCATTAAAATGCATTCTTTTGATCTAGTGTCCTGAATAAAAGTTTTATATAATTAAGTTAGGAACACTTTTACAAAATTTAAATTCACATAATAAATATAAAAATATTTATATTCGAAATACTACAGTGCACTATTAAGGGTAAAACTGGAATTTTCACCAAATTCTCAAATGAATGATCAAATCCCTAATATTTTATAAATAAACATATTTAACACAATGTGAGGAAATTATATCATTTATTATCAATAAAATATTCAATAAAATAGTGTTTTATCAGATCTCCACAAACAACACTCTATCTATTCACACTACAGAGGTTTGTCTAAGGTTTTATATGAGATTTGTGTTTGAAAACCACTATTTACTCATCCCATAATTTTTACAATTCACTATAAGAAATGTAAAAGAAATTTTTAGGTTTCAAGTCCCATTATATATATGAAACAACCCCAATACATAATTCCACAACCCATATAGAATTTACATGGACCACATATAACTCATTTCCAAAAATCACCAAAAGTCCAGAATATGGAACGAGCCTCTTTTATAGTTTCACAACCATCATGTACATCACTACAAATTCACCTGACACAATAACTAATATGTTGTAAAATTTCTTTAATGAGTGGAATAACCCCTGCATATTTGAAACAACCCATGAAAAAAAGTAATAATCCCACCCCTCTTTCCCCTTAGTTTATTTTACATTATATTTCACTATTTATGGCTTAAAATTCAACACAGGGAATTAAAAAATATATCAAAATATTTGTAAATTGATATCATCACCATTTTCTATCGTAAAAACCAAATTAAATAATTTCATATGAATAACAAGAAATAATCGAGACAAAATCATCACGTTATTATTCATATCCATTTTTCACCATTTTACACCATTATGATACACCCATCTTTGTCAATATATAATATTGTCTCATTTAATTATTATTCCATCCCTTTTTAACATTCCATTTCCACCATATACCAATTCTCATCAATAATTTTCCAAAAATAAATTATATTCATATAAATGGTTTATCTTGAATATTTATTCCAAAACATTCATATTCATCTTTAATTCCCAATTCCAATTTACTAAATAATAATATTATAATTTCTACTATATAATTTAACCATAATAGAAATATATTTCTGTAGATTCACAAATATTATTTCAAAGGATTAAACTTCCACATAACCTACCTCAATTCCATGGAATAAATTAATACTTAATCCAATGAAAATCATTCATTTAAATTTCATTCCTCCTTAATATCCCATAAATCCTCTAAGACACAATGATACCAAGGTTATAATATTAAAATAATTAAGATAATAGAGAGTATATGTGTAAAATTTACATGGTGTAAAAATAAATCAAAAAATAATTCAATTCTTATAATTATCCCATCACATTCATGCATTGAAACCCATAATGTAAAACATTTAATTTCACTATCTCACACATCAATTATCTAATTCAAAAACCCCTAATTAACATCATTGATTAGACATTCCCTAAAGTTATATATTATTATATATATAATTACTCTAATATTCCTAATCATCTCTACCATATATAATATCTCCAAATTTCATATTACTTATTTTATAGAAATGATTCGTATAAAAGTAATTAATTAATTAATTAATTTAATTACACTATAACCATAAATTTAAAAGAAAATAAATCCAACTTCAAAATTAAATAAAAAATACTACCTATGGGTAAATATTGTGTCCCAATTCCTAGGACAAGCTCACATTTTCATTTTGAGACAATACAAATTATTATTTTACCCTTAATTATTGACAGCCCATAAAATTTCACAAACACATAGAAATTAAATTTTTAGGTTTCTATATGAAATTAAAATTTTAAAAAATTTAATCTTCCAAATTCCTTAGACATAATTAGAAAAGGGAAAACAACTGAATGAAAAATTATATTCAAATTAAATCATCACAAAAATTCATAATAAAATATAATAAAAACAACTAAAAAAAATTGATGATATTTCTAGGATTCCCTCTGCAAAGTATTTTACAATACACAACCATGAATCCAAAGAACTCACGCTATGGGAATGAATCATCCCCATAGTATGCTATCTCCATGATATTTAGTTTTCACAAGGTACTAAGTAAAAGTCATATCATCCTTTAAATACACATCAATCAAATCAAGTGCATGCCATGGTTCATGATAATTGTACTAAATATATGACATGTGGAACATTTCATGAATCATTTATAACCACAATAGTAGTACCAAATGATGATATACCTCCCAAACTCACTCAAACACCTCAAATAAGACAATGAACCTTGGTGAAAACTCACTTCCCTTCCAAACCATCTTTTCCCACACTCAGGTCAAACTAAAAAGAATATATGGTCTCCAAACACAAACTCCAATAGTCTCCCCCTAAAATCCATATTTGATTTATATATTCTATATGTTTTCTACATGTGATCCCAAATGAATGGTACATGCTATAGTATATCCTGAACCATCTCTAGTCCAACTAAAGTGACCTCACTAACCACAATCTAACAAAATAGTTAGTGGCACGATCATGGATATAATGTCTCATAAGGTGTCATTCCAATAGAGGAGCGATCATAATTATTATAATAAAATGACACCAATTTTAAATTATCCACTTATGATCCTCTAAAATATAGGATATATACCCTCAAATTATCCTCTAATATCTGAATCATTTTCTTTATTTGGATATTTCTCTATGGGTGTAATATTTTTCTAAGGTACAACTAGTTACTAAAGGGAAACTTTAATACCCTCCATTCTCATGATATAGACCAAGAATCATAGTCAAATACTATCATCCTCGTAACTATATGAATCTTCACCACATCCATTACATAAATATTCATCAAACTGTCCATTGATCTTTATTCCTTAATTGATTAGAAATCATCCAACATTGTTAATTGATCCATGATAACCCAAATGGATTGAAACCCTTTCAATGTATTAGAATAACACATAAAAATTCCATAAAACTTTTATCCCATATCTACAAGAGAGTCTATAAGGGATTTAATCACACTAAAAAAACGTGATTTTTGACATTTACATTTAGGCACACTAGAATTCAAGAGGAAAACTCAGCTACCACCACCTTCATCCCCAGCCACCAAAACAGACTCGCTAAATAATGACACATCTTTGTAACACCATGTGCTCTACCAAATATGAACTATGTTAATCATACAAAATCGGTAACCACATCGTCTAAGAATAAATAAATTACCATGGAAGGACCCTCGATGATCCTAATACTTAGTAAAACTATCCAAAGAACAAGCATTCACAATCCGGCCTCTCCATATATCTACATTGATATATCCTAACTAAGTCTCCTCTACATGTCATAATAATAAATATATCACTGTCATCTGATAAGGAAATTCTACCTTATCTATCTCCTCATAACCAAGGTCACGAGATGCTAACAACTCCAACCCTTTATATTTCTCACCCATACACCTATAATTTTCAACATAAAACTTCTGACTCAAATAATCAACCAACGCATTATCTTTAATGAGATTATATGTGACACCAATATCATAATCTAGGATATATTAATCTTGCATTATCTAACCAAAATTCAAATCCTTATAATAAAATATATATCTCAAGTTCTTATGATCATTATTACCAATAAATAAATTTCCATGAAAATGATTCATTTAAATATTAAATACAAACACAATAGATACAAGATCTAGATTATGGGAAGGATAATTACATTCATGTTGACATAATTAAATTGGTCCATAAAAATTATCTCTCTCTTTCATCAACATATATCCAAAATTCTGATGGGATGCATCATAATATGAAACAATAATTAATACCTTCATTGGTTTAATCAATGGGATAATGTAATAATCACCTTATCCATAAAATTTTCAAAAGTAGACTGTTAATCCTCTATCCAATATCAGTAATTACATTTATTAGTTAAATATTAAAATGGTGTTTCAATCTAAGAAAAATCAAGTTTGAAACTCCTATAATAACCACTAAAGCCTAGGAAAATCCTTATGAATTATTCCTTAGTGGATTCAATGGAAAATGTCCTTAATCGTCATTAGTTCCACTGATACACTACACTCTAAAAAAACATGACCCAAAAAAATAAATATTACATGTCTCGAAAAAACACATAGACATCTTCTAATACAAATTATGTTCCCTAAGAAACTCTAATACCATTTTGAGATGATATGTATTATCTTATTCTATATTAGAATAAACTTAGATATCATCAATGAATATAACCATAAAATCATTAAGATAATATTGAAACACAATATCCACAATCTCTATTTATGTTGTTGGTGTATTCATAACTCCAAATAGATTCACTAAAAACTCAAAATAGTCAAAATGAAACTAAAAACCTATTTTAGAGATGTATTCATTCTTAACCCTAAAATAAATACTTGAATATCATAAATCAATAATAAAAATCAAACTCCTCCCATTTAACTAGTCGACCAAATCATCTATCAAAATAAGAGGATACAAATTCCTAACCATCAATTGATTCAGTTTTTGGTAATTTATACACAACCTCAAGCTCTCATCTAACTTCTCTATGATTAATACTAGAGAAAACCATATAGACACGCTATAAAGAATAAATACTTATTGAAATTAATTATTAATCTCAGTCCTCAAGTTTTGATTTTCTTCTAGTGACATAGATAATACACCATAGATATAGGAAAAACACCTCGATATAGCTTGATTACAATCTCAATATCTCTCCATGAAGGTAAACTTGTAATCTCCTCTAGAAAAACTTCATCTTGATACCTTTTTAGGTGATATATAACAATATTCTAATCTATCTATCTTTCCCACAAGTAGAAATCAATTTCTCCAAAATAAATTCAAAATATCTATCCAATCTAGATAAAATCATCACAAATTTATGAAAATTGACATACTATTATACATATTATAACCAATACATATCTAGTATAACAACATATAGTTGTATTTATAATAACACTATGTAATAAGATAATCAATATTGTCTCAAAATTAGCTTATAACTATAGACATCAAGCAAACATTTCCTACCTCCCACATATTTAATCAACACCAGTGGTATCTAAAGCTTCAATAGTAGAAGTTTCTACACATACAATAGGTAAGGGGTGATAAATTAATGTGATATACCTATATCAATCAAAGAAAAAATAATACTAGACTAAATGAAAAATATACCTCTAACCACCAATGATCCCTCCACTTCTTGATCTTATACATCACGGACCTTCCCATTGCCAACTCCCCCTTCTTATAATCACTCATAATTACCTCTACATCCTCTCAGGTTAGATTTAAATTGATTTCATCCATGATTTTTTCTTATAGAACCACCTTAGGCTGGTGGTCCCAATGGTTATATATCTACCTTTTTCTATGAAAACTCATGTTGAGGAATCTAATGAAAATGATTGGTTAGTTTATCAAAAATAAAAATTTTATCACATTCTTAATGATGATCCTAAAAATATGGTAATATATATTGATTATATCATCCCGCCTTTTTATCACATAAACTTTCATTACATTATACAAAACTGAGGATCTTTAAGGTTTAGTGTCTTGGAAACCAGGAACTTAAAACATGAAAACATAAAACATTCTTCTAAAAGACTTGAAAGGCTTCTCCTCATGTTCATCCTAGGTTCATTACGGCATCACATAACCTGGGATCATACATCAAAAGAAAGGGTGAGCAGAAGGCCCAGTAAGGGAAACAAGGGAAACATTTAACATGTGAACTTGAGATACATCAACTATGTCATGAACAAGAACTTTAAGGCATGATAAAAAAAAACATGTGGCATATCATAATAAAAATAACATTTTCATAACATGAAGATGTGGCTACATCATTTAACATAGACAATCATGAACATATCACCAAGGTCCATCCCCAAGGTGTCATTTGAAAATTACCAAGGTTATTCACCAAGGTATCGTGAAAATTGTAATCTCTAGTGGTTACATCATTACCCAATGCATTGGAGCGCTATCAGGGCGCACCCTTAAATTTGCCTTTATTATCATGTGAGCCACATATATCATCATCAAACATTTCATAAATAACCCACATAGCATAAAATAAATGGGTTTCATTTCATAATCACAACATTTTAAAAACTGCTTTAAATACGTGATCTTTACGTCACTTTAAACCCACGGAAAGGGAAAGAGGGTTTCATGTATGTAAATCCCAGAATTTAAAATAGAACATTTTGATATATATGTGAATACCCCTGTAGAAATAAGATCTTTGAGTATTCACTTTATAACATAAAATAATTTTTAGAAAAGAGAGAGAGACACTTTGCGACGAAAATTCTGCAGCATAACGACTATGTTACAAGGTTTTAAAAAAACATTGAGAAGAGAGGGAACATGGGTCAAACATCCATAAATGACCCATAAAACAGTAGAGGGACAAAATATAAGGGATTTAAGAACATGGTACTGAAATTTGAAAATATACCATATGAAATGAAGAACATGAAAGGAAGAAAAAAAAAACAAGATTTCTCTTGTGAAAATTCAGTAGCCTAACGGCGTCACTTAAACTTCAACAAAATTGAATTGACAAGGTCAAATAGGGTCTCTCATCATATGAACATAAGAGTCCAGTATGATAGATATAGAGATCATACCCCAACATAATAGAAAGGAACTTGAAAGAATTGACATGAAAGTAGAACTTCAAAACGAGAAGGGTGAAGAACCACTTAAAAATTCGGCAGCCTAACGGCGCCACTTAAAACTTCAAAATACTGAATTGAAGAGATCAAATGGGGTCTCTCATCATATGAACATAAGAGTCCAGTATTATATATATAGAGATCATACCCCAACATAATAGAAAGGAACTTGAAAGAATTGACATGAAAGTAGAACTTCAAAACGAGAAGGGTGAAGAACCACTTAAAAATTCGGCAGCCTAACGGCGCCACTTAAAACTTCAAAATACTGAATTGAAGAGATCAAATGGGGTCTCTCATCATATGATCATAAAATATCAGTATGATAATTTAGAGATCATACCCCAACATAATAAAAAGGAACATGAAAGACTTGAATGAAAATAGAACTTGAAAACGAGGAAGGTGAAAGAATCCCTTAAAAATTCGGCAGCCTAACGGCGCCACTTAAACATTCTTAAAACGAATTGATGAGAGCAAGGGGGGGTCTCTCATCATATGAAAATGAAATAGGCAGTAGGATGAATATAAAAGAACATCCTCCAACATAAGAACATGGAGTATAAAAGAAAAGACATAAAAGAGATTACTTGAAAAGAAAGAGAGAGGTCGGATCCCTTACCTTAAAATGTAACTCTTAAACCTCAAAGGGTGGGACCATGAGGGCTTGGGGGCACCTTGGGAGGACTCCTTGGGAGGTAATGAGACCATAAATTCGTTGGGAATGAGTGGGGAGTCGAATGGATGAGAGGAGGGCTTGGTATTTATAGGGAAAGTGAGGGGACAAGGCATTAATGGCCAAAGGACACCTCACATGTGCTTTTCTCAAACCCATGTGCTCTCCCTTGGCATTTATCATGGAGTTAGGCCACATGGGGCCCCCACAACAATAAATCATCACCCTTGGCCGGCCAACCCTCAAAATATCTCATGACATCATCATGACACAGCTATGATGTCACTAAACATACCGAAACCCTAAAACTGCATTTTTACTATTCACTGAAAATTCAACTTTCTCAGAAAAATCCCAAAATTTCACACTAACCAAATATCAATGCTCTGATTTCAAAAATGAACTCCATTTTATAAAAATAATTTTCTAAATATTTTTAATTCAATTTTTAAATAAATTCACTATTCACCAAAAATTCATTTTTTTCAGAAAAATCCCCAAAAATTATCTTAACACAATATCGATGCTCTGAGTTCAAAAATGAAATCCATTTTCTAAAAATAATTTTCTAAATATTTTTAATTAATTTTTTAATTAAAAAAACACTATTCACCCGAAAAAACTAATACTTGAATAATAATTAATGAAACCGTTATTTAACTATTTTATTGAATCACATTACTTAATCAAGGTGCCTAGATTATTTTAAAACTTTCTTTAAGTGAGATTACTAATCCATTTGGTCATATTACTAATCCTAATCACAAAATCACTATTCATAATTTACTATTCATCAAAAATCAAGTTGATCTTATTAGACTCTAAATTTAGTACTGAACATAACTGCAGAAGACCATTTTTTGAAAATCATTACACATTTTTAATTATTTAGGGTTTACATAAACATATTTAAAATATCCTTTTTCTAAAATTCATCAAAAATATGCATACTATATTTATCCGGTCATTTCAAAATTCATAAACTTCATCATAAGAAGAAATCCCAATTTTTATTTAAAACAAGGATTACACAAGGTAGTTACGGTCTCGTTACATAGCCCCTTATAATACCAGCATAGGACCTAAGAGTAAGGTGTGCTAGGGTGATAGAATCTTGGGGCGGCTCGGTCAACATTGCCCGAGTAGTAATTTCTATCAGTTTGAACTTCTCGCGAAGGCGATTCCGTTCTAGCTTCACATGATGAAGTTCGGCTTGGGTTTGGTCCAGAGCAAAGGCCAATGGTGCTACCTCCTTCCCAAGCTCTGTTAGATGGGCTTCGATCGGTCCAAGATTACTAGGTGAGGCCATCAAATCTTCTTTCTATAATAATTAACCAAGATTACTTATATTTAGAGACAATAATCAAAACATTTTGTTCACAGCGGTCATGTTGACCGATGGTTATATAATAGTCAAAACCCACTGATCTCATTTTAATTATAATCATGTTTATCAAATAAAACATTTTTGTTGAGTATAATAACACATAAAATTAGGAAACAAAATTTATTTAAAAATTTCGGGTCGTTACAATCTTCCCCCCTTAAGAAATTGCGTCCTCGCAATTTTAAAATTGGGTTTTGAAATTTCATTGAAAGTCCCACATCGGAAAAGGAGTCAGTAAAACTATTACTTTAAAATAAAGAAAGGGAAGTAAAATGGTCACCCGAGTTAACCCACACTAGGGTTCCATGTAGGAAAACATGGACATGGAGGAAAAAACAAAGGGTCAAGTTCTGAGGGAGAGTGATAGAGAACATGATTAGGAGAAAGTTAACCATGAGAAAATCCCAAACTTATGATGTGTGTAAACGGTCTTTGATTACCTCATAGGAAATGTAAACCAACAATATTTTTGTTTTACATTTCTTTTCATAATTTTGAGGATTTCATTTACTACATAGAACAAAAACATAAGAAAATATATCTACCTTCAAGTAGAGTTTCATCCTTTAACAAGTCCCTACCAACACTAATCTTTTCTCCAAATGATGAGAATTCAAAAACACTTGGTCTCATAAAATCACAAGAATCATCTTCTATAGAATCACATAATCTACAAAAGATTAACTATCTATTTCTTCTATCTTTAAACATTATCCCAAAAACAGAAAGGTTAAGGTAAAACAACTCTTCAAAAAGAAAGAATCCCATAGGAATGGAAACTACTTTTAAATCATCAAATTCCATGGTACTACCCAAAGTTCATCATAGTCCATTCCGTAAATAATGGTCCTTAAGATTCCTCAAAATAAACCAAACTAAGATTGAAACCCAAATACAAGAAACATTTGATAACATAGTCTTCCAAAATAAACTTCATTGTTCATCTCCAAACAACATCAACCACTCCTAACATCTTATAACAAAAGTAGCTAACCTAAACATATTTTACCCAAGATAGGTTAATCATTCCCGTAAGTAACTTAAATTACTATAAGTCCACCTTAAATTCATCGACTCTTCAAAATATAAGTCAACCTTACTCCTCAATGAAAATACCGTTGTAGTCTATTTAC
Source organism: Viscum album (assembly GCA_963277665.1). NCBI lineage: Eukaryota > Viridiplantae > Streptophyta > Magnoliopsida > Santalales > Viscaceae > Viscum > Viscum album. The sequence continues at coordinate 1,669,892,766 of OY728165.1, forward strand.
CTCGATCATATAGGGTCCCCAAAATAGTGAACGTCTTCCAAAATAAAAATCATATTTTAATCCCCTAATCATCTCTGTCATCTTAATACGGAAATCGTAGCATTTCCTATCACATTGGTTGCTGAGACATGTTCTTCTATTTCCCGCCATTAACTATGAAAAGAAACTATAGTTAGGGGCTTAAGTACTTAGCTAATAATCATGAAAAGGAACTGAAAGCATATAAGGATAACTTGTATATGAAAGGTATACCCTAACTTGTGATCTCCTAGGTTCCCATATAGCTTGTGAATGGTCATATATTCTTATGTGAACCTTTATTTATTTTATCTTTGTTCCTTTAACAATGGTTCATACCAAGCTTATGAATTTACCAAAGCATATCCCCCGGGAGTGTCGTAACCAAGAGTGCAGCAAGGCCCGTTGTCGTGTACCAGTTCCCATTCGAGTCTAGCTCAAAGCGGTGTTTTCGGGTTTTACCCCTATGTACATCTGTGCCAGAGCCACCTCTACCTGCTCGTATCCAGACAGGGATGTATTTGCTTGGCAACCCCTTACTCAATACTCACCAAAATACCAGGAAGATTTCCTATATTAAACTTTTCTATAGGGTTCTTCCTAGAGTTTTCATATCCTAATTTCCACAAATAACTAAACCTCCCTTTGATACCAACTATATCATCCCGCCTTTTTATCACATAAACTTTCATTACATTATACAAAACTGAGGATCTTTAAGGTTTAGTGTCTTGGAAACCAGGAACTTAAAACATGAAAACATAAAACATTCTTCTAAAAGACTTGAAAGGCTTCTCCTCATGTTCATCCTAGGTTCATTACGGCATCACATAACCTGGGATCATACATCAAAAGAAAGGGTGAGCAGAAGGCCCAGTAAGGGAAACAAGGGAAACATTTAACATGTGAACTTGAGATACATCAACTATGTCATGAACAAGAACTTTAAGGCATGATAAAAAAAAACATGTGGCATATCATAATAAAAATAACATTTTCATAACATGAAGATGTGGCTACATCATTTAACATAGACAATCATGAACATATCACCAAGGTCCATCCCCAAGGTGTCATTTGAAAATTACCAAGGTTATTCACCAAGGTATCGTGAAAATTGTAATCTCTAGTGGTTACATCATTACCCAATGCATTGGAGCGCTATCAGGGCGCACCCTTAAATTTGCCTTTATTATCATGTGAGCCACATATATCATCATCAAACATTTCATAAATAACCCACATAGCATAAAATAAATGGGTTTCATTTCATAATCACAACATTTTAAAAACTGCTTTAAATACGTGATCTTTACGTCACTTTAAACCCACGGAAAGGGAAAGAGGGTTTCATGTATGTAAATCCCAGAATTTAAAATAGAACATTTTGATATATATGTGAATACCCCTGTAGAAATAAGATCTTTGAGTATTCACTTTATAACATAAAATAATTTTTAGAAAAGAGAGAGAGACACTTTGCGACGAAAATTCTGCAGCATAACGACTATGTTACAAGGTTTTAAAAAAACATTGAGAAGAGAGGGAACATGGGTCAAACATCCATAAATGACCCATAAAACAGTAGAGGGACAAAATATAAGGGATTTAAGAACATGGTACTGAAATTTGAAAATATACCATATGAAATGAAGAACATGAAAGGAAGAAAAAAAAACAAGATTTCTCTTGTGAAAATTCAGTAGCCTAACGGCGTCACTTAAACTTCAACAAAATTGAATTGACAAGGTCAAATAGGGTCTCTCATCATATGAACATAAGAGTCCAGTATGATAGATATAGAGATCATACCCCAACATAATAGAAAGGAACTTGAAAGAATTGACATGAAAGTAGAACTTCAAAACGAGAAGGGTGAAGAACCACTTAAAAATTCGGCAGCCTAACGGCGCCACTTAAAACTTCAAAATACTGAATTGAAGAGATCAAATGGGGTCTCTCATCATATGAACATAAGAGTCCAGTATTATATATATAGAGATCATACCCCAACATAATAGAAAGGAACTTGAAAGAATTGACATGAAAGTAGAACTTCAAAACGAGAAGGGTGAAGAACCACTTAAAAATTCGGCAGCCTAACGGCGCCACTTAAAACTTCAAAATACTGAATTGAAGAGATCAAATGGGGTCTCTCATCATATGATCATAAAATATCAGTATGATAATTTAGAGATCATACCCCAACATAATAAAAAGGAACATGAAAGACTTGAATGAAAATAGAACTTGAAAACGAGGAAGGTGAAAGAATCCCTTAAAAATTCGGCAGCCTAACGGCGCCACTTAAACATTCTTAAAACGAATTGATGAGAGCAAGGGGGGGTCTCTCATCATATGAAAATGAAATAGGCAGTAGGATGAATATAAAAGAACATCCTCCAACATAAGAACATGGAGTATAAAAGAAAAGACATAAAAGAGATTACTTGAAAAGAAAGAGAGAGGTCGGATCCCTTACCTTAAAATGTAACTCTTAAACCTCAAAGGGTGGGACCATGAGGGCTTGGGGGCACCTTGGGAGGACTCCTTGGGAGGTAATGAGACCATAAATTCGTTGGGAATGAGTGGGGAGTCGAATGGATGAGAGGAGGGCTTGGTATTTATAGGGAAGGTGAGGGGACAAGGCATTAATGGCCAAAGGACACCTCACATGTGCTTTTCTCAAACCCATGTGCTCTCCCTTGGCATTTATCATGGAGTTAGGCCACATGGGGCCCCCACAACAATAAATCATCACCCTTGGCCGGCCAACCCTCAAAATATCTCATGACATCATCATGACACAGCTATGATGTCACTAAACATACCGAAACCCTAAAACTGCATTTTTACTATTCACTGAAAATTCAACTTTCTCAGAAAAATCCCAAAATTTCACACTAACCAAATATCAATGCTCTGATTTCAAAAATGAACTCCATTTTATAAAAATAATTTTCTAAATATTTTTAATTCAATTTTTAAATAAATTCACTATTCACCAAAAATTCATTTTTTTCAGAAAAATCCCCAAAAATTATCTTAACACAATATCGATGCTCTGAGTTCAAAAATGAAATCCATTTTCTAAAAATAATTTTCTAAATATTTTTAATTAATTTTTTAATTAAAAAAACACTATTCACCCGAAAAAACTAATACTTGAATAATAATTAATGAAACCGTTATTTAACTATTTTATTGAATCACATTACTTAATCAAGGTGCCTAGATTATTTTAAAACTTTCTTTAAGTGAGATTACTAATCCATTTGGTCATATTACTAATCCTAATCACAAAATCACTATTCATAATTTACTATTCATCAAAAATCAAGTTGATCTTATTAGACTCTAAATTTAGTACTGAACATAACTGCAGAAGACCATTTTTTGAAAATCATTACACATTTTTAATTATTTAGGGTTTACATAAACATATTTAAAATATCCTTTTTCTAAAATTCATCAAAAATATGCATACTATATTTATCCGGTCATTTCAAAATTCATAAACTTCATCATAAGAAGAAATCCCAATTTTTATTTAAAACAAGGATTACACAAGGTAGTTACGGTCTCGTTACATAGCCCCTTATAATACCAGCATAGGACCTAAGAGTAAGGTGTGCTAGGGTGATAGAATCTTGGGGCGGCTCGGTCAACATTGCCCGAGTAGTAATTTCTATCAGTTTGAACTTCTCGCGAAGGCGATTCCGTTCTAGCTTCACATGATGAAGTTCGGCTTGGGTTTGGTCCAGAGCAAAGGCCAATGGTGCTACCTCCTTCCCAAGCTCTGTTAGATGGGCTTCGATCGGTCCAAGATTACTAGGTGAGGCCATCAAATCTTCTTTCTATAATAATTAACCAAGATTACTTATATTTAGAGACAATAATCAAAACATTTTGTTCACAGCGGTCATGTTGACCGATGGTTATATAATAGTCAAAACCCACTGATCTCATTTTAATTATAATCATGTTTATCAAATAAAACATTTTTGTTGAGTATAATAACACATAAAATTAGGAAACAAAATTTATTTAAAAATTTCGGGTCGTTACATTGATGGTGTACTATACCTCCATAAGAGAAACATCAAAGACAATAGATCCCACTAGATGGATACATACTAGCCACACTATGGTAATTATATCCTATAGAAGTTAATATCCATTAGACATTCCTAAACCTCAATTACTTTGAAAATTAATAATTTCCACCTCTACATCCACTTTGAACAACACAATGATGGGTACTCACTAGGAAATACATTTTCATGGTAAAAAAATTTCCATTTATCACATCCTTTTTCAATAACTTTGATAAGGAACTCAATGAAAATATTCTCAACTAATTATGTATCTCAGGCATCAACGATCACTAGAAATGATGAACTCTTCACTTCACATTAGTTATGAAATTAGGATAATAATGTATCAGTTATACAAGACTCGCACCAAAATCCCATATAGAAGAAAGTACCTATATTATAACCAATAGATCCTAATTCCAATTACATTTAAGAGTCTCTGATATAAAATAAAAAAATCTTGAAATTATTCCCATCTGATCATAAAAAAATAATTATATAATAAGCCTATAATCCACCAATAATAGGCCAATCCTATAAAAGAACTCATAGTTAAAGGAACATTGTGCTCATCTCCCATTTAGATCTAATGAAAACTATCTCTTCCACTTCTGAAAAATGCTCAGTTTCATGATTGGTGATAAATATCTTATACTTAAAAAACATATTCTTGTAAAAATCACTCAATTCTATCTTCCAAGATGGCCAAAATTATAGTTCCACCCTTTGATACATATCCTTATATGATTTTTCCAACTTATCTTACCAAATCTCATTATGACATTATATAATTGGACTAACAATAAATAGATAAACCAACCTTATCCCCATGATATATACAAGGAATTAATAACCATACTACCATATCATTCACCCTCACATGGACTATCACTGCAAGTACTGCACACACAACCATCATGAATAGAAACTACATGATGCACAAAACAAAACCTCTCAAGATACGCCATTGTCACTATATTATTCCCAAAGTATTTATCTATGGATAATAAAGTCCCCACGTAGATTATAAGGACCCTTATGTGTTTATCTATTTTCAATTCTCTACTTCACATAATCAGTTAAATTAATACTATTTTATTTCCAGCCATGAAATACTCACCACTGCCTCAATACAAGAATAATGTATATCAATGCATCTCGTGTTATGAAAAGTAATGATATAAGTGCTAACACAACCACAATGTCTTACATATCCTATATACCCCAATCTTGGTATAATTAACTCTATATCCACCAACACATATCTTATATTCATAGCTATGGTCACCAGACACACTAACCAAATATACAATATATTCTAAAAATAATATATAAAAAGGGTGATCACATAAATATACTCAGTGGGTTCCTCCCTGAAACTCACATGTGTTCTTCTAAACAATGTATACTAATTCATCTATATATGATCTAATTAAAAAAATATTATTAAAAAATCCATATTCATTGCTACCTACAAATCATTAACCACTTCATACCTCAACTTCATCTTAGTTTCCAAACCAAAATACCTTCCCCATCACAACACATCACTAAGAAACTGCTATTAAATTAACCACAACTCTCTATATTTGAGAACTGGATTGTCTTCAAACCATACAGACCTCATTATAAATAACTCTCAGTAATTTTCCACCCACAAGTACTATCACTTAAAATATCTATATTGTTTAGAACTCAAGGATACCTATATATAAAATTATTAGGTATCTTTCCACCTAAAATGAAATATCTATAACAGTCTCATGTTTTTATCCACCCTCAGGGAAATATATATATTAACACCACCACTAATTACCTATTAACCCCATACAAAATCACTAAATATATATATTCATTTTTTTGGTACACTATCAACCTATAAGGACTCCCATTGGTTTTACAAGTGTCTATCCTAAGAGTCTCTCCCTAACATAACTTCCACTGGTTTGGATGGAATACAATCTTTAGTACTCTTAGTGTATTATCACGTGTCCACCATTAGGTACTCACCCCTCCTCAATGTGTATCATCAAAATGGAACCCCACATATCCACTATGGCTAGAAAAATCATTTGCATCATCATCATGCAACAAAAACCAATTCCACATTAATATAACTATCAAATATCATAAATGTATTTACATCCCCACAATATATTCATTCTCCCACCCAAAACATCACACATCAAAAGGTTCTTTGGAATATAACAACATTAAATATATATTCCAAACTCCAAATAGTTATATTTCTAATTAGATATTTTTTATTAATTAAGTGCATCGCTAATATTCATCATATCTTAGGAATATACAATATCTACCATCTCATCTCTAAAAAATATATATCATAAAGTCTCCCTTCCAATTGATACTCTCAATATAAACTACACATTACCACTTTTAAAACATAATATCTCCATACTAGAAAGGTTTATCCAATAGTTTATTTCATATTTGAGTGTTAACACCACAATTAACTCATCCCAAAAATATCTATTAATGTATGAAAGCATCAAGATACATGACCCATGGTAAAAACAGAATGGTCATGTGATAAGTTGAAATGAACCTTGTAAAATTTACACCACCCTCCTGTAAATCCCACCTAAAAAATGCCCCTTCCCTATCTCTAGAATATGAAAAGACCTCATGCCTAAGTGGCATGACGCCCCATGCATCTAATGACCACTTCACATTACATCAAAAAATCAATTTTGAAAATTTCTAAAGAGTATCATGTCCCCTATTCCTATTTCGAATGAACCATTACAAAATCTATAATTCCTCACTAATCAAATATTAAGGAAGTTTACAAAATATTTTATTATTCCATTCTCACAATTTAGCATAGGGATTTAAAAAATATGAAAAATATTCATAAATAAGTATCATCTTTAATTTCTATCTTAAAAACTAATTGATTAATAAAATGTTAATAATAATAAATAATCAACAACAATTCATAAATTTATTATTCATATAAGCCATTCATGATTTTCCACCATTATTCTACCTCAATCATTATCAATTTAAATTTTGTATTCCTAGAATTATATTTATCATCCATCATCCACATTAAATTTCTACCATTTATCAATTCTCATAAATAATATCTCATAAAAAATTATATTCATTGAAATTATTTATCTTGAATATATATTCCACAAATTTAATATTCTTCTATAACTTCAATTTTCAATTTACCAGATAATCCTAATCTTTTATTTTTATAAATCAATTTACCCATTAGGAAAAATAAAACATGGTATATTCATATGGATTGATTTAAAGGTTGATAATTTTGAGTCACCTCCTTTGATTCCACAAAAAAAATTAATCCTTAAACAGTTGATAATCATTCGTCTTAATTTCCTTATTTATTCAGCCCTATTAGATCCACCAAGACATATATATACCAAGGTTTTTATCCTGAAATAATAAATAAATTAGAAATATTATGTTTTAAATTTTACCCATGGTGAAAATAAATTAATGAAGAAGTAAATTTATTTAATTATTCTATAAATTACATTACATATATCCCATAAATTCCACTATTTAGTTTCTATCTCTCTCATTAGTTATTTAATTCAAATAACCTATTAACAACATTGAATAAACATTCCATAACTTAATAAAATATCAATTCTATAATTCCTCTAATATTCAACATCATCACAATAACATATAATATCTCACATTCGATATTACTTATTTTATAAAAATAATACCTATAAAATGAATTACATAAGTAGTAAGCTTAAAATTTTCAAAAATTCTACCCAATGGTAATAACCATATCCTAAATCCAATTTATTGCTCAATATTTCATTTCAAGACTTTAAAATTTTATATTTTACACTTTATAGAAAAAACAAGTATAATTAACAAACTCCCAACCATTAAATTTTCATGTCTCTTTAGACACCCTCAATATATTTTAGGAAATTTTCTTCCAATAAAAAGGGTTTCTAAAATGGATACATTTACCTTATTTGGAATCTTCTTTTTCTGGTTTCAAAGAATTTAAGAAATAATCTCCATGACCTCTCATTCTTTCATCCTAGATAGTAACTTCACAATTTCCATTTTTTAAATCAACATATCTCTTAATCATACACCTCCTATATAATAATAATAGATTATAAAAATTTTGGGAATATTGAGAATGCATTTATTGAAATATTCATGTTATATTTTATGAAAAATTCTTAAAATCCTTATGTCATGGATTTTAGAATTAATATCGTGGGTAGATCAAGATTCAGTAGTGAAATTATTCTATCTATGTAATTTACATACCAAATAATATTGAGAATTTGACTTGTGGAAAATTTATTATCAACCATTTTACACAGAAGAAGTTCTTTAAAAACATTATATTTCTTATCTATAAGTTATTTTTTATAGAGTTTTTTAGTTTTTTTATCATCCTAAAATTATTTGTATTTTTAGGTTTATTTAAAAGTTTGGGAAAAATATAAATATATATAAATATTTATATATTTATAGAATATTTACTATGATTACTCTAAGTATATTTTACTTCATTACTTTCTTCTTCAGTAGGTTTTTTCTCGTATTGTTTTCTCTCTAACACATTGATTTTTTCTTCTTATATTATAATTCTTCTCATTTTTTTATACTAGTCTAATAATTTAACTTAATTAATTATTACATTTTAATAATTTACCTCAAAGTCAAAGTTGATAATTATTCCAATTTTATAGACAATGATAATTTTTATCGAATGAGAATCATATTTCACAATAATATAATAATGAATTTTATTAAATGTACTCACAATAAAAAAAATTAATTTCCTTTCTTCATATCTAACTATTGGAAAAAATCCATATTTCCAAAAATATTTGATACCTCTTGTAATTTCTATCATATCTCAACTATTTAGGTTGAAAATAATTTAAATTATATTATATATGACTTTTAAATAGTTGAGTGGAATACTCCCTTATTATATCTATCATATAGTCCATCCCATCCAGATTAATTTAGTATCCTACCTTTTGGTGTTTCCAAGCTAAGTGTAATATAATTATTATGAAAGATACATAAGATATCTCTTATTTAGTTCACTGATATTCTTCTATCCTTATATATGATTATCTATTGGATCCAAGATTCGGCATTAACATACCTATTTGGATGATTGATATCTTGAAAAGTGTTTACTTTAGAAGGTATTCAACACTAGGTATTTTAAAAGTTTTTAACATCTCATTTTCCTTTCTCATGTATTCCCACCATGTATGTATACTTCTAATGATTTAGTTTTTGTATATTATTCTTTCAACAATATTAATATGTTAAAATTATATTAATTTAAAAAACACTATACAACTAATGAATTTTATTAATTACCTTGAAATAAAATCTAATTACATTCAAACATATCCAAATTCATCTCATGCATAAGGTACATAAACCTTTTCATCTAAATATTTATAATAATATAAAACAAAAATCCTTATATGAGAATGTATGTTTTGACTGCTAGTCGACTCCTACTTTTTTAGATAGATCCTAATCCCCCTTATCAGTGAGATTTATAACCCAAACCATCACTATCGATAGATCAATACTCAAGGGAAACCAATTACCATGAAAGTTGGTTTCTTTATGCTATTTTGTGGTTTTCCTTATGAAAATTTTCCCCTATAAAACTGTAAAAATTTTATTCTAAAATAATAAAATTGAAATCATATTTTTATAATAACCTATTTTTGGAATAATTTTACATGACCTTCTTTATTAAATCATTATATAATTTTATAAATTTAATATAAATTTTGGTTTGGTTCATAAACCATGTCATGGGTTGATGAATTTAAATAAATCAAAAAAAAATCAATACACTATGTCATGGTTATGGAAAAAATTATTTTCTAAAACTCATAATCTATTCACAAATTTAACCCAAATGTAATAAATATGATCTAATAACATTATTGGGTTTTAATAGGGTAAACCCTTATTTAAACACAGTGAAAACTAACCACTAAAACCCATTTTTTCACAAGATTCAGCCACATATTTAAATTGAATAAAACATAACAGAAGAACATTCCTCTTTGTTTTATATAAATATTTCTTCAATCCCTTTTATATGAGAATAATGGATATCACTTAGAAAAAATAAACATACTTATTCCTCCTAGGAAAGTCCAAAAATTGAAAAAAACACCTAACACTTAGATAGGATTTTTTCTTCCTCATGGTATACTATAACATTTTATTATTGAGAATGAGGTAATGAGAGTTTTAGATCAAAGAGTTTCACTTATATAAAATAAAATTCACCTGTTCTATTTTCTTTAGTATTTATCCTCTTTATATGTCCTCTAAAAATTCTACATATACCCTCATACATTTCATAATTTTTCTTTTATCATTAAAAATGCTTCGAAAAATATTCAAAATATTAAATCTCATAAAATACATGGATCAATATCCAATAATTGTTTAATTTTTAAAAAATAAATATAGGCATCAAAAATGTGGTTTCTTTATGATATTTTGTGGTTTTAATTCAAAATAGTTATCCCCATAAAACTACAAACATTTTATTCTAAAACCATCAAATTGAAATCATATTTTTATAATACCCTATTTTTGGAATCATTTTACATGAACTTATTTATTAAACCGCTATGTAGTTTTATTAATTTAATATAAATTTCAGGGTGGTTCATAAAACATGTCATGTATTGATGAATTTTCAAAAACCAAATTTTTTTTAAATATACTATATCATGGTTATGGAAAAAATTAGTTTCTAAGACGATTAATATATTAAAAATTTTGATAAAAATGTAATGAAGAGGATATAATAACATTATTGGGTTTCAATAGGGTAACCCCTTATCTAAACATAGTGAAAAATAACCACTAAAAGCCATTTTTTCACAGGATTCAGCCACATATTTAAAAGGAATAAAACATAAGTGAAGAACTAGCATCTTTATTATGTATAAATGATTCTTAAATATATTTCATATGAGAATAATGGTTATCCCTTATAAAAAATAAAAATACTTATTCCTCCTAGGAATGTCCAAAAATCGAATAAATTACCTAACACTTAGATAGTAATTTCTCTTTATCATGGTATACTATAACATGTTTTTAATGAGAATGTGGTAATGAGAGCTTCATATCAAGGAGTATCACTTATATAAAATAACATTCACCTATTCTCTTTTCATTTGGATTTAACCTCTTTATATATCCCTCATAAATTCTACATGGACCCTCATACACTTCTGAATTTTTCTTTTATCATTAAAAACACTTCAAAAAAGCTTCAAAATATTACATCTCCTAAAAACCATGGCTCAATATCCCATAATTGTTTAATATTTAAACAATCAATATAGTCATTAAAACTCCTTAAAACATCATCCAAAATTTTTATAATCTATTGATCCTAGATCAATTCAGAAAATACTGAAAGGTAAGGTGAATCAGTAGTTATTTTTTTATTTTTTTATTCCTCCTTTTGAATTAAACTCATGTGACCGATTAAAGTCAAGATTAAATATTTAAAATCTCTTCACCACTCATATGAAAGAATATAAAATAATGTAGTACAAATGATCATTTTATAAGATATGTCCTCAATGTCAAAGCCTAATCATTATTGTGATCAACTTGTTGTTATTTCATGGATTTTATTATCACTATAATTTATAGTGATTAAAAATAATTGAAATTAGAACATAATGTTTGAACAAGTTTTATCAGCTTCTATCTATAATCTTTACGGAATTATTTATAATAGAACCACTATTAGATCAAAAATTATTCTTTGAACATGTTATTGAATCGGATCTTCATATTAAAATATAATCAATCGAGAAAAAAGGATGGTTCATCTTCAAGAAATACTTCAACTATCTAATAGATTATAGAGAAACAATAATAATTTGATATTACCCTCAATATTCTTCAGAATAAACGACTCATGAATGAGGTAATTCTTGAATTCAATTATCTTATTCTTTATTAATATTAAAAGAAAAAATATACTGAAATAATAATGGATTTCATTGAACTCATAAAATTTTCACAAATATATAAAAATTCAATTTTCTCTAGCCTCTTGGTCTTCAATATATAAAATTATATCCAATAATAGTTTAATCAAATTATCCATATTCCACTAAACATAATTTCTAATTATCTAGGAATAAATATTATCATGAATTCATGAATAAATTCTCTAGGAATTTCAAAATATTAATTATCTTTCACATCTAATAATATTGAAAACATTAAAAATATATATCATTTAAAATAATATCTCATGTTGACCCAGATATGTGTCCCTGTGAGGTATTTGAATTACTATGACATCTATATATCCACCTATCATGCTAATTTAAAACCATTATATATGATCCTATAAATATTTATGCATCATTCATACTATAACATGGAATTTCCCATGATATATGGTGATTTTATATTTCATATAGGTAAACATTGTACCTAAAACTATCACTGATTTTGTTCATGTTTCATCACATCCATTTATTTTACTCCTTAACTCTTACATGAAGAACAAAACACCCATTTAAATTTCACCATGATATATTATTTTCATTACCTAACAAATAATATGGATTGAACTGTATCATATCTAACTTCATCTTCATGATTTTCCATTTTCTTTCTCAATGTGTGATTCTATATAAACATAAATAACTCAACTTGAATCACATCGAGATTTTGTCTCATTATAAAGTAGAATACATGAATAAAATCTCACAAAGGGTAATCTAATATTTATTCTTTAGAATATATAATATTACAAACACTTAAGAAAACCTAAAATATCCTCTCATTTACCCTTATAAATACTTCATATTTCATAAGTTCCATGACATAGCACACTGAATTACCTTTACGTAATAAATATTATTCTATAATTAACTTTACATAACCACTTCACTTTCTTAGTAATATTTATATAATCTCTTTCCTACCTTAATGATTTTATAGATTCATGTAGGTAATATATAATTCAAAAAACATTTAAATCGGTTTGAATACCTTTGTGTAAATATTTAGTTACCTTGACTCAACTCCATAATTTCTTATTTTCCCTCACATAGACATTGAAACATGGAAACTACCTTTATGTAGGTAGTGAAATAATTATAGGGCCTTCGTGTAGCTTAGTTGTATCTTTGGGTGAAATTAATAAATCTAGTGGTTCCTTTATATAGGTAGTGAAAATTATATATCAACTTTACATAGTAATCAAAAATACCTTGAACACATCACAATGACCGATAAAATAAATTTTTTCTACCTCTAGAAAACTCAAAAAAAACTCTTCTCATATTTCTTATATAAGTTTAACAACAAAGACAACTTCATCAATATTTCATTGGGAACTTCAGTCTCCCCCTTTTGATTTTTTTTCAAATCATTAACATATTTCTCAAATACATTTTTAAAACTCAACTTATTCTCATTAAAGAGACATAAAATCATATCCTTTGTCAAAAAAAAATCTAGACACCACGCCATAGTCTAGAGTAGTATGTTTGAGATAAATCCATATCTCAGTGAAAAAAACCTTTTAGCTAAAGGATAAGATGTTCCAACTTAAACTATTTACACACCATTTCAATAAGCTCCCCATTTTTAATATAATCATAGCCACTTAAATGAAATAGATATGGAATGAATGGTAATTTTCAAGAAAATAGTAGTTCACCTACTAACACACCCTTTGAAAACATATCCCATAGTAGGTGTCCCACCCAAAACATCTTAATTATATGGGGGTGATGAATTCCCATGTTCAGCCTCAAGGTCTCAAATATATCCCTAAGGATAACCTTGTGGAGATATCTTCCAATTGATCTCAGGCTGGAATAAATCCCAAATTTATAGCTTTATTTTCATCTTATTCTTGATGTATTAAAATATGGAATCAATATTCTTAGACCTTGGATGTTAAAAATGGTTTTTATAAAGGACTATTGAATTTTGATTATCTAAGTTAATTCAAAGAGGTTTTTCAACTTTCATCCTCAAATAATCTAATTTCTCCTTCATCCAAATATTTTGAGTGAAAGAACCTATTTTTGCAACCTATTTGTCATATCTACTATAGAGTAAGATTTATTTATGTTTACTTTGTGGCCAACTCATACATTTATTTCTTAAGAGAGAAATTCAACCAGGAGTGGATCTTATATCATCACAATATCCTACCCAGTCAGCATTTGAAAATCCAAAATTATTAAATTCATTCTTTTATAGTAAAGAAGTGTGGAATTAATATTCCAATTAAAATATTGAAATACCGTTTTTATATCCTTAATATATGACTCATTTTTGTCATTTTTAGATATCTTTCACAAATACTCAAAAACATATAAAATATCTGGTCTATAATTTGTAAGATAAATTAGGTGTCCAATCAGCCTTATAAATACTCTATGATTTACACTTTTTTACATCAACATATTTATAAAATTTTAGAGCCACTTGAATTTATGTAGGTAATGAATTTGAATCATCTATATAAAACATATTCAATAGATCACGAGAATGATTCCCTTGCGATGAGAAAAGAATATGTTATATTTTCCTCACTTATAATCCAAAGAAGTAAGTTAGCTCACCATGCATGGAAATATAAAAATTTTACATTAGTTTATCAAAAAATTATGAAAATTAACTCTCATGATTACATAAAAAATTATATGATCAATATATTCAATTATAATTAATATAATTCTCTTTATTTCATTGACATTTTGATTGTTTTACACTTTTCCTTTAATGAATTTTAACTCATTTAAGTAGTTGTCCAACCTTGAATACTAGGCCCTTAGGGAATATTTAAATCCATATAGAGCATTATTTAATTTTTACTATCTTGTCACATCAGTATCAAGAACAAAACCATTATCCTTCCCAATGTAAACCTCTTCTACAAGCTCTATATTTAAGAAGGTAAATTTGAAATCCATTTTAAAAAAATTATAATACTTATAAGCTACCAATGTAAATAAAATCTAGGTAACTTACAACCATGAAACATGTGGAAAGGTTTATTTGAAATAAGCTCCTTAAACATGATATTATCCCCTGAATAAATGTTTAAATATATTTCTAAACAATTTTCAATGATCATTATTCTTGTTCATAAAAACCAACATGGTCCCAATGACATTTTTTCATCAAGTATTCAAATAATATACCATGTTGAACTATTTTTAATTTAACTCAGATATTCATTTATATCCTTAATAAACTTTTCTTGTTAAAAAGATTCTCTCACCGAATTTGGTTCAACCTCAAAAAAATAGTAATTTCTAATTTTAGAACCTGAGTCTTATTCTAGTTTATTCCGATATAGGATAATCACATCTTATCTTTCTTCAGGTCTACATTGGTGTAAAATATTATGGAGTCATATTCTCTAACTTATCATGTTTCTTTATCCTCTAAATCATATTTTTTTATTCTCATATTTATTTTCATCATAACTGGTCTGATCTAATTCATTATATGATACTCTTGGTTCAGTCTTAATTTGTTTCTCATAGCTTTGTCCTAAAATATGTTCATTTGATTCATCAATTTATTCAAGAAATATTGTATCTTGAATACCTTTTATGGTTTCATTTTAAATAATATTTACATCCTAAAAATAATACACCTTGTGAATTATTTTTTTACAAAATTTTTATCCTTTTCCATTATATGGGTACCTAAGAAATGTACATTCCCTGGATTTCTTGTAAAAAATTCTCAAATTTGAGCATTCAATTTTGATGATTCAAGGACTACTAATGACTCCAAAGTAACACATTGTTGGTATCTTGTTACACCAAAGATTATATGAGGTTTTATTTTAGTTTGGACTCAAAAATATTCAATTTTTAATGTTTAATGAAGTTCCCAATACCAATCTCCAGAAGAATTTAGACCTTCCAATTTATCAAAGAATGGTTCTCCCAATCTCCACAATAGTTATATTCATTATCACAGAAACACCATTCAATTGGGTTATGTGAGGAGTTTCATATTTATTTTTAATCCCATACTCACTAATGTGATATCCAAATTCCCTACCAATATACTAATTCCCATTATCAGTTCTCAACTTCAAGATGTGAGTGTCAAGTTCTCTTTAAATCATATTTATAAAATTGAAAACATATCCACAATCTATGGATTTTTTTCCATAAATTATACATTTTTTCATTTATATCAATAAATGAATTTAATAACGTATAAGTAAACTATTGTAGATTTTCATCTCATGGGCCCACACAAGTATGTTTTCACTAAATCCAAGTGTCAGGTTGCTTTTGTCTCCACTATTTTATGTCTCCTTATAAACATTTTACACCTTTGATAGGTTATGAAAAACTGATTTCCATCTCAAATCAAATGAGGAAAATCTCTCAAAAAAAATTTAGAGAATTTACTCATATTAATTTGACCAAGATGTTCAAGTATTCTATGAAAAAAAATCTTTTCAATCTTAACATTGAGATAAAAATAATTACAAGTATCTCATCTCTGAAACAAATTTTCACTTTTCATTGTATCATACTTTGATGATTCTAACATATTCTAGTATTTTAATTATACAATCATTTTTTTGTAGATCACCTCATTACCATAATCACAGAATTTACTCACACTCAATAAGTTATTCTTGAGCACATAAAGAGGTAAAAATTCTTCTAAATTTATTCTATTAGGTTCAATCATAGCCAAACCAACTCCCATGGATTTTAATGATAATTTATTTTCCGAAGTCTCTAAACCATTGTTTTATAGTAAAATACATTTCAAGGGCATGGTTTATCTTTTCATGTGTGATGAGAAACCATTATCAGGGATCTATGGCCTCATCCACTTACAAGCCTATAGAACTACATCGATAATTAAATATTTTTCTATCTTATTTCAATATGACTTCATCCATTATTTTGATATCGGTTGTTTTTTACATGGTATAATGTTCATACAATATTCTATATAGTGACCATTTTTTACATCTTCTAAATATCTTATCACACCCATCACACCTATTTTGGAGAGACTCACCTATCATCCTATCATAACGAGTTTTCTTCATTCCAATGCTCTTTATTCTTCCCATTAATTAAGATAATATCCACATTAATGATAAACTTCATTAGATTGATGTGAGAGAAATATTTTTCTGATAATAATTGGATTTTTACCCATAAAAACGATATCACCAATAATAGCCTTTGCAATTGGATATTCTTGGGAATTGTTGACCCTTGTCTTCTGAGAAGATAAGATTATTTGGAAAAATCTTGAATCCCTTGAATAAAAGGAATGTCCTTCTATATTATTTTGTGACACCCCTAAACTAAATCACTTTTTTTGGGCCGGATGGTCACATGACCTCATGCATACATCCCCATACACCAGAGGCTACTAACAAGTGGTGAGAGCCTAAAATAAAAGTAGGGATACTATGTACTTATATCAAAGTATAAAAAAATGAAAATAACTCAATCATAAATACTCATAATGGACATTAGAGGATACAAATTAATAGTAAACACAGTTCGATGACAAATGGTGAGGTCATAAAAAACACACAATCGATCACCCCAGAGGTCAACCAAATATACAAAATAAATATTAAAAATATATACAAGGAGGATATTCTAAATCCTAAACCTCATCCCAATCCCAGCCTCAATATACCCATCAAGAAACAACAACCTGATCCATTGGACATATCATTCTGTATCATGAATGGAAATTATATCTTCTTTATGAACATTGAGATTCCCATGCAGTGTGTGAGAAAAAAATCAATAGGGTCTCACCAAGAATTGATAGTATACATTCCATATGTGTGTTTTAAAATGGGGAAAAAATATAAAAAATAACATGCTCATTGTATCATTGTGTGATAACCAGTCCGCCAGGACACATGATGAGCTATACACACTTGTCGAGTCGTCTAGAGCTAACTAGGACACCCGATACCCAACCACACTTTCTCCAACACCATGTCCAATATACTATTATCTTAGTCCACAATTTATTTTCTATACTATAACACTCAGGGTCGGGACAACACACAACATGAAAAATGTTTTAAAGATCATTATAAGGATACACATTCATCCCACAACTAAACCATATCACTAGTGGATAACCACCATAGAATCAGATCATAAAATATATGAACATCCCATAACACAATAATTTCATTTATAGATAGAAACCATATAATTAGAATAAGGTTTGATGTAAACATTCAATGAATGAACCAACACATCAATGGATAACCACCATGTTATTAATACAAGATACATGCAATTTATCCACCGATTCAACCATATGAGGATGGATAGACATTTCCCTATTTCAATAAGGTCATATCATTTAAAAACCTACTCAAACATCTTAATATGGATGGAAACCAGATAATCATAAAATATCTATACATAAATATGGTCATAGATCATCACATTTCTCACTATATTAGTACATCATGGACTATCCCTTAGCTAAACTCTCACATCAAAAAACCTATCATAACACTCAATAGAGAATCCACTAGAGCTCGCTAACCTTCCTTAGCCTCTTATCATTGATAAAAACCTACAACTACCACCCTGTTGTGACACTAAAACCAAAAGGCTCACATTGACCCAAGACTAATAAGGAGATATATAGATCCTATATATATTCTCCTTGGTATTCCAATGCCATGTCCATAATTGGTTCCTATAAGAAATACTAGATCTCATCTCGTGTCACTCTAGAGTGACACTCAGCACTATGTCATAAACCTCTCATTCCTACCTAAATTGATCTAAAGAAACTGCCTATTTTATACCTATAACCCATGTCACCTCCTAAGGCCTCCTCATGGTCTATTTTTATCATAATTAACACCATTTCCCCTAGAGAAATTTTCTATATACAAATTGAAATATCTCAATTGATTCCTATAACTTATCCCAGGTTCAGGGCTCAAAACCACCCCTTCCATCTAACCAAAGGGTCTCTCAGTCCTAAGCTTCTCTACCCAACCCTTGTAGTATGCACACAAATATTCACACCCATTCATAAACATATATATAGTTTTTTTATTAGGTAAACCTACCTCAAATTTTTTTACCATCCTCACTAATCTCTGTTGAACCACGTACAAGCTATGCAAATCCTCAGTAAAGCCCATCCAAACTCTCAGGGAACTATCTCAGCTCAAACAATAAAAATAATTAATTATAGAAATTTATGATTAGTTATATAACATAATACAATTTTTAACATTTAAATAATTACTCACTAAGAACCATCACCTCTACAAAACCACATCCAACCACGCCTAGAAGGTCCATGGAACATTCCCAACACCATCCTAAGAAAAGTCTCAATCATTCAATTTTTGATCATCCATCAACTTCATCAAATTTTACTGGAAACTCTAAAAAATCATGGAAGTGGGTAACCTCTTTTAAAATGATGATGGATGATGTGTAGATAGCATATTGGGATGTATTATATACAAGACCAATAAAATCCTAATCTAAGAAAAGTCTCAATCATTCAATTTTTGATCATCCATCAACTTCATCAAATTTTACTGGAAACCCTAAAAAATCATGGAAGTGGGTAACCTCTTTTAAAATGATGATGGATGATGTGTAGATAGCATATTGGGATGTATTATATACAAGACCAATAAAATCCTAATCAATCTCATTTGATTTCACCATGCACTGATGGAATCAACACAGAATCCCTGAACGAGGTCATATGAAATCAATGATAAGTGAATTTTGAACAAATAATGAAATAAAAATGATGATGTTAACTT
Organism: Viscum album; assembly: GCA_963277665.1. Classification (NCBI taxonomy): domain Eukaryota; kingdom Viridiplantae; phylum Streptophyta; class Magnoliopsida; order Santalales; family Viscaceae; genus Viscum; species Viscum album. The sequence goes on from OY728165.1 coordinate 1,669,912,764, forward strand.
GAATCATCATCTCAACACACCACAATTCATCACCCCTCAAGGAGGATCAAAGTATAGTAAATGGTAGGGAGATTAATCCATGAAATAGAATCTCTTGAGACCCTCTACTCTCAAAAACCTGAAGCACCACAACACCGAAAGGAAAAAACAGACCCTAGTAAAAAAACCTCCCATACTCCACCAGATTTCCAATAGGCCTCATTGGATATATGATTATCCTATAAAACATAATGGGCCACTGGTCAATCCATCGATTAGTAAGTGGTGGCTCACCAATTATCCATCAACTTCTAAAGTAACCCGACCACCCATAACCTTCTCTGATGCTCATTCAAACACCTAGTGTGTCCACTGAACCATAAACCCCATTTAAAAAATCCATAAAATGTGTTAATACATTATAAACCCTATTTATATTCCTAGATAACAAAACACACCATCTATTAGAAATTAAAATTAACATTTCCTCAGGAATTTCTAACACATAATGATGTGAGTCATCACAAAATTCCCAATATATCACTTCTCATCATCAAGAAGTTGTGGTAATACTAAAAACACATCCCCTGAACTATATTGGTTTTCAACACTTTGATAATTTTTTTTGTTCTTTCCCCAAATTCCAAGTTCACTTCTGTTATGTATCTCCAAACACCATACATGGATTCATCATCTCTCTTCCAAATGGTTTGTTGTGATACTCAAACCACCTTGCCCATGTCCCAAATGATAACCCAAAAATAATAACAAACTCAATGCATTCAACTACACTCCAAAACACCAATGAAACTTTTATATGACATTTCCCATAATATTCTTCTACACCATATTAATTCGCTACATCAACGCTTGATCATGATTCCCTAACACCATGTGCCATCATGAAATTACCCAAACACTGACATTGAATTATAAATATGACTCTCAGTTCATTTCCATGATTAGATCACCAATATCCTATTACAACCATCATGATCTCACCTAGAGCACTTTCACACCACTATAACAACATGACTTGGATACCACTAAACTAGTGCTCTGATCCGGTGGGTTATAAGTCCTCAACTATGCCTCCCTATACACCAGAGGCTGTCAACTAGAAGTGAGGGCCTAGGGTGTGATTATGGGGGGACCATGCCCTTATAAAATCGAAGTAAAATAGAGTAAAATGATAAGTATCATACATAGTAGTAAACAAATAGAGTGTTTAATTAATAAATAATTGAAATAGAACTTGTTATAAAATCCTAAAAAAATTATGCAACAAAATACAATTATATCACCAACTGAGATGACAATTCAAATATAGGAGTAAAAAATAAAGAAAAAGTAAAATATTAGGGATCTATTACTAACTTTGAGAGAGAACACATACCAGGTCTCCAAAAACTGTCGAACTACATGAACCCAATCCGGAACCACATGAGCATCTATGCTTGATCATGTAACTCTGGGCCTCATCCCTAACCACCATGTAGTCCATGATCAACCTGAAAAGTCGAAATAACATATACACATACATGGAGGTGCACATTTTGGGGTGATAAATAATCCCAATAGTCCCCCCAACAAGAAATCTATAAATTGGATTCTATATGTGTTTGAAAAGGGAAATTTCTCATCCTAGCTAAAACACAAATAAAAAATAAAGTGAAACCAAATGTAAAACCACAATCAAACCTCGGGTCTATAATCCGGTCCAACTTGGCAAGATCCACCATGGATGTCCATATCTATATATGTATACATGTATAGTCCCATACCTATACATATATACATAAATATGAATATTCATGATTTAGTAAAAAAAATAACATGAAACCACATTAGCATTTGAACCTTGGGTTTATAATCCCGATCACCTGGAAATCTTGTTTAGGGTTGTTGATTTGGACATCATTACACTCAAGATTTATTTTATTAATTCGATATCTGGGTCTGTAATCCCAATAGAAATATACTAGATTTGTCCAACACTAAAAATTTCAATGAGAAAAAAACGTCACCATAGGAGGATACTTGTCTTACACATGGGATAACCTATACCCACCTCCAATCACTATAATAAGGATATCATATACCAATTATAAATCCTATAATAATCACTACAACCAATTATGTCCTACACTGAGTAAAATCATGTTCGACCCCAAGGGCCAAATCCAAGGAACTCATCCAAGGCATCAACATTGGCCTACGCCTTGTAATCAAAAGTAACATCCATCACGGTTGCACTGTATAATAAAGTGTTAGGACCCAAAGGGATGGATGGATGGTAAAATTACCAAGTAATCCTCATTAAATCCCAGGATAATCATAGGGCATACAATTCATCAGCCCTATGAGTCCGTCCAAGGAATTATAACAATAGGAATCCAAGTATCACTCATGGAATACAAGTCATCATCCCCCTCTGTTTGTCCAGTTCATTCCAACAAAGAGAATCCAAGTATTAATCTAGGCATACAAGTCATCGTCTAAGTCTTAACATCTAGGTACCAGGGAAATCCTCAAGACATCCCAACAAAATATATATCAATATATATATATATATATATGCTATCATAGCCAAGTCCTAGGTAGCACCTCTGGGTATACCAATAAATATCCGAAATAACATGTCTCGGAATCTGGATCCTGGGTGAGAATGTCTGGGGATCCCTACAAGAATAACATATCTTAGGAATAACATCTTGGAATACCAAAATAAATAAGGAAACCTCATGTTAGTCTCAACATCGAAAAACAAGGAAGCACCTTTTGTAAACATCATTGCATCAGTAATAACCATGTAAAATATATAAACTAAGGGTTAAGGGTTCCCCAACCACCCAACCCAACACTACTATCACAACACCAAGTGATTACAAGTTTGGAATGATTCCAAAGGTGACACCCTCTACAATCTCTACCCAAACCCGTTATACAACTCAGGGTCAGTAAAACAATGGGAACTCACTAGATCCCTCAATCCAAACACTAAAGATGAATCCTACATGGGATCCTCAGAATGATACATAGGTACAAGGATCCTACAGAGGACTCTCTAAGTCAGAACATAAGAAATGAAATCCTATAGGGGGTCCTTAGTAATATAAATAGAATAGATTCATCCTACATGAGATCTTATGAATGATATAATGGTAAGGGATCATATAGGGGACTCCCTAGAATTGCTCATAAGTAAAGTCAGACCTCGGGGGATCCTCGGTAACCATAATAGGATAGAGGATTCCTATATGGGATCCTCTAAGTTGAAACTTAAAAGGACAAATATTATAATGGATTCTCATATAAAACTGGTCTCATAAAAACTTGGTTAGAAGGGAAAATCTCAAAAGGGAGAAGTAATAAGAATAAAAGATACTCAATCTTAGGCCAAGAGAGATAGATCATGCCTCATCTCAGAACAAATCTCACTCTTAGGAGACACTGATTAAAAAAATTTGAGGAATAAACTTTTCAATTAAATAGAATCCATGAAACACCTATTAAAACTCATCAGAATTCTCCACAGGTTTAACCATTGTGATCTAGGAATAAAATTTCCCATAATGGACTACCCTCATGTCTAATTTTAATTCTTTAGAAAGAAGACATGAAAATACCTCAATGGGAACCGAAGGATTAGTACACAACAAATAGATACAAACACGGTGTGTACCCTCATAGCCCCACATGGGTGTGTACCTCTAATAGCCTGGGTGTGTAAACACCTCAGGTACACAGGATGTAAGGAGTGAACATGAAATATACCCCACATGGGTTACCTTCATGTGTCCCTAAATATGCATGGCCATTTACTTGGCCAAGCCATGTAATTATACATGGTGTTCAACCCACATGGTGTTTGTCCATGTACCCCTATTCAGGTTCTCCTAACCGAGTACTCAGCTACACTGATGAGTACCGATACACAGAGTGCACACCCATGTAAAAAGTATGTACTCCCAAAAACATCATCTTCACCCAACGGAAATAACACATGGTGTTTCATTCAAGACTACATGTCGTGTAGCATAGTTTTCCCGAACGGGAAACCCTCAAATCACCCAAAACCCCTATGTAAACCCCCAATGAAAAAGATTTGACCACTAAGGGAAAAAATAATATATAAAAAGGATTTAAAAAATTGAAATTGATGAATATAATGTATTTTTAGGTAAAAACATAATTTCCCTACCTATGGGAGGAAATCGTTGAATCTTCATTTCATTTTACAGTCAATGGTTTCCACACGTTGATCCAATGTGTCGAGAGCTCTGTGACGGTACCCCTTTTATATTACCTCTCTCTCCCTCTCTCCCTTCCTCCCTATCCTCTTTTCTTTCTCAGATTAGCAGTGTTGGAGGACCCAAAAAATAATCATATGTAAGAAGGAGGAGTAAATAAGGGAAAATAAAAATAAAATAATGAAAAAGAAATATAGAAAAGAAAATAAAAAAGGGGAACATGATAGACACAGTGCCAAACTTTATTTAATGTCTCTCCTAATAAAAAAATCCAAATTACATACTCAATAGGGAAGAAAAAATCTCAATACGATACTCAATTCGAATGATATGGCCAAAAACACCTCTATGAATAATGTAATATTTAATTTATTAAGTATTGAATATTAATTATTCCGCTAAAATTTGAACAGATCATATTTTCAACAAACTCTTGTCCTAGGGTAAACACCATTTTCAAGGACAAATGGACTGGTTAGAAAAATGACCCACGATAATCTTCCATGGGAAGAAGACTAATTTACCCCTTTCAGGCATCTGAAAGCAAAAAATCAAATTTCTACTCAAAAATATAGTAGAGAAAAACATGGGTCCATAAAAAATCCTCACTATAAACCTTATCATCGCTACGAATCCTGGTGAAAATACTATATCTCAAGATATCATTTCAAGAATCTATACAACCATTCTATCTAGACTGTAAAAAACCAGCCTCATAGTGTCAAAAACTATTTCCTTTATGAAATATGTTTAACTATAACCAATCTTGTACTTCTCACCATAGTAATACCCTTATCATCATATCACAAGAAAAATATGAGATCAAAAGCACATGGAAAATTCTAAAGTTCAACTAAAATTGAAGGTCACCTCCATCAAATAGCCAATGGTGCACTCCCCACCAAATGGATTACCTTACACTACTCCTTGAGCACAACCTCAGCAGGTTCCATTCCTCAAACAGGGAATAACATTTAAAAAGAAAAGGATATCGTCATAGGTACAATGATCTCTCGAAAAAATCAAGACAAATTGAGATAGAGAATGACCATATCTAATAGGATTACACTATTATTATACAAGAGGGTGTGTACTGCTCCCTCCAAGCCATGCTCACCATCCTGTCAAAACTTGACCAGGATTCAACTACAGGTCAACCATATTTTGGAACCCAATTTACTTATTATTTCACCTCTATAATGGAGGGAAATTCAGAATTTAAATGGTAATATCTCATAATTTCCATGTAATGTTTTTAATTATATGGAATTATTTTTAGACCGTACGCTTTGAAGGCATGTGATTTTGAGGCCCGGAGTGTTGAGAATGTAATTTTGAACTTTTTTTAAGGTACGTTCAGTAAATGTGTGAGCGGTATTTTCTAAAATTTGGACCAGTGCTCAAATCAAAAATACATGGGACCCATTAAACTCAAAATTTCAGGATTCACCTAGAAAAGAATTAACTTTGACCAAAATTGTTTGGACAGAAAGGTTGATTTTTGGGACTTTTCGGAAAAAATAATAAAATAACTCTAAAAACCTATTATATTTTTCTTTCACACCATTGAGTAGTAGACCGCAATTTTGTAGTGTGGCGATGAGGTGAGTACGAGGCGCAATTAAGGAATCCCCTTAATGGATCATTGTGCAAGCGTAACCGCTACGCTGTTTCATAAATGAAACAATGTAACGATACAACGTCGCAGCATAACAGAAACTTTGTGATGTGTTTATTTTTATTAAATGAATGCGTTGGTGGAAGGAAGAATTAAACTGTGAGGATTCTCTAAAGAACCTCCAAAAAAATTCATCTCCAATGAATAACAACAAATTTCGACAAACTTCAAACATCTTTGACTCACCTCAAATAATGGAGTCGGAAGTGATGAATGATGTCGATGTCTTTAAACCTCAAGGACGTAATGTTGCGGAAATGAACATAAAAGAGGTATAGGTTATTTAATTTTAAAGTTATTCTCTATTACTATTCTAGAAATAGTGAACATGGATCAACCCATGAACAGGTTGATCTGAAAATAGTGCATTTATGCAGGAGGGTGACTTTTCTTTTGGGAGTTATTATTCGAGATTAGTTTATCTCTAGTTTGAAAGATCCAAAATTCCCAAGCCTCCCCGTGATTATAAACCTCAAACACAAAGGGATTGGGCCAACATAAACAAGTCCTGATCACCTCCTCTATGTTTTTTCTTTGTGGTTTCACCATCAAAGTGGTTGAAAATGATTCCGAGACCTTTGTAGTGAAGAGGAAGAGGGTAGTCCAAGCTTCCTTGTAGTGGTGGGTGAGTTTGATGATTTCTTTCTGGAAGCTGTCCAAGGACTACCTCCTTGGAGAGAGGGAGGAATCTACTTTTAATTGTATCTAGGGATGGTACCGATATCGACACAAACATATCATATGGCTACTGCAGAGCTTCGTGGGTTGAGGGTAAAGCTGGAGGAATTATAGAGGAAGGGGTTTGTAAGGCCCTATGTTTCTCCATGGGAATCCACAGTGTTGTTTTGTAAGAAGTTAGACGGGATCTTGAGGCTATGCATGGACTTCTGGCGCCTGAACTAGGTTACCGTGAAGAACATGCATCCATCACCGAGGATTGATGACCTCTTCGATCGGCTGAAGGGAGTGAGGTGGTTCTCAAAGATCAACCTCAGATCATGCTATCATCAGCTTTAGGTACGGGATGGAGATGTACCGAATACAACCTTTAGATTCTAGTACGACCACTATGAGTTTTTAGTGATGCCTTTTGATTTGGAAAATGCCCCAACAGTGTTCATGGGACTCATGAATAGGATCTTCCAGCCTTACCTCAATCATTTTGTGGTAGTCTTCATTGATGAAATCTAGGTGTACTCAGCATCATAGGAGGAGCATGTTACACACCTACGGATAGTCCTAAACACACTCTGAGAGCACTATATTTATGGTAATTTCTTGAAGTTCCAGTTCTGGATTCATGAGGTCCACTTTCTGGGACACGTCATCTTAGAGGTTGTATTTGCAGTGGATCTAGAAAAGATAGAGGCAGTGATTTCTTGGGAGCCACCTAAGAGCATGACCGAGGTACAGAGTTTCCTGTGGTTGGTTGGGTACTACCAGAGGTTCGTACCCAACTTTTCCAAAGTATCATCACCCTTTTATCTTTTAAAAAGAAGGGACAACACTTTATGTGGATAGAGAGTTTATAGTAATGTTTCTTGGAGATGAGGTGGGGACTGAAGAGTGGCCCCATCTTGAGACTACCAGAAGAGGGTGTTGGGTATTTAGTCTATTATGATGCATCATAGAATGGAATGGTTGTGTTCTAATGAAATAGATAGTAGTGATCGCCTATGGATCATGGAAGTTGAGTAATCGTGAGAGGAACTATGCGACCCATGAACTAGAGTTAGCAGCAATAGTCTTTTCCTTGAATATGTGGTGGTACTACTTGATGGGTGAATGGTTTACCATCTACTCTGACCACAAGAGTCTCAGGTGAATCTTATCACAGAAGGAGTTGAACTTGAGAAAGTGGTGTTGGTAGGAGTTCCTCTAGGACTATGAATTTGATATAGTCTATACTATAGGGAAGGGGAATGTGGTGGTAGACACACTCAGTAAAAGGTCTGTATTGCAGCTTTTGACTGAGGTGACGGAGCAGCTAGCTGCGATGTAGATATCCTTTGTGGATAGTGATGGAGTAGCTTACCTCTAGTCTATGACTATCACTCCCCCTCTATTATAATTATTTAGATAGTCACAGCTTGTAGATGTTTACTGTGAGGCCCGACATGCTCATATTTCCTCAGGACATGCTCTTTATGGATTTTCGAGAGGTGGGGAGAATGTTATCCTTTTCATAGCACGCATCATAGTACCAATGATGTTATAGAAGGAGGTGTTGAGGGAGTTCCATACTTCCCTTTTGAAGGTACATCCTGATGTGGTGAAGATTTATCTGGACCTTTGACGTCAGTACTAGTGGCTAAGGATGAATAAAATAGTGGTAGAGTTTGTTTCATGATGCCTCACTTGTCCGCAAGTGAAGGTCGAGCATCATGTACCAGCATGCTTGACACAACCACTTGAGGTACCAGAGTGGAAGTAGGATGGTATCTATATGGAATTCATTATGGGGTTACCATTCATGCCCAGGGGCCAAGATTTTATCTGGGTGATCATTGACTGACTCACCATGTTGAATCACTTTCTACTCATCCAGTAGTAGGGATCGGTAGAGGGATTGGGATGCCTCTTTGTCCATGAGATAGTGTGGATTCAAAGGGTTCCTTAGATTATTGTCTCGTACCTTGATGCATGATTTACATCCCGATTGTGGAAGGGGTTACAGGAGGCGTTTGGGACTCAGTTGTGCTTGAACATATCTTTTCAACCCCATATAGATGGTTAGATGGAGCAGACCATACAAACCTTGGAGGACATGCTTTGTGCTTGTGTCCAAGATTTTGGTCGCAATTGGAAGGACCACATTCCACTAGTGAAGTTTGTGAACAACAATATCTATCACTCCACCATTGGAATGTCACTTTTTGAGGCCTTGTATAGGCGTCCATGTAGATCAACACTATGCTTGACTGACTGAAGGGACTTAGCACTCATGGGTCTAGAGTTAGTACAAACTACCACTAAGAAGGTTCAGATCATCTAGTATCATATGAGGACTGCATTGAACAGGAATATGTTTTATGTTGACAGGAGATGGATAAACTTGGAGTTAGAGGAGGGAGACCATGTTTTCTTTCGGGTCTCACCCTAATGAGGATTTCAAAGATTTGGCTGCGGTAATAGGTTATCTCTGAGTTTTATCGGACCTTTCCAAATCCCCAGAAGATTTGGAGAGGTGGCGTACCACCTAGCTCTTCCCCTACAGATGAACTGGGTTCATGATATTTTCCACATGTTGTCGATGAGGAGTTACGTTCATGATCCATCACACATCATTGATTGGGGTGAGATGTACATTGATGATGGGGAGACGTTTGCAGAGTTCCCAGTGGAGATAGAGGATCGAAAATAATGGGTCCTTTGTGGACGGTGGATTCCTCTGGTGCACATTTGATGGGAACATAGGAACCTCCAACAGAGAAGATGGCAGTGGGAGGCTTAGTTACCATCTCAGTACCCCCACTTGTTTGATTAGCCCTTGTTTTTTCAGTTAGATATGTAAATCCCTAAGGTGGGGATAATATAATGTCTCATAATTTCGATGTAATTTTTTTAATTATATAGATTTATTTTGAGACTGGACGCTTTGACGGAGCATGATTTTGAGTCCCAGAGTGCCCAGAATGTAATTTTCATTTTTTTATGGTACGTTCATTAAACATACGAGCGGGATTTTATAACTTTTGGACTGATGCTCAGATCAAAAATATGAGGGTCCCATTGAACTCGGACACCAGTATTCTACTAAAATGGAATTAAATTTGACCATCAAGGGTCAGATGTAAAAGTTAATTTTTGGGACCTTTCAGAAAAATAATAAAAAAACATTAAAAGGTTATTTTATTTTTCTTTCTCCCCATAGAGCGATGGATGGATACGCTATGGTGCAACGATGGGGAAATGACGAGGAGAAATTAACGAATACCCTTAATGTCACTTTATGAAATAGTAACCACTACGATGTTTTATACATGAAATAGCATAACGATGTAACGTCTTAGTGTAACAGAAATTCTATGATGTGTTTCTTTAAATTAAACAAACACATTGTTGGAAGGAGAAATTAAACTATGAGGATTATCTAAGGAACCTCTGACAAACTTCATCTCCAACAAAGAAAAAGAAATGCTGACGAATGTCAAACATCTTTGACGCACCTCAAAGAACGGAGTCGGAAGTGATGAATGGCATCGACCTCTTGAAACCTAAAGGACATAATGTTGTGGTAACAAACATCAAAGAGGTAGGGGTTATTTAATTTTAAATTTCTTCCTCATTTTTATTCCAGAAACGAAGAACACAGGTAAACCTAGGAACAAGTTGATCCGTGAATCATGTGTTTATGTGGTAGGATGACTTTTCTTTTGAGAGTAATTATCTAGGATTGGTTTATATCTAGTTTGATGGAGCCACAATCCCCAAGACTCCCCATGATTATAAACCTCTAATGTGGAGGGCACGAGCCAAAATTAACAAGGCCCAAGCACCACCACTATGTGAATTCTTTGTGGACTCACCCTCAAAGTGGTCGCAAGATGATTCCAGGACCTTTGTACTGAAGAGGACGTTCCAAGAGAGAGAAGGTGTAGGCGACGCGATGAACAGACCGCCAGAGTGAATCCAGTAGTCCATCAAACATCTTCTGGCATGCCGGAGCTGATGGCAGTGGCCCTTGGAAATGGCCTCAGGTGGAGGTGGTGGCACACTCTTCGGCGAGCAGCAGTGGTAGGAGGCCGTGGCCAATTGGCCACAGCGGCAGCGGGGATACTTGGTGCCCGCCTGGCGCCGTGTGGAGGGACGACCAATTTATGGGCCGTATGGGTGCCTGAGTGATCTGTGGTCACTCGTCCGTGGCAGGAGGGCCCCACGCATCCATGGGGCTAGAGGAGGCCGGACTTGATAGTCAATTGCATCCTATCCAGGCGGCGCACCACCGGACCGCATTGTGCGGGCCGAGCCCCCAGACAACGCGCCAGTCCCATGGCCGCATGGTCCAGACTCGCACCAGTGGGCCTGACCTGCACATTCAATCCAGACCTATGCCCTTTGAGCTGAGCCAGACTAGACCGGATCGTCGGGTGACCCGGTGAGCTGGACCCTCAGCCAAAACGAGCTGGGTCGAGCGAGGCCCATTGGGCCTTGCCTACTGTCCAGGTAGGACCGGAATGACTCGAACCCAAACCAGGTTAGGTTCAGTCAGTTGAATTAAACCAGGGTATGTGGGAACCCCAGGCCGGTTCGGTTGGGTTGGTCTGATCGGGTCAGACCAAGCCCAGATGCAACTGGCCCTCGTTTTACTAAAACGCGTGTATCTCCCAAACCGGGAAACCAATTGACACGACATCAGTGGAGTTGGGGACCTTGAGCCTAAGCAGTCCTTTTGAGATACTCTACATGAGTTTTGGTACATTTTGTCGTATAGCTGGGTTGGATTGGACTCAAATCCAACAAGACCCTTTTTACAAAAATGACTATATCTTATAGACCGGGCATCTGTTCACCACATCGTCCATTGTGTTGGGACCCTTATGATGAGACGGTCCTTTGGGGTTACTCTATGTAGGAATTATTTGATGTTGAGGTATTAATTATATCTTTAATAGCTGATAAACCCAGAATCATGGGTGCTAAGTGCAGGAATCCAGTGGTAGGTTGTGACGTGAAGAATGAATAATGATCATGTTTGGGTTAGTATCTAGCGATCCTGTGTGGACCAACCCCCAAATATCCTCGGTGGGTTAGCACCTAGACATCCTATGTGGTTCAGCACCTAGTGATCCTATGTGAGTCAGCACTTAGAAACCCTGTGTGGATCAGCAGAAGAGCCTCTCAATAGAATAATATGATCAAGCATTACGACAAATCATATTTACTTCTGTACTTAAGTTATACCTGGGGTGAGCTACATCTTTTACTTTGTTCTATGTGTTTGAGATATTTCTTAGTGTTATTAACTCTGTGGTATTTACTTTTTGTGTTTTAATTTTTGGATTACTAAGAGACCTTCGGTGGTCTCGGGGTCCCTATTGAGTATTGTTATCATCACCCATTCACGGGTTTCACCCACACCCGTTGTGTCCTGTGCAGACAACATATTTCTTTGACTGGGGCCATGTGGATCCTGGACTAAATGGTTCTTGGAGGTATATCGATAGATGTGGTGTTCTATAGTGACATCCGACAGAGATTTTTACCTACCCTTCAGGTAGGATCCTTGGCAAATAACCTTCGGAACTTGTACTTCTTTTTTATGTACTTTACTTTCAGTTGGGATTTTATTCTGGCCCCTTTACTTTCAGTTTACATAGTTTACTCTCTGTGGTGGTACTTTATATTGGTTGTATTACTTTTTTTACCTTCATGGTTAGCTTTGTTCATTTTTCCCTGCCTGTGTGTGTACAAGTTTAAAGGAAATGTCTTCCCTTTTGGGATATGCCCTTCTAGTTCTAGTCACCAGCCTATTTCCTATAGAATTTTGGAATAGGGTAGTCACGGAATGGGCCTTGGGGGATGGGTTGTGACAAAGTGGAATCAGAGGGTAGTCGGTTCTTCCAGAATAACTAAAAGTCTATAATTTTAAGTGGGGGAAATATTTTCAAGTGTCTTGAGTTTAGCTTCAAGTCTAGGGAGTTCAGTGTTGGTTTGGCGGCCAACATGTCCATACACCAGGACCCTAAATTCTGTTTTCTGACTCTGTACACGAAAACACTAGTTTCATGTGTTTTGGAAATGTTTTTCTCTTGATCTCTTTGAGTAAAATCATCAAGTAAAACTTATTGATCGTGGTCCATCGGTTTCTCTACAAGATGCCTCCATGAAGATATCTAGTCAAGATTCCAATGAGAGATCACAATGATGGCTCATAGAGCGAAGAGGCGTTGTTACAGGGTCCACTTATGGTGATAGCACCTTCGGTTGGGGTACCAGCAGCACCACCACACGGAGAGCAATAGTTGCTACTTGCCCCTCTAGTGGACAGTGCATGTCGACTGAGCATGATGCATGAGTTCCAAATACATAGTCCTCCATTGTTTCGAGGCTAGAAAGATCCTCAAACATCTGAGGATTGGATGGATATAGATACTCGGGTTTTTATACTGGTGGAGACACCTACAGATTAGATGGTGGTTCTAGTTGCTAGCCTTTTTCAGTTCACTACAGGGATATGGTGGATCTTGATGCATGAGACCCATGAGATTCAAACCCTTGTCTGGTCAAACATAGAGAGCCTCTTCCAGGTGGAGTTCATACCAAAGACTATATGCTCAGTGCGTATTCAGGAGTTATTGTACCTACAATAGGGCAACATGACTATGGCCCAGTACTCAACGAGGTTTACCGACTTATCCCCATACTCCACTTACATGTTAGAGACCCTTTCTTCAGGCCCTAGAAATTTGATCATGGGATCCGACTTGAGATTAGACCATCAATGATTTCTATCATCATTATGACGTTGTCTAGAGTGTTAGAGAGATCCCTCCTGGTGGAGATCTTCCTAGCTGAGAAGGCACTGATGGTGAGAGACACCACCGGGTGACAGGTGGTCGAGCCATCTATAGTAGGCATTAGGCAGTAGGAAGATGATGTAGATTCCCAAATGGGCCAGAACTTTTTGATGATGACCCCAAGACACAGGGTCAAAGGTGCAGAGGTCATGAGGTGGAGGATGTCATCTGGGTGCTAGATTTTTTTATTCTTGCTGCGGACAGGGACACATGGCTTGTGACTATCTAAATCCCCACACGTGTGACCAACAAGCAGTTGAAGGACCACCGAGTGAGTGATGGAGGTTAGAGCGATGAGTCCTATAGGGAAAAGGATGTGTCATGGGAGAAGGACGAGTGGTAGGTGGTGGACGATGGTTTGAGGTACTACCACCACCACCCTCATGAGGTTCACCACGAGCTCTGAGAGTAGGTGGATAGGGGTGGGGCCAGCTACAGAAGATAAATGCATATGACCACAGTGCTCTAGATATGATTAGAGGTACAATCTGTGTCTACTCCACCTTAGCTGCAGTTATTATAGACATAGGTTTCAGTCACTCTTTCCTTTCCCCAGTCCTCGTTCGAGTCTCGGATATTCTGGTGGATCCTTTGGCTTGATCCTTAAAATTAAAGACTCTTACGAGAGGGGATTAAATGATTACACACTAGTTCTGATAGTGTGAGATTACTTTAGCAGGAGAGATCTTCGACTGGGATCTTCTTATAGCAGCATAGATACCTTACGACATCATCTTGGGTATGGACTGCTTATCCACATTTGATGCTAATATCAACTATTTTAGGCACAAAGTGTGTTGTGTCCATGAAGATGGGACCATGTTTTACTTCCCTGATGAAAAGGGAACCTTTGCAGCACATGATGGGCTTCTCAGGGGAGGGTGCAGTCAATCACTCACCAGTTGGATAGCCTAACCCTCAGAATGGTGGTCGAGGGGAGTCTTATCTTTCATATAGTGGTGGACATGTATGAGGATGTCTTTACATAAGATATCCCAGGACTACCTCCTCATAGAGAGGTAGATTTCTACTTTGACTTTTACCCAAGGATGGTAGCGATATCTACATCTGCATATTGTCTGGCTCCCATAGAGCTTCGTGAGTTGAGGGTACAGTTGGAGGACTTTCAGTGGAAGGGGTTTGTAAGGCCCTTTGTTTCTCTATGGGAAGCCCCAGTTTTGTTTGACAAGAAGGAAGACAATAGTTTGAGGCTATGTGTGGACTTTTGGCACCTAAACCAGGTTACTGTGATGAACAAGAATCCACCACTGAATATTGATGACCTCTTAGATTAGCTGAAGGGAGCGAGATGGTTCTCAAAGATCAACCTCAGATCAGGATATCATCGGTTTCAGGTACGGGATGGAGACGTACCGAATACAGCCTTCAAATTCAGGTACAACCACTATGAGTTTTTGTTGATACCTTTAAGAATGAACAATTCCCCAACAGTTTTTATGGGACTCATGAACAGTATATTCCATCCTTACCTCAATCGTTTCATGGTAGTTTTAATTGATGGAATCTTGGTGTACTGAGAGTTAGAAAAAGAGCACGTTACACACCTGTGGATAGTCCTAGATGCACTCTAAGAGCACAATATTTATAGTAAGCTCTCAAAGTTCTAGTTCTGGATTAGGTAGCTCCACTTTCTGGGACACTTCATCTTTGAGGCTGGAGATGTAGTGGATCCGGTGAAGATAGAGGTAGTGCTTGCTTAGGATCCACCCAGGATCATGACTGAGTTATGGGGTTTCCTGGGGTTGGTTGGGTACTACCGGAGGTTCGTACCCAACTTTTCCAAAGTAGCAGCACCCTTTTTAGCTTTGATAAAGAAGGGACAACCCTTAGTGTGGATGGAGAGGTTCCAGAAGAATTTTTAGGAGCTGAGGTAGAGACTGATGAGTGGCCCCATATTGAGACTACAAAAAGAGGGAATTGGGTACATAGTCTACTATGATTCATTAGGGACCAGACTGGGTTGTGTCCTGATGTAGGAGTGAGAATTGATCACCTATGGCTCATGTAATTTGAGGAATCATAAGCAGAACTATGTGTCCCATGACCTATATTTAGTAACAGTGGTCTTTTACTTTATGTTGTGGCGGCACTACTTGATGGGTGAACGGTATACCATCTACTACGACCATAATAATATCAGGTATATATTCTCACAAAAGGACCTAAACTTGAGAAAACGGTGCTGGATGGAGTTCTTATAGGACTGTGACATTGAGATAGTCTATTATCCTAGGAAGGGGAATGTGGTGGCAGATACACTCAGCAGTAGGTCTGGTTTTCATCTACAGAGTTAGGTGATGGAACAACTAGCCTCAAAGCAGATATCCTTCATGGATAGTGATGGATCATCTTACCTCCATTATATGTCTATCACACCCCCACTCTTACAGCAAGTTTGGGAGGCACAACTTGTGGATGTTGACTACGTGTCCTGATGTGCTTAGATATCCTCGGGAAATTCTCCTAATGGATTTTCGATAGGTGGGGAGCACATCATCCTTTTTGGAGGACGCACTATATTACCAGTGATGTTACAGGAGGAGGTTTTGAAGGTGTTTCATACTTCCCCTTTGGCGGTACATCCTGGTGTGGTGAAGATGTACCAGGACCTCCGACATCTATACTAGTGGCCATGGACAATGAAAGTAGTGGAAGATTTTATTTCATAATGCCTCACTTGTCAGCAAGTGAAGGTCGGGCATCAGGTCCCCGCAGACTTGACAGAACCACTTGAGGTACCAGAGTATAAGTGGGAAGGTATCTCCATGGACTTCTTTATGGGGTTACCATTCATGTACAAGTTCCATGATTCTATCCAAGTGATCGTTGACCAAATCACCAAGTCGTCTCACTTCCTACCCATCCAGTATTAGAGATCTGTAGAGGGATTTGGATGCCACTTCATCCAGTAGGTAGTGCGTCTTCACAAGGTTCCTTCAATGATCATCTCGGAACATGATGCACTCTTTACATCTCAGTTGTGGAAGGGGTTTCAAGTGGCGTTTGGGACTCATTTGTGCTTGAGAACAGCTTTTCACCCCCATACAGATGGTCAAATAGAGCGGATCATACAGACATTGGATGACATGCTTTGTGCTTGTGTGTAGTATTTTGGTCATAGTTTGGAGAACCAACTACCACTGGTAGAGTTTTTGTACAAAATATATATCACTCCACCATTGGAAAATCATCATTTGAGGCCTTGTATGTGAAACTATGCATATCACCTCTATGCTAGACAGACCCAGGGGAGTCATCACTCATGGGTCCAGAGTTGGTACAGACTACCACTGAGAAGTTGTAGATCATCTTGTAGTGGATGATGACTTTGTAAGGAATTAATAATTCATATTCTAATAGAAGAAAAATACCCTTTTAGTTTGATGTGGGTATCCATGTTTTCCTTCAGGTCTCACCTCGACGACGATTGTGTAAATTTGGCCACAGCAGCAAGTTATCTATGAGGTTCATCAGATCTTTCTAGATCTTCATCAGAGATAGAAAGGTAGAGTACCTCCTAGCTCTCCCCCCATAGATGCACTGGGTGCATGATGTTTTCCATGTGTCACAGCAAAGGAGGTACGTGCATGATCCATCGCATGTCATCGACTGTGGTGAGATGGACATTGATGATGGGGAAATGTTTGCGGAGTTCCCGGTGGATATAGAGGATCCAAAAGAGTGGTTCCTTCGTCGATGGTTGATTTCTATTATGTGAATTTGGTGGTAGAATTATAACCTCAAGGAGAGCACATGGGAGCAGGAGGCTTAGATTCATGATCAGTACCCCCACTTGTTTGATTAGCCCTTGGTTTGGCTTTCAATGATGTAAATCCATAAGTTGGGGAGAATTTAATGTCTCCAAATTTCCATGTAGCTTTTTTTAATTATATGGATTATTTCGAGACTGCACACTTTGACGGCACACGATTCTGAGGCTCGGAGTGCCCGGAATGTAATTTTGAACTTTTTTTAAGGTACGTTCAGTAAAAGTGTGAGCATGATTTTCTAAATTTTGGACCGGAGCTCGGATAAAAAAAATATAGGAACCATTGAAATCTGAACAATGAGATTCGCCTAGAAAGAACTTAACATAAATTGGAAAGGGTCAGATAGAAAAGTTAATTTTTGGGAATTTTTGAAAAAATATTAAAATAACCATAAAAAGATATTGTTTTTTTCTATCGCACCATTGAGAGGAGGATGGTGACATTGTGGTGAGGCAACGAGGTGATGACAAGGTGAAATTAATGAAGACCTTAATGGATCATAGTGCAAGATAAACAATGAAATGTCACCGCATAACATAAATTCTACGACGTGTTTCTTTTTATCAAATGAATGCGTTGGAGGAAGGAGGAATTAAACAGTGAGGATTATCTGACGAACCTCCGACGAACTTCCTCTCCAATGAAGAATGAAAAATTACGAAAAATGTCAAACATATTCGATGCACCTGAAAGAAAGGAGTCAAAAGTGATGAACAACATCGACCTATTGAAAACTCGAGGACATAACGCTATAGCAACAAACATTAAAGAGGTAGGGGTTATTTAATTTTAAAGTAAATCCTCATTCTCATTCTATAAAAGATGAACACAGATCAACACACGAACAGGTTAATCTATGAATTATGCATTTATGTGGGAGGGTGACTTTTCTTTCGGGAGTTATTATCCAGGATTATTTTATCTCTAGTTTGATTGAGCCACAATCCCTGAGCCTCCCCATTATTAGAAACATATAATGAGGAGGGTATGGGCCAACACGAATAAGGCATGAGCTCCTAAATTGTGTGCATTCTTTGTGGACGCACCCTCAAAGTGGTGGAAATATGATTATGGGACCTTTGGGGTGAAGTGGACATTCTCCAAAGAGTCCAGGAATATGCGAAGTAAAGAACGGACCTTGTTGGTGAATCGCAGTGGCAGCAGGGAGACGTGGTGCTCGCCTGGCGCCGCGTGCAGGGACGACCCGTGTTCGGGAGCCTCAGCGAGCCCCATTTTCTCAACTAAAATAGGAGGCGCCCATGTGTCCGTATTATCAGTGAATGCCAGACTCATTATCCGACCATGTTCTGGCCTGGCAGCTCACCACCGACCCACATCGTGTGGGTCGGGGTTTGGGTTGGCGGGCCTCACTCCCAACCACCTAGCAGTTTCACGGGCCAGTGTGCTGGTCCATTGGCCCAGGGGGCCAGAACAGCACTCAGTGGACTAGACCCATGCTGGCAGGCTAGAACCACACCCTTTGGGATGTGTCGGACTTGACTGGGTCGCCAGGCGACCTAGCGGGCTGGAACCTCACCCAAACCGGGTCGGGTCCAGTGAGGCCCATTGGGACTGGCCTACTAGCCATGTCGGACCAGACCGAACCATACCAAAAATGGGTCAGGTCGAGTCAGTTGAATTAAACTGGGGTATGTTGGACCCACATACTGGGTATGTCAGGTTGGTTTGACCAGGTCAGACCGGGCCCAGACGCAATAGGTCCTCTTTTCCCTAAAACACATGCATCTCTAAAACAGGGCATTTGATTGACGTGTTGTGAGTGGAGTTGTGACCCTTGCACTGAGGTGGTCCTTCTACGATACTCTACATGATTTTTTGGGAAGTTGGAATATGTCCGGGTTGGATCGGACTCAAATCCAACCAGACACTTTTTACAAAAAAGCCTATATCTTACAGACTGGGCATCTGTTCGACGTGTCGTCTATTGCGTTGGGACCCTTTTGATGATACAATCCTTTGGGATTACTCTATGTGGGACTTCATAGAAGTTGAGGTAAGATTGAAAAATTAAGGGGAGGATACTCTCAGAATCAAGCGTTCTAATTGTGGGAATCTAGTGGTTGGTTGTAACATGAAGATTGAATCGTGATCCCATGAGGGTCAACACCTAGCAATCATGTGTGGGCCAATACCTAGCGATCACGTGTGGGTTGGAACCTAGAGATCATGTGTGGTCTAGAACCTATCAATCCTGTGTGGGTCAGCACCTAGTGATCCTATGTGTGTCAGCACCAATCAACCTTGTGTGGATCAGTACCAGAGTACACTATAAGAAAATGAGGCTACTGCCACAAACCTATAGCCACAGTTTTAAAACTATGGCTATAGGTGGCTACTGGCACGATTCTGTGGCTTATAGCCATGATTTTAAAACCATGGATATATGCACGTATTCTGTGGCCTATAGCCACGGTTTTAAAACTGTGGCTATAGGATAATTTTTTTAACGTCCTATATCGATGGTTTTTCAAACCCGTGGCAATAGGGTTCCTGCACTTCCACGTGAAAAAAAATTCCAGCCAAAAAATTGGCAGGAAGACCTACCACCATGGTTTTGAGGCTATTACCATAGTTTATTTTAATAAATATATATATATATATATATATATCATAATATATATATATATATATATATATAACCTAATTTTTCTGCAGTGTAGTGGTGAGTATGCTTGTTCGTAAAGGGGAGGTACAAGGAATGAAACTTGCTGGTGACGTATTTTATTTAGGATATTTCCACGGTTTATTGAGGCTATATCCACATTTCTAACCATGGAAATATCTTACTACAGTTACATTTTAATACATATTTATAGTTCAACCACTACGGTGGCCATTTTTTAGGCCTATTTCCATGGTTTTGAAAACCATGGAAATAGGATGGGACCTATTTCCACATCGATAGCAGACACGGTTGGCCACAATGGTCATTCTATGCTGGAAATGGAGTATGTTTTGTGTTTGTTCTCAATATTCATTATATGATCAGTAATATTTCCATGAAATGGATTATACAGTTCAATCAGACAACTGTATTAAAGGTGGCATCATTTTCCAGTGTTTCCCAAATTTTTGGGCCTAAAAATCAGAAAATGGAGAAATCTGTGTTTGGAAAAGGAAGTTGTGCGTAATATTGTAAGTGTCATGGACACTTGCGTGCAAGGATTTTTTCAGGATCAGAATTTCAAAATATATCAAATGAAATAAGTTCGCGCAAGACTTAAATTTGTGCGGAAGACAAGCTTGCACGAAATAATATTACGTGCCCAATGCGACATCAAAAGGGGTTTTGCACGCTCATGAAAAATCTTATGCGCACCAGCAATGACATGTCAGAAACTTGTTCTTAGGGTCATCGAGGCCTATAAATAGGTAGATACCCCCTAGAAGACTTAATAATTTTCCAACGAAGATATGTTTTCTCTGTTGCACAAAATATTTGTGCGTGAAAGAATTATAGATAGTTAATCTTGTGAAAAAGGTGTTACTTTAGTCTGAAAAGAACGTGTAAACCCATATGTATAGTTGTGAAAAATATAAGGGTTGTGTGGAAAGTAGGGGTTGCAAGAAATTAATCTTTCGTGAAAATTCCCAAATCTTCCACGCAAGTTGAGGTATTGCGCGCAAGTGTGGGGTTATGATTCCGAAAGGATTTTGATTATCTAGTTTTTGTGATTAGTTCCTTTGATTGAATCAGTTCAGGACTTCAATGAAAGCAATGTTTCATTCTAGAATGAGACAAATACTTTAATGCAAATCTGTTGAAGAGTCCTTCAAGTTAATAAACTGAGTTTGACTTCTCTCAAGGTAGTGATCTAGGGGAGTCGAGGGAAGTGATTCGAGGTACGCAGTGAGAAATCCATGAACGTTTGTAAAGGCAGTGTTCCTGGAATAGACTGATTGTGGCCAAATATTGTAATCCTCAAACAAGTAAAGATTAGTGGATTTAGGTATAACCAACTCATTGTCGGCGTATGCTCCTTGGACGTAATCCTTTTGCAGTGAACCAAGTAAAAGTGTTATCTCAACTCCCTTATTTCATTTTTTGACATATTTAACAAGTTCCTACCAATGTGGGAACAATATCCATAACTTTAAAAAGAAAAATTTCACACCTTGATTCACCACTCCCCTCTCAGGGTGTTCTAGGGTCCTTCAAGTGGTATCAGAGGGAGGTTTCTGGTGTTTGATCTGTCTTATACCGTCGTGGAGAATTCATCCAGTGTCTGGGGAGTCCCCCTCTTTGATTGAAGTAATTTTCAGATTTGGAAGAACATAATGAGATCTCATCTAATATCCCTTGGGATGGAAGTCCTATTTTACACTATGTAATGAATACAAGTTACTAATACAATAGGGATAGCTATGAATAATTCATACAAAAAATTTCTTTATGAATATGATAAAGCACATAATGCTCTCACCACATACATTTCTGATTAGATCTATATAAAGGTGATGATTTTCACCTCAGTATGGTCCAAGTGGGATAAACATGAAAATATTTATTATGGATATAGAAAATTGAAGGAGGAAAAGCTAAAAGTCCTGCACAATAGGTTTGATGATCTGAAGATGCATCCTAATGAGAATACAGACTCATTTTTCAATAGAATTGCTGAAGTGGTTGGATCAATTAAATATCTAGGAGAATAAATCAAAGAAATTGATATTGTAAATAAAATATTGAGAATTCTTCCACCCCTATACAATTCAATGGTGTCATCTATCGAGGAAAGAGATCTTTCCAAACATTCTCTAGATGATCTATTGAGCAGCATGGTGGCATATGAAATGAGGTCTAACCAGAAGATGCTACGACTCGAGTGAGCAAGGAAATGGTGTTTAAACACATGGAGAAACTGAAATTTTCAAAATATATTATTTTTGAA
This sequence comes from Viscum album, assembly GCA_963277665.1. Taxonomy (NCBI): domain Eukaryota; kingdom Viridiplantae; phylum Streptophyta; class Magnoliopsida; order Santalales; family Viscaceae; genus Viscum; species Viscum album. The sequence continues at coordinate 1,669,934,898 of OY728165.1, forward strand.
GATGATGTGGAAAAAGAAATTATTTCTCTCATTTCCAAGAAGTTCCAAAAGGGAAAATGGAAATTCAAAGGGAAGTTACCACTATCTTTCTTTTATTGTGGAAAAGTTGAGAACATTTCCTCTCAGTGCATAAGAATGACCAATGACGAATATAGAGAAGCTGAAAACATTGATAATACTCATAAAAGGGTTTTCAAAAAGGTATACTTCAAATCTATAAAGAAATTAATGAAGAATATTTTTGTCTATAAAGTGGAATATGATGATAATGAATTCTGTGAAGAAGAAGAACCAGAATTAAAAACTCGAAATCATGCTTCCATGATGGACACTGTTGAAAAATTAGAACCATTAAAAGATAATGGTGTAGAAACTCAGTTGAAAACTAATGCCAATCCTGATGTGAAACATAATGATTTTTTTATAATCTTAAAATTAAATGTAAGAGTTCCAATAAGTGGAAATCAATTATAGAAGAATCATCTAAATATGTTGATCTCCTCAAAGATGAAATTGAGCAATTGGAAGAATTTGTGAAATCACAGTCTAAAATAATTTAAAGTAGTGATGATGTAGTGGATATAAAGCTGAGAATGGAAGAGTAGGAAAAGGTCATCAATGACCTTACCACCAAACTGGAAGAAAATTCCAAGATTGCTGAGGGGTCTTGAAGAGGAAGTTGTTACTCTTGGGATAAAACTTTAGAGTGAATAAATTTCAAAATAATCAACGAAGAAAATATATATTGGAAGGTTGTCTGATGTATAACTTTTGAAGAGAGAAAATTGTGGTTCTAATGGAGTTCGAAAAGATTTTTAATGAACAAAGACCCACTTACCTGGGAAATAGTGGAATCAGTTTCGAGGATAAATCATCAAATACTGCAAAAAAAGGTGACCCAAATAAAGGAAAGATGAAAGTGAGTTAGGAGGAAAATTCACCTCAAGTTCTGAAAAAGAAACCCCCAATTCAATATGAATGAAGAACAGAAGACTATACTTGAACCTCAAGGAATAAGAGGTAGTCAAATTATTATCCCACAGAAGAAGGAATGAGGATAAAGAGAAGGGAGAAGACATTTCCTCTTATGAAGTTCTAGTTTTGTGGATATCTGGGCCATAACATGTATTATTGTGAAGAGTCAAGAATCTATTTGAATGGAGAAGATATGGGAGTTTTAAAAAGGTGATAAAATTCATATCCTAATTCTTTTAGAAGAAAAAATTTCTATGGATATTGTTTTCATTATTCTAACTTTGGTCATGAGGTCGTTGATTGCAGGCATAAGAGAGACATGGACACCTCATACCAGAGTCTAAGACAAGTCAAATCTTGTCAGAAAGATAGTGTTGCTCTTTCAAATAGTTTTTCTCCTCTGGACTAAGATTTCGAATATGAATAACCCATGTACATGGAAGAGATAATTGAAAGTCCATATGTGTCCTACAATCAATCCAATGTCTCATGGAAAGAAAATAAGAAAATTGAGAAATACAAACTTATAGAGGTATACCTCAAATATACAAAAAGAAATAGCAACTAGATTCTGGATAGTGGTTGCTTGTCTCATATGAGAGTTAATGAAGGACAATTAACAGATGTCAAGAGGAGGGTTGATAGAAAAATATGGTTTGGTAATGATGGAGCTTTGAAAATCAAAGGTAGTGGAAGTACTGAACTAGATAATGGAGAGCTAAATAAAACTGAAGTCCTTTATGTGGATGGACTACTTCATAATCTCCTCAGTGTGAGTCAACTCTGTGACTCAGTACTTATAGTTACTTTTAATTATAAAATATGCACTATCATGGTAAAGACAGGAAATTCACTTATGAATGGATATTGAACAGAAGAAAACCTATATCATGTTGATAGTAAAGAAAACATTTTCTACATGACTATTGAGGTAAGAAATAACCTGTGGCCTCAGAGATTGGGGCACATCAATCGAAACTAAATGGAGAAAATATCAAAACTGAAGATTTTTAGAGACATTCCCGACCAAAAGTGTGAACGTGAAAGTTCTTCTGATGCTTGCATTCGAGAGAAGATAGTCTACAGTTTATTTTGTCCAAAGAAGAAAAGGTCATCTCATCTTCTTGATCTCATTCATACAGACGTATGTGGCATGATAAATTTTTTCAGATATCATGGAGAAAGTTACTTCATCTTTTTCATAGATTATTAAAGTAGAATGGCATGTGTAATGGTTATACACAAAAAATGACAAGTTTTTGACTTCATGAAAACATATTTTTGAATCATTGAGAATGATACTAGATGAAAAATTAAAGTGTTTCGATCTAAAAATGGAGTAGAATACACGTCCGTTGAATTTAAAAATTACTTGGAGAAGCAATGGATAAAACATGAGGTAGTTGCTGTGAGAACTCCATATAAAAATGGAGTTTCTGAGAGAAGTAATCGACAAGTGAATAACATGGAAAGAACTATGCTAATTGAGATTCATATTCTATGACATTACCAAAAAAAGGCTGTTAAATTTGTAGTTTATATTCAAAATCGAACAGGGATTTATATGGGTGAGATGAAGACACCATATGAATTGTGGCATGGAAGGAATCCCTCTTTGAAATACTTTCATGCATTTGGAAGTAAATGCTTCATCAAAAAACAAAGAAGTAAATCAAGGGATGTATGGTAAAAATGCAAATTAAATAATTTTCCTTTGATACTCAATGATCAGAAAATCCTACAAGTGTTTCAATAAGTACTTAGGAAGGATTGTGGAAAGAAGTGTTGTTAAGATCATTGAAGATAAAACCACAAATTCATCAAGGATTTCATATGCTGATGTGATATAAAATGAGGAAGCAAGTGAACGTGGAGTAAATGAAAATAAATAAATAGAGGATGGTGTACAAAACACTCAGGAGTCACATCATGATGTTGACTTAGATGAAGAATCTGAAGAGGAAACCATGGATGGAGAGAATGTAGTTGAATCTCAAAGGAGGAATTGAAGAGCATAAATTGTTCAATCCAATATTATTGGGGATTGGACTGTACCCACACAAACAAGGAGAATGAGGAATAACACAAAATATTAATTTCTGTCAGTTGTGGAACCATCCTCATTTGATGAAGCTACAAAGGATGAATCATGGGTGAAATCCATAAATGAAGAGTCAGATCAAATTAAAAATAACCAGACATGGGATCTAGTCCAGAGACCCAATGGTCACAATGATATTGGTACAAAGGGTATTTTCAAGAAAAATTTTGATTAGCATGGAAGTGTTATCAGAAACAAGGCATGACTGGTATGTAACGGTTACTCATAGATTGAAGGAGTCGATACTGAAGAAACATTTTCTTGAGTATCTAGACTAGAGTTAATTGGGATTTTTCTTTCCATGTAAATCAAAATAGGATATAAAGTATATAATATGGATGTCAATAAAGCATTCATGAATGGTTTTCTTGAAGAAGAATTCTACATCAAACAACCAGTGGGTGTTCTTCTTGGTACTGATAAAAAAGGTTTGTAAACTAAATAAGGCCCTTTATGGTTTAAAGAAGGCACCACGAGCATGGTATTCCTAGAAATACTCTTATCTTAAGAAGATGGAATTCAAAATAGGATTAGATCACAATCTCTATGTGAAAAAATCTCCGAAAGATCAGTTCATGGTTCTATTTTATGTTGATGACATTATATTTAGAGGAAGTAGGAAAAAATTAGTGGATGAATTTTCCAATCACATGAAAACATAATTTGAAATTTCTATGATTGGGGAGATCACATATTTCATGGGGCTTCAAGTGATTCAAAAGAAGGATTTCACTTTCATTTATCAGGAGAAGTATGAAAGAGAGATTATGAATAAATTTAATATGCATGACTACAAACCAATGTCAACTCTGATTGTGGTTGGAACCAAACTTGGAAAGCATAAGGATGGGTCCTATGTAGATCCCACCATGTACAGGAGGATTATTGGAAGATTACTATACCTAATGGCAACACAGACCAATATTGTCTTTGAAACTTACTTAGTGGGCCAATTTCAGAGTAATCCAAAGGAAGAACATATGACAGTAATAAAAAGAATCATGAGGTACATTCGAGGTACTCATAATTATGGGTTATACTTTTCCACAAGAAGGGACAATGAATTATTTGAATTTTATTATGTTGATTGGGATGGATATGTAGTGGAAAGAAAGTCCACAATTAGTAGAGCATTCTATATTGGGTAGAAATGTGTTTGCTGGTTGAGCAAGAAACAAGAAATTACTTCTCTTAGTACTGTTGAAGCTAAGTATATCTTTGCTTCAAAGTCATGCACTCAACTACTATGGATGAAGCAATAACTGACAGATATTTGTGATGAGTTGAAATAGCCAATGGTGATTTACTGTGATAAAAAGTGTTCAATTGATCTTATGAAGAATCATGTTCAGCATTCTTGTACAAAACATATTGAAATTAGATATCACTTTATCAAGGAAAAATTTTAACAATGCGTTATTAAAATGGATCATGTGGGTACGGATGAGAAAGTAGCTGATATCCTGACCAAGACATTGTCAGTGGCTGTGGTTGAGAAACATCGTTTGAACCTCGGTGTTCATCCACCTCCCAAAACATATGGAGGTTAAGAAATTACCCTATCCCCAGTTATGTTAACTGTTTTTAAAATGTTTGTGGATGTGATGCAGGTTTATGGTGGAGATGCTATCCAAGGGGTGTTTTGAGCTATACAATGAACAATAACGGTCTTTGGGATTATTATCAATGGGGGAGAAGGAATAAATTCAGGGCGTGTAATGATTCTATGACATGAATAGAATTCATTGTTAGGAGGAAAAGGCTTGGACATTTAATCCTTCTATAACATGATGAGAATTTGGTGTCAGGAGGAGAAGGAATAAATTCATGGCATGTAATGCTTCTGTGACACAGTAAGAGAATAGCTCGGCCATCTTTAATAATTCCAAAACATGGGAACCTAATTCAATATTTCACTCTTGTTTTCTACACTGATCATTAGTCATGTAGACTTAGAGTGTTGGCTGATTTGATTCTTACATTTCAGGTTTTTCTCGTAGATGGTGCTCTATTGAATTTATCTGGAGATTTCCAAAAAACCCAAAGGGGGATATTATTGAAACCACAGCCATTCTATGATGAAAATGGAGTATGATTTGTGTTTGTTTTCAATCCTCATTATAAGATTAGTAAGATTTCTAGAAAATGGATTATACAGTTCAAGTGGAAAACCGTATTGAAAGTGGCGTCGTTTCACAGTAATTCCCAAATTTTTGGGCCTAAAAATCAAAAAATGGAGAAATGTTTGTTTGGAAAAGTAAGTTTCACACAAGATTGTAAGTGTCTTCGACACTTGCACACAAGGATTTTTTTAGGATCAGAATGTCAAAATATAGAAAATGAAATAAGTGCACGTAATACTTAAATGTGCGTGAAATACGGGGTTGCACGGAGGAATCTTACGCACCCAATGCGACGTCAAAAGGGGTTTTTTGTGCTCATGAAGAATCATACACACACCAACAAAGGAGAAACATAAACTAGTGTGTGGGGTCATCAAAGCCTATAAATATGTGGCTACCCCTATGGAATACTTAAGAATTTTCCAATGAAAATCGGGTTTCTCTATTGCGTGAAATATTTGTGCATGAAAGAATTATAGATAGTTATCCTTATGCACAAGGTGTTAATTTAGTCTAAAAAGACCAAGTTAACCCTTTGTTGTAGTTGTACGAAATATAAGGTTTTTTCAGAAAGCAGGGGTTGTGTGAAATTCATCTTTCACGACAATTCCCAAATCTTGTGTGCAAGTTGATGTATTGCATGCAAGTGTGGTGTTATGATTCCAATAGGATTTTGAATATTCAGTTTTTGTGATTAGTTCCTTCAAGAGAATTAGTTCAGGACTTTAATGCAAGAAGTGTCTCATGCTGGACTGAGACAATGAATTCAATGTAAATCTGTTGAAGATACCTTCAAGTCGATAAACATAGTTTGACTTCTCTGAAAGGACTGAGCTAGGGGGAGTTGAGGGAAGTGATCTGAGGGACATAGTGAGTTGTCCCTAAACCTTTGTAAAGGCAGTTTTATTAGCATAGAGTGACTATGACCAAATATTGTAATCCTCAAACTAGTATAGATTAGTGAATTTTGGTACGACCAACACACTTTCAGCATATGCTCCTTGGACATAGCCCTTTGTGGTGAACCAAGTAAAAGTGTTGTGTCATCTCCCGACTTTAATTTGTTTTATAGATTTAAAAAGTTCCTACCAATGTGTGAATAAGATAAAAAACTATAAAAAGAAAAATCTTACACCCTGATTCACCCCTCCCCTCTAAGGGTGTTCTGGGGTCCTTTAATGTTGCCACAGTTTTGAAAATCGTGGAAATACGGTGGGAGCTACTGCCACAATGATAGCGGCCATAGTTGGCCAAAACCATGGATGTAGGTTGTGGCCACGTTTTTTGGGCCTATTTCCACGGTTTTGAACCGTGGAAGTAGTCCTTTTTCTAGTTGTGGACTCTTGATAGAATAATATAATCTAGCTTTACAAAAAATCATCTTTACTTTTGTACTTAAGTTATACTAGTTGTGAGTTGTGTCTTTTACTTTGTGCTATGTGTTTTAGATCTTTCTTGGTGTTATTACCTCTGTGGTCTTTCCTTTTTTGTTTTTTCCTTGATGGATTACTGATAGACCTTCTACAGTCTCGGGGTCCCTACTGGGTATTGTTATACTCACCCCTGCATGGGTGTCGTCCACACCTGTTGTGTCTTTTGTAGACGATGGACATATTTGACTGAGACCTTGGGGAGCCAAGACTATATGGTGCTCGTAGGTAGATCGATAGACGTGGTTTAATGTAGGGACATCCAACGGAGAGTTGTACCTACCCTTCAGGTAGGATTCTTTGCTGAACACCTCCAGAGATTGTACTTCTTTTACTATACATTAATTTTTGTTGGGATTGTATTAAATCCCCTTTACCTTGAGTTTACACACTTTACTCTCAGTGTTGGTACATTGTGGTGATTTTATTACTTTTTGTTCCTTCGTGGTTAGCTTTTTGTAGTATTCCATGTCTGTGTGTGTACAATTTTAAAGGAAATGCCTTGCCTTTTGTGATATTCCATTCCATTGATAGTCACCAGACCCTAGCCTATGGAAGGTGGGATTGGGGTAGTCACGGCATAGGTCCTGGGGACTGGTCCTAACATGAACCAACACTCCCAAGAAACCAAGCCCACGGTGAGTCTTGAAAACATTAGTCCTTGGCTCACACCCAACAACTCATGGATTAAGATTCGAATTATACCACACACAATAATTGTGTACCTTGAACACCTAACTCATACTCTATAAAGTATTTTGTTACACAGATAACCTAATTGTGCTACATGGAACATCATTTTCATTAAGCCGTAATCTCTCTTGGAACTCCAATTGAGATTCAAGCACCTCACATGTGACATGATCTAAAAATGAGAATAAACCAAATCTCACAACCATAAAAGGAACCTAAAAACATGAGCCATCCTCTCTCATAAAGGTTTCCCTAGAAAAAAACAAATTTTTACCTATAAGGTCTCGAGTCAACATTAAGGGTCTCTAGGTCTCCCACCTAGCCCTACAGAAAAATCCTCACAACTAGGTCACAAGATTGAACCACGTATCCCAAAAGATCAAAACTCAAAAAAGAAGGTAAAGATCAAAATGACTTATGAGGGACAAAATTAAAAGTATGTCCTACAAAGTAATAATCCTATCTGAGTATCCTAATCAGGAACTACTCTTTGGAGGTCATGATACCAACACAGATAAGAACCTGAACTAACACTTTTCAGTCATCCAAATATGGAAATACGAATGGAGGAACAATTTAAAATAAATTTCCCGGTACCCATCGTTGTAGTGATTAGTTATCGAGCTAGTTAACCATAGACCTGAAAAAAAACACCCAAAAAAGGGTGAAAAAATAGGAAACGCATGGCATATTGACCTACTAGGGTCACTGTACATCATGTGCATGAGGACTGAGTGATCAGCCTCAAATAAAAATGGATCAACATAGATCCACATAACATGCCATGATAATTAAATATACACATGTAAGTAGTCCCAACTGAATAGGCTTCGTTAATAAATAAAAAAGACACACTAGAAGGCCTATATTATGTGAATCTTACATGCCAAATAGGATGCATGAGACCCCTCTTTCCTTTGTTGAAAAAGATTCAAAATCCATCTCTGACCTCTTGATAATAGCCAAGAGCCATAGATTCACAAAAAATCATACCACACACACAGATAATGTGTCTCTCAATAAAAAAATCACATATAACTATAACATCGTATATTAGAGTAGTAATCCCATACCCTGTTAACTCAGACTTCCTACTGGAAAAAGTGTTCTCGATGCACCAGTCTGATATCCTACATAGGTTTGGAAAAATTAATAATAATCATGTCTACTATATAATAAATATTAAAAACGAATAAATTAACATATCTGATACCACTTTGCAACAACCTGACCTGGATTCCAAAAAACCAGTTCTCCAAGCTGGTGGGTTATGAGTCCTTAATTGAACCTCCCCATATTCCAGAGGCTATTGAATAACAGTGAGGGACTAGGTTGTGATAGTGGGAGACTATTCCCAAAAATAAGATTAAGAAAACAGTGGAATAAGATATGTATCATACACATTAGGAAAAAAATAGAGTGTAGAAGAAGTAAATAACTAAAATAGAACATGAACTAGAAATTTGAACATCTGTGTAATACAATAAAAAATGGGAACCCACTAGGATGACCATACAGATACAGGAGTAAAAAAATAAAATTAAAGTACAAGTACATGTCTATACAACTAATGAGGAGCTAGAACATATACCTGGTCTCTAAACACTTTCAAATTTTACTAGCCTGATCATGAACCGCATGAGAAACTCTACTCGATCGTGCAACTCTAGGCCACAGCCCTAACCACCACGCAATCTATGCTCAACCTAAAAATCAGAAATAAGTTATAAATGTACACTGAGGTGAACATTAAAGGGTGATAAATAATCCTATTGGTTCATCCTAAAAACCTATAAATGTGATATTATAAGTGTATTCAAAAGAAAAGTTTTCACCCAATCGAAAATACAACTAAAAATAAAGTAAAACCAAACATGAAACTACAATCAAACCTTGGGTCCTTAATCCTGGCCAATTGGGAAAGTGCCACCATGGGTGTCTATATCTATATACATGTACAAGTATAGTACCATACATATACATATAATCATAAATACGAATATTCATGAGTAAGTAAAATAGATAACATAATACCACATTAGTAGTCGATCCATGGGTCTGTAATCTCGATCGCCTTGACATCATGTGCAAGGGAATTGATTTGGACGTTGTTCCACTAAATATGAGTTTCATTAAGTCAATATATAGGTTTGTAATCCCAATCGACATATACCAGCTTTAACCAATACCGAAAAAATATCTGAGAAAGCTACGTCACCACAAGAGGATACTTATCCAACACCTAGGTTCACCCATACTCGCCTCCAATCACTATAAGATGGATAATCTATACCTATGGTCAATCGTGTAAACATCATTGCAACCACCTACTTCCTATATCAAGTAATCATGTGTCAAACCCAATTGTTTGGATCCAAGGAACTCATCCATGGAATCCACATCATCCTACGCCATGTAATCAAAAGTAACATCCATCACGACTATGTTTTATAATCAAGTGCTAGACCTTGAATTGTTAGATCCAAGGAATAATGAACAATTTATCCTTGTCAAGTCCCAATAGCATCCCAATGGAAACTTTTTAAAGGCCCATGTTTGAGTCCCAGAAGTGTGTCTACCGAACATATCCTACGTCAGTCCAAGAAAGTTGGATCCATGGGGTTGGGAGGCCCAAGGCATCCCACAAAATCATGATCCAAAAATCATACTCAATCCAAGGAAACCATTATTGAATCAAGATATAAGGATAAACATCTAAGGTATCTATAAAATCAACCAACCTATTAGTCTATCTGTGGAATTCCTACAATAGGGAATCCAAGTATCACCTAGGGGAAACAAATCATTATCCCTCTGAGTCCATCGAAGAAATTCTTACAATGGGAGTAAAAGTATCACTCAGGGAATACAATTAATTACCCCTCTAAGTCTTACCAATGCATTTCTACTATGATAATCTATGTATCACTCATAGCATACAAGCCTTCATTTAAGGCTCCATATCCACGTACTAGGGAACACCTTTGGACATCCCAAAAATAATACATATCACAACATATATATATATATATATATATGTATGTATATGTATAGTATCATATCCATGTCCCAGATAGTCCATCTGGATATACTAGTAAATATCAGAAATAACATGGCTTGGAATCAGGATCCTAGGTAAAAATGTTTGGAAATCCCAACAAGCATAACAGATCCCAGGAAGAACAATAGGGTATCTCAAAAGAAAGAAGGACGCCTCATGTTAGGCTCCATAGCCACCGACCAGGAAGAACCTCTGGAAAACATTGTTGCATCAGAAATAACCATGTCAAAGATATAAACAAAGGGGTGAGGGTGGCCTAAACACACAACCCAACACTAATATCACATCCCCAAGGCATTACAGGTTCAGAATGGGTCCTAAGGTGACACCTGCTACCATATCTACCCATACTTGATATATAGCTTAGGTACATCGAAACAAGGGGAATACATCAGGTCCCTCCTGCCAAACACTAAAGAGGAATCCTACTCAGTATCCTCGTAGTGATACATAGGTACACAGATCCTAAAAGGGATTCCTTAAATTACTGTATAAGTATAGAAATCCTATAGGGGATCCTCGATAATAGTGAGATAATAGAGGCATCCTACATGGGATATTGTGAATTACATACAAGTAAGGGATACTACAAGGGAGTCCATATAATAGCTCATAATCAAAGAAATTCCTCATGGGATCTTCGATAACAGTAAGAGGATAAAGGATTTCTACCCAGGATCCTCCAAGTCCAAATTTAAATAGAAGAATCCTACAAGGGGTCCTCATAAACAACTGGTCTCCTAAACACTTAGGCCAGAAGGGAACATCTCATAAGGGGTATGTCCTCAAAGGAAAAGATACTCAAGCATAGGTAAAGAGAGATAGCTCATGAGTCATCTCAGAATAGTTATCACTCTCTAGAGACACTAAATACAACAACTTGAGAAAGAAACTCTCTATTTAGATAGAATCCAGGAAACACCAATATGAGTCCTCAGAACGATCCATGAGTTTCACCATTGCGATCTTTGTGGAAAACTACCTAGAATAGACTACTCTCGTGTCTAATTCCGAATCTAGGGAAAGAATTCACAAAAAACCCTAAAAGGGCACCAAAGGAGGAGTACATGACATTTAGAGACTATACACCGTGTGTACCCTCACAACCCCACTCCAGTGTGTACTCTCACTAGCCTGGGCATGTACACACCATAGGTACATGGCGTGTAAGGAGGGAAAATAGAGTGTACCCCACATGGGTTTCCTACCTATTTCCCTCAATTGGCATGGCTATTTACGTGGCTATTTCATGTACGTATACACAGGGTGCAACCCACACAGGGTCTAGCCATGTAGCCCACATGACCATATACCCTTACATGAGTTCACCTTACCGGGCACTCACCTACATGAACAAGTACCAATAAATTGTTTATACACCCTTATAAATGTTGTGTACTCCCAAAACATCATCATAAACAAATGGGAATAACACACAGTGTATCACACTGGACTACACACTGTCTATCCAGGTTTTCCTAAACAGAAAACCATCTGACCGCCCAAAACAGCCATTTAAACCCCCCAAGAATGAAATCCGGCCATTGAGGGTCATAGACATTCATAATAAGGATTTAAAACCCTGATACTTGAAAATATAAGAAATTTGAGTAAAAAAAGAATCTAATTTGGGTGGAAACCTTTGATTTTTCATTTGATTTTTCATTCCACAGTTGTCGCATGTTGATCCAATGTGCTAGAGCTCTGCGGTGGTACCCCTCTTCTCATCCCTCCCTCCCTCTATTTTTTCCTCTACCTTTTTTCTCTCTTGATCGAGAGGATTTTGAGGAAATATATGAGATGAGCACCCGATATGGATGATTACTAAAGACAAAAGAAAAAGAAAAGAAATAATCGGAAGAAAAGAAAATAAAATAAAAAGATGTTCGGGCTGGCCCTGATTCCCTTCTTGAGTTAATGCCTACTAACAGAAATCTACCTATTTTAGACTCAACAGAAAAGATGAAATCTCAATCCAATTCCCCAATCAAAAGATATTTCTGAATGAACCTACATGAATAATTTAATATTTAATTTACTAAATATTAATTATTAATTATTCCACTAAAATTCAAAAGGCTCGAATTCCACCAATTTCTTGTTCTAGAATAAACACCATATTACAAGACCAACTGAGTGTTCAAAAAAATTCCAGCATCATATTATAGGGTAAAAATACCATTTTACCCCCTTATAGGCATTTGAAAGAAAAAACTCAAATTTCTGCTCAAAACTACAGTTCAGAAAAACAAGTGTCCTTATAACCACCAATTTGACTCACACATAGATATCCTCAAGAAACCATAAGCCTGATTATAATGAACTAACTCAAATAAACATTGCATCGTAATGTCACTATAAATTCCCTAGCTTCCTCGTGAATTTCCACCCCAACCGAAACCATATCATCTATTTGGTACATTATTAACCCTTGAATCATGCAGAAAAACAATGTTTTACCCAATAAACCATGTCATGAAACATAATTCATATCATGAATCGCCCTAGGATCCCACCAAAACCACCCCAAACTTGGTACTAATGCAATTAATTCGACTAACACTTTAAGGAACCATATATCAACAGATCTTACCACACATCAATACCTCAGTGCCACATTAAACATTGAAGAACCAGTCTCACAACATCCACAACCATATAGATATGAATATCATTTAACTATTACAGGTATAATCCTCCCCATCAAAGGAGTATTGTTATCATCACCCACCAAACCAAACACCCAATCTCTGCTACCCATGCTCTATCCATTTCCAAATGAAAATACTAGACATAGTTGACCCACTCCCACCCAAATGTTAAAAATATAAAAATTTCCATGAATGATTCGTGGATCATGAGGAAAATTATCATCAACATCATCTAAATTCATCCAAACTGATATTTACTCCCTCTAACCATCAACAGTGTTCTCCCTGCAATATGGGTTGCCATACACTACTCCCTGATCCTCACCCCAAAATGATCCCATTAGCACATGTGTTTTCCTCTTTTAGATCCATTACATAAATTCATTATAACCACTAAAACCCTTTTTTAGGTCCAACCTCGATCATTCATACCACAATACACTAATACAATGCTGACGTCACCTCCTCACATAGACTTCCACCTCCCATTCTCATATATCACCCCAATCATCCATACCCACAAGCGTATCTCCAAATTCATTAGTCACCTCACTCCTAGAGACAGCCCAAACTAAAACCACTATCATGATACAATAGAATCACTACTCAGGTTCATCCACAACCCAAAAAATCTCAATGTACCCACACATGGATCATTCACTGAACCATAACCCAAAAGGGTACTACATGCAATCAGAGAGCAACTACCCTCACATATAGAGAATTTTATCTAAAAATACATTCCAATAATCACTCTCCTAATCAATGATATATTCATTAAAAAATAACCTTCTCATGGTTCCTCACCAAATTTCTTACTCAATCTCACCCAAACTCAATGGGTGTACACTCATGTTGTACCTATGTCTTTACAATTGAATTTTTTTTCTTTATATAAACACAATGTTTGATAGCTTGTTTCACATGTAACACAGTAATAAAACAATAAAATACATATTATATAATAAAATTATATCATTAATATAGAATATGGTAGAAAAAAATATTGTAATCAATTATAAATTCATAAAAAAAAATATGATTATGAATAATTAATATTTTAAAGGGGTATTTTTCAACAAAACTAGTTTTTGATTTATATATTGTATTTTTTATTTAGAAGACAAATTTATAAATTAAAGAATTTAAATTTAAAAAATTGATCATAATTTTTTTACATATAATAAAAATTTTATCTTAGAGTATTTTTTTAATTTTCTTAAATATTTGAATTTTATGTGAATATTGAAAATATCGTTCTTACTAAAACTATAATTTTATTACCATTATAGGAAAGAACAAGAATCCATAAAACATTTTATTAATTAAAATATGTATTTATGAATTAAAATAATACATTTCTAAAAATAATGTTGAATTTATAAAACCTATTATTAACATTTTAGGAATTATGTAATTTTTTCTCATAAAAACTCTTCCTTTCCTTTTCTTTTAATTAAATAATAATTTGGAGAAATTTAATTTTTGGTCTGATTTTAGAGACACATAATTTTTATTTGGTTTAAATAAACCAATCTATATTATTAAAATCAAACACATGGATAATTTTTCCATATATAGAATTTGTTTCCTAAAAATACACTTTTTCATAAAACGGGTTTTTACGCATTACATGTGCTAATTTTAAAATTTATTTTTCTTAAACATAGAAATATTATCTAAAAATTTAATTGGAATCAGTAACTAAAAATTATTTAATAATATTTCTTTTATTTATTTTTTCATTAAAATTAAATTTCATAGGTAAAAATTAATTTCCACGTTAAAACCAAAACTGAAAAAGTGGAAAATATAAGTCTATATTACATAAAAAACATATTTAAAACATGATTAAAAATGAATGTTTAATGTAAGTTCAACATTATATCATCCCCCAATCCATTATTTTCCATATTTAGAGTCACTTGAAATGTTTGACTTGTTCTCCCTTTATATTATGTGATTATAATTACAAAAATTTCATTCTCAGTACTTATAAAAGGGGTCTCTCCCCACCGCTTCAAGACCACAATAAAGATTCAGTTTCCTCTTAAAAATCTTAAATTTTTATTAAAATATAATCTTATTCATTTTTCTTGAGCCTATAGTCCTAAGATATTTGATTAAGACCTCCATTTATAAGGATTCTTCTAAGGGAAAGCACAAGTCCTAAAAGTTAGTATTATTTTTTCCTAAGTTATTTTTTTTATTTATTAATTTCCCAAATTTAATTTTATAATTCAAATATAATGAAATACATATTATTAGTACACATAATATTATTATGATAAGGAAATAACTATTAACCACATTTCTCCATTTCAATTAAGTAAGATAAAACTATCATTCGTGCATTTTGTGGACTATATCCCAATGAAATGACCAATTCCATTTTACCCACCACTAATATTTGTTGATTGTAAGGTTTAAATTGAAGATTTAATGTTACATATATAATATACTTTTTATTATTAATAAATAAATTTTAATACACTATCTTTCCCTCTCGTAATTTCATAAATGAAAATGTTGACAATGCATTGTGCGGACTAGCACCTCTAGGAAGTAAAGTGTCATGTTTTTCATTTAGTTTCACTATTATTTATACCAAAATAGTTAATATGATTTACCACAAAATAATTACCTATATATAATAAATATTATTATTTAATAATAATATACTTCCAAAAATTAACAACTTCTATAATTATAATTGACCATTAATTATGGTATGTTTGTGTTTGGGTCTGTTTAACCACCTACATGAAAAATGATCTAAAATAGTATCATTCATGATTATGAGAAATTAATTAGTAATAATATATGATATATATAATAAAATAAGGATTTAATTTGGGTTCTAGTGTGGTATGGTTAATATTAAACTCATTAATTAAGATATCAATGTTCATTTGTTAAAAATAATCAAAACATGATAATCATTGATTTCATATTTAAGGAAACTAAAAAAACACATATAAAGAAATTTAAAATTTAAAAATAATTATATTGAATAATTTAAATTAAATTTTATGATTTTTTAATGAATAACTTTAGTATATAAATGAATAATAACACCATTATCCCCGACCCCTTGTTGACTCCTTCTACTAATAAAAATATAGTTTATGATGATGAAGAATAACACTATTATTATAAAACTAGTTCAAAATGATCAAGATTGCTCATGATCTATACTAAAAATATATAATAAACAACTAATATACATGTATAAAATAATTATAAATAATGTCTACAAAATTTTATAGATATAAATAAGGTTATTAAATAGGCTATTAAGATAAATATTTTTGTTATACAATAAATTCAAGAACATAAATGGAAGTCAATAATTAAGGTTAGGTATTCTTATCTAAATTTTCAATCCCCTGATATATACATCTTATTTTACACCAGGTTTCATTTATAATAGTTTATATAATACCCCATTAATATTTTTTATCATCATAACCTCATTAATCATGGTATTTAATTTTTAATTTGAATTCATGTCCTTCAAGGGGTTTTGATTTGAATGTTTCTAATACTAAAAGGGTTTCTTTGTCTCATTTCAACAGCATGAGACCAGTTTGATATTGAAAACCATTATTTTTTTTTTATATTCACAACCCTATTTATTTCATGAATGAAAATTTCTTCCATTTTATGAGATTTAATTTCAATTTCTTTATCTTTATCTTAAGATCATTTTACTATTATGTTTCCAATCTCGTGAAACTTTCATCACCAATCTCATTTTTAAATAGGGAATTGATTGTGGAGGATAAAATATTATTTATAATTTTCTCTATAAAACCCCAATCTTTTTTATTACCATATTTTCATTATTTGGGTTTTACTTGTACTCTCCCTATTTAATTTTCCCCATTATAAGGAAACTGACCCTACCTCTTCATTTTTCTTGGGAATCATTCTCTTACATGACCATATTCATTATTTTATTTTAATAATGTCTTTATATATCACTGAATAAATGATTGAGTTAATTTTATTCTACCTAAAATAATTTAAATGTTTTAAAGGAGTTTTTAATGATTTTGTATGGTTTTTTTTCATAAAATTGTAAAAAAAATCTTTCAGTGTGTTCCATGTGAACACGTCATTCCACCTTTTTCCCTTTTATATGAAAATTCCAATATATGATTTATTATTCTTAAAATAAAATTATTTATCTCCTTGTTTTCGAAAACTTATCTTTTGAAATTCATTCAAAATATCATGGAAATTTCATGTTTCTAAAGTGATTTTTCAAAAACTCCAAAAAAGTTTTTTTCAACTGAGTCATTATTTTCAAATATTTTTGCATAATATAGGAAATTATAAAAAATGATAACATAAATGTTATTTATCTATATGTATTATGAGATGTTATTTTCTTTCAAAGATATGATTCCTCTCAACCTTTGTTTTACTTCACTATCGACTATGAATAGACATAAATTTTCCTTAAATGCCTTACCATTGTGAATAACATGTTTTCAATTTCCTTGATTAAATGGGTTTCACCTAGATTCCTTTAAATTATTGATTCAAGAAATTATTAACTTAACTGTATACCCTTTATCTATATGGTGTAAATATAATATTCTTTATTAAATAGAATTTTCCTAGAAACTTGTTGAATAACTTTTTATACTAATTTATTTTCCATTGGTTTATCATGTAATATTATTGTTGGAGTTATGATTGATTTATTTATGTGATTCCTTCTAAAAATGATATGAAACCCATTTTCTTTCAATGGGTTATGTATGATATATTGAATTATTTATTTTAAGTGTCATATATAATTATAGATTAATGATGAGTGGGGTCCTATATCAACATCCAATTCATTAGTTAAAAGTTTATATATCTTGAGATAATTATTAAAGAGTATGTTTTTGTTTATCAAAAGTGTGGTCCCACTCTGGAGACCCATAGTGGATCAGTTTATGAATTTATGCTCTTGTGATGCCTCCTCATGTTCCTTGGGATGATGACTAGAGGTGAGGGCCTACAATAATAATAGGGAGGTTATACCATCACATAAAATTCTAAAACAATATAAAAAAAATAAAAAAAATATTATCCATAATGGAAATCATATTAAAAAAATAATAGTAAACACAATTCCATAATATATGGTTTTGTTGTAAATGAACACACAACCAGTTACCCAATGGACCGACAACACATATAAAATAAATATTTAATAGAATAAAGGATGTTTTCATACAACACAATCCTCATACCAATCCTAGTTTTCACACACCTATTAGGATATACAATCTTGATCCACTTCACATGTCATGCTCTAACAAGAAAAGAAAATATAAGGAATATATGCACATTCAGATATAAGTGCATGGTGTGATCATAAACATAGTATGGTTTCACCAAGAACCCATAATATACATCATCAAATGTGTTTTTATGCATATGGAAAATAAAAAAATAAAAAATCACTTTGTTTTTATGTGATAATTGGGCTACCATGACACTTGATGAGTTACACACACTCATTGGTCCATCGGTTTCTAAACAGATCACCCCAACACCAAACCATACCTACTTAAGTGCAATGGCATGTTTATCATCATCATTATCCACACATTCTGGTATGTTCTTTAAGGGTCAAGGTAGATCCATAACATTTCCTACACAAGGATGTATAAATCATAACAAGGTTACACATTCATCACATAACTCAACCATTGAACTGGTGGATAACCACCACCTAATCAAATCATGACACATACAAACATCCCATGTAATAACAATATCAATTAAGGATAGAGACCATATAATCAAAATTATCTTTCATTTAAACATTACCTGACTCAATCATCACCTCAATTGATAGACACCATGTAATCAAAACAAGTTATACATGATTTATTCAGTGACTCATCCATCTCATGATGGAAAGATACTTATATATTTTAACAAATAAATATAATTTACCCACTAACACTACCATATTAAGAAGGATAGTGTAATAACTTGAATCTAGTAACCTAGAGCTATTTTTAGTTTTTTACTTTAGTAAAAGATACAAGGGATCACAACACATATGATTGATTTGGTTAGTAGTCTTGGGAGGAAAGACACATAGATGATTTTCATACTACATTTTAAAAATAAAACATATATTGAAAAAAATTATTTCATCCTTGAAGATCATTAAATAATTCATTCTTCAAATCCTAGGTAAGGAAAAACATCACAAATAGTGATCATAGATTCTTAGTGAGGAAAATAATACCAAAAAAATATCATGAGTAGATAAGTCATTATAATAGGGATGAGTGAATAATCAATACATATTCCATTTCAACAATAACTTAAGAATGACATACATCCTTTAATAAATGTAAACACATGGATAATGATAACTACATTATACTGAAGGAAATGAAAAATGTTAGAAATTCTTGACATCATCAAGTCCTTATGTCAATACATCATTAATCATACCATAAATTCCTTGTTAAATGGTAGTTTCAATAATTTGGTAGGTATACACCAAATACCCAACTAATAATTAATTCCAAAGAGTTTTTCTCATGAAACTAGTCGATAAATTGAGGTGATATCTATAACTAGTCCCTACTAATAATTTATATATGTCAAATTAATTACTCATATAATGAATTAACAATATAAAAAATAATCAAATTGACTTATCAATCAATAAATATATGTATAGAATCATGAATAAATAACATCAATATTTTCTTAGTAAATGAAATAATTTTTTTAATAAGATTCCATAAAAAAATATCATATATTGAAATGGTATAAAATTAAGACAATATTATTATAATAGAAATGATACTGAATATAACCATGATATTGAAAATATAGACTTGAATGAAAAAAATAATTTCCAATGAACAATGGAGAGTGATAGATAACTTGATCCAAATAAAGTGAATTGTCTCAAAATATGAAATAATCCATAAATCATAAAAGGATGATAGAAACCATAAATTTATCTGAAATGATGGTTTGTGGTAATATAAATTCATTCGATATTTTTAGAATAAAATTTAAACCCAAATTTTAAAAAACATTCATTAAATATTTTTTAAATTTTTTATAAAAATGAAGTAATAAATCATTTCTAAAATTATTTTCAATATTTTAGAAAATAATTCCCTTTTTATTTTAATAAAAAATCATAGAATAATGGAAAAATAATTTTCTTTAAAATACCATGGAAACCTATGTACAAAAATAAATAGTTAATAATGGTCATTGAGGTGGGAAAATCTGTTCATATTGTATATGAATAAAATAATATTCCTTTCACAATTTTGTAAAAAAATCTAAGATGACTTATTTGAAAAAAAATAAAAAACTTCCTTTTAAAACATTTTAAATAAAGTAAAGTGATTAGAAATTTTGATTTTTTAATCCTTTAATTATATGTAAAAACAACCATAAAACAATTTCAAGAACATGGAAAATGAATAAAAACATTCCTAACCTAAAGAGGAAATAAGGTCAATTTTTCATAGAAAATATTATTTCATTCATTAAGTACCAAAGAGAGAAAAGGATGGGAAAAATATGGGAACCCTATAAATAACTAGAATATATGAAAATAGATATTGTTCAGGAATATAAATATAATATAATTCACTAATTTAAATTTAAATATGAACAATCCTGAATAATAGTGAGATCATAAAATGCACCTTTAAGTTTTTAATAACTTGTGAATAAAAAAGCCTTAAAAGGGAAATGTTTAATTTGAAACATTAAATTTCATGAATAAATTTTAATTTATTATATAATATTTCAAAGAGTTATTATATAATCCATATAAAATAAATTATATGCAATATATAAAATATGTCTCACTAGATTGGAATTAATATGAAAAAACCTTTAACTTGGTTTCCTACTTGGTGAAACATGATATATCATCGTGAATAATAAACTTAAATTAATTCAATAATTTATTAAGAACATTTTTCATCAATATTGCCTTTTTATTTTCTTCCTATAATCATTTCAAACCATTCCTTCTGTTGTTATTTCATATGTTGATCGCTTAAGGTGTTCAGTAAACTTCTCCAAAAATAATTCAATATGTTGACCATAGTAAAATGTGTTATGAAATGGTTTTATCATATTAATATAGTTAAAAATTTTATTAATATTATTTTATTAAATATTTATAATTTATAATCATCCATTCAAGAAGTTAATAGAATGAAGAATCGCATCGCTTCGTGGAGGTGGTAGTTGGCATGAATGAATGAACAATGTTATCATTTTCCAATGGATGGTAGGGTAAGAAGTTATATGACATATTATATTTATAGAATAATTTTTTTAAATAAATATAATATATAATATTTAATTACATATTTATCACTATTCATGTGATTCGATGATGGAAAACAATTTACATCGTTATGTGGAGACGGTGGGCCATACGTACACACGAGTGATGTTTTCATTTTCTTTATAATGGAAAATAGATATAAAATGGATGTAACATTAACCTAAGAACATCTCAGTATGGTTAATATATTTATTTAATTATTCTAAGACTGTTATTGAATATTTTAAGTTGGTTTAAGAAGAAATAAACTTAGAAAAACATGAAAAGAACATTTACCTCTTCCTTCGGTAATATCTTTTGGATTTCACCATAATCCTTCTTGAATACTGTTTTTATGATAACATCTTCTATAAGTACATAAAATGAAATTTTGGAAGGTATTTTCTAGAGATTTATCAAGATAAGTGGATCAATAAGTGTGGATCAGAGTGGATAATAGGTACCATTTTTAAGTGATGTGGGTGGAAAACCTGAAAGTACTTGAAACTTTATTATAGAATATGTGTCTTATACAAGTACCATGTATAAAAATTAACATATATTTTAATATGATAAGTATATGGCCAAAATACAACCTAAAAATTATATTTAATAAAAAAATTGTTATCCTGATTTCATGTCCCTTTATTTTAAGCATTTTAACCCATTCTTCACTTAACTAAGGTGATAAATATTAACCATGGTTACTATTAATTATGAAGAAAAAATAAAAACAAATTATTACATCTCATTAATTATTTTGATTCAAAAATAAAATCAATTTTAAATTATTCTATTACTAGAATTATAAGAAAATAGTTTGATTATATGTTCTCAAAATTCAATGAAAATTGTTTTTATAAAAAATAATATTTTAAGCATAAATTTATTTTACCAAAAAATCAAGTACAATTTTTATTATTGTGAAATTAATTAGACTATGATAAGTCAAATGATAATTATTTTAATTTAGAACCAAAAAATCTTGAAGTAATCTTCTAAATACTTTATTAAAAGAGAATAACCAAAAATAATTTTTATTTAAATAAAAACATTACTTAGAATTTCATAATGTTAAACATATATTTCTAAGTTAAATTTTTTTGAAAGGAATTATATTAAATATTAAATATATATTTTCATATAAAAAAAAGTTAAAAACTTTAAAGTCGTTCTTATAACCTAATGATGTCAAACAATTTATTATATTTATAAATTCATTATTTTTCACTATTTATCTAAAAAATTATCTATTTCTACAAAATCCAAATAATTCCCCCTATGATAATTTTGACATGATTAAACAAGAATAAAATTAATTTAATTAAAATAAAATTATAAAATTTGGTAACTTATCTTTAATTCACGTTTTTAAATAAATCTATGTACATTATACTATAGTTTCTTTAGATGAATATTTTACTTACTATGATTGACTCTTGGGTGTTACATTTCCCCCCCCCCCCTTCAAAAATTTCATCCTATAAATTTATAGAATATAAACTAATGAATAGATGTAGGTAGTTAGTCATCATAACATATTTAGGCTTCCATGTTTCCTATTTTTTTTATGATTTATTCAACACACCTTTACTACTCGAGTCATCTGATTCTTCAACACTTGTTCTCAAGGGTAAATAATCTTGATAGGTTCTTCACAATAAGGTAAATCACTCTATGATTCCATTTATTTATAGGTAGGTACATGAATTGGGTTAAGAATATTCTTCCTCAATGATAATATATGTAATAAATTAGGCACTTTTGAGAGGTTGGATGGAATTTACAAAGGGTAATACATAACACTAATTCTTTCCAAAATATCATGGGACTAATAAAACTAAGAATTAATTTATCATTATTTAAAAACCATACAAATAGCTTATAAATATAAACCTTCGGGAAAATAAAATCCCCTAATTAAAATTATTGGTCATTAATTTAGTTATCATAATAACTCTTTTTACCACTTTTAACTTCCTTTATATAGCTTTGAATACTTATCATGTTTCCCATTGTCTTAAAAAGTTCTAGGATTAAATATTTTTTACCAACTTCATCCCAAAATGTTGTTGTATGCCATATTTTCTCATATAACACTTCATATGATTCCATTATAATGGTTGAATGGATATATTTTTATAAGAAAATTATAATAAAGGTAAATTCTAATCCCACATACCTTGAAATTCATGTGAGTATTTCCTCATCAAGTCTTGAAATTTTTGAATAATCCTTTCATATTATCTGTCTATTTTAGGATGGTAAAACATGCTCAAATGATGCTCAGTTTTCATAACCTTATAAAGATATTTCTAGAATTTTAATTTAAATCCCAAATTGAGATTATATATAATTAAAATGGTAACAACATAATGTATCACAACATTGTTGATATAATGTCATGTGAGATTTTCAAGTAGTAGATCTTCCTTTATAGAGAGGAAATGTGCATACTTGGTAATTGGATCAATAATAAACCATATAGTATCATTTGTTTTATGTGTATTAGGAAATATAGTGAAAATTTCATAATAATATTATCTCACTTCCACATTTTTATAAGGTGATTTTTCAAAAATACATTATGACATTGTCTCTTAGCCTCAATTGTTGAGAAACTATATTTCTTAAAATATAATCAGAAATTTCCTACATCATATTATCCCACCAAAAATAGTCTCTAAAATACATATACATCATGGTTATACTAGGGTGTATAGGGAAATTTAATCTATGAGATTAATCTAATTAATCCATTTTCAACTCAGCTATGTATGGAACAAAATAACACTTTCTAAATTTTAGTGCACCATCATCATAAAAAAAATTATCCATATTCTCATTATTCATAGATTAAATTTTCTTTTTTAGATTCTTATTGTCAATTTTAGAACCTTTTATATTCTATATTAAATATGTTTTGGAAATAATTTAGAAAATGGGTGATGCTTCCCTTTATCTAATTTTTCTCATATTGATCTTTACTAAATTTATAAATATTTGACATTTTTTTATCATCATTTTAGTCAGAACACAATGATGTTTCCTAATCGATGCATAATACACCTTATTTCCCTTATTGAGGTTATTTTGTATTGTAAAATCATAATCCTTGAGTAGATATAGATATATATTTCGTCTTATGTTGAGATATTTTGGTGAAAATATGTATTTCAAACTTTTCGGATCTGTATAGATCTCGCATATTTTACATTAAATATAATGCCTCCATATTTTCAAGGCACCGATTATGGATACCAACTCAAGATTATGGGTTGGATAATTGTATTCATAGATCATTAATTACCTTGATCATTAATAAATAACTCTATCATTCTGCATAAATACACATCCAATCCATTCCTCAAAGCATCACTATATGTCACAAAATGACCCTTTTTTGATGGTATTAGAAATATCAATGCATTAAACAATATCCTCTACAGTTCTTCAAAACATTATTTATATTCTTCTAACCATGTGAAATTATCCCCTTTACATGTTATCTTGGTCAATGGGTTATCTAATCATGAAATGTTTTTATCAAAAATCGATAGTATCCTATTAACCTAAGAAAACTACGTATCTCGATTATGGTCGTCGATGTAAGTCATTCTTTAACTACCTTTATATTTAAATGGTCAACTAATATTCCATCCTAAGATTTATTATATCTATAGAAAGAATCTTTCTAAATACCTAATTAAAACTTCCTAAATTTTCCATATAAATTCTTTCATCTAGGAGTTTCAATAATGATTCTGAAATGCATCTTGTCCTCTTCATAGATATTTTCGTATATTAAGATATCATCGATAAATACAATAATGAAATTATTAAGATGATCATGAATAATCAATTCATCATATCCATAAAAACATTACGTTCATTATTCTATCCAAATGGAATTGTTATAAACTCTAAATGATTATACCTTATATAAAATTTACTATTAGGAATTTCTTATTTTCTTACTCACAAGTGAAAATTCTCAGAATGAAGACATTTTAAAACTATTGAGCTCATTCAATATGGTCCAATAGGTAATAAATGCATAGTAGATGATATTTTTTATATATAGTAATAGTAATTACTTCTCTATAATTAATTCATAACCTCATATACCCATACTTCTTCTTAATAAAAATAATAAGGGCTCTCCAATGAAATAACTAGAGAAAATAAATCCATTATTACACTACTATTATAGTTGTTTCCATAGTTCTAATAATTCCATTAAATCTAATAAATAGATAGTATTTGTTATTGGATTATCATCATAGTTTAGTTCAAAGTAAAACTCCACTTGATTATTTGGTGTATTTCTAAGTAACTCTCTATGAAACACATCAATGTATTCCTAAGAAATAGGTGCATCATCTATGTTATGTTTACATTTCCCAACTATAAGTTGTGTTTTCTCTAATTATCCATGAATTTAATTATACAGAACCACTGGATATAAATCCATAAATAATTTAGATGATGTAGTCTCCTATTTAAATAAAATGGATTCCACGTATCCATAATGAATCATGACTCCCTTATCTTGGTAATAAATTTTCAAACTATACATTAAAAGACAATCCATACCTATAATTATATCATTGTAAACCATAGGTATAAGAACCATGATTGAAAAATAGGGTATGTGTGTTCATTATAATGGGGGATAACAGAAAAATATTTGTTTTAATAAGATTTATCCTAGGAGTCCTGATAGAAAAATACATTCCTTGGTTTCTAAGGAATTATTTATTATTATTAGAAAACATGGAATATATAAAAGAGTTTGGAGATCTAAAGTCAAATAAATAATTAGATAACATTTATTTTATGATCAAAGTACCTTTTAACACATTTTTATTAACACTAACTTCAGCTATAGTTATTGCATATTTTTAGACATACCCCCCTATCCTCTTTTATGGTTGGTTTCCTTGATGCTTAGGGAATTAGTTTGAATAATTCCCCATCTCCCTATAGATTAAGCATTGGAATTAGTGATTTAATTACATCCATTTCATTCATGAGCCAAATGGACCTTATATTAACACATTCAACAAGATCCAATTCCATTTAACCATTTACCAGGATATTTCATTAAAAAATTATCATATTTCTTATGTAAAATATTTCCTTTATTCTTCTTTGACATGTTTTACTTTTTCTTTGCTTCTCATCCAATCTATTATTTTTATGAATTCTATGAAAGATATACTACCCTAAAAATTATTTATTTTTCATAATGTAACATTATACTATATCTTCCTATGAATAAAAACTTTAGGAAACCAATTCCCTTTGAGTACTTGTCCTAAGACCATCAAATAAGTGATCAAAATTTATTTTTGGATTACATATGTAATCTATTTCTTGCCTTTCTAATCTGGTGAATTTAGCCTCTTATTCAACAATACTTTCCTCTTAATTTTTCTCTAGGTTGGTAACTTCCTCTCCATTTTAACTCATTACTCTTGGGATAAATATTTCTCAAGTAATTTCACGTTAATATTTCTCCATTTCATACTTTATATTTCTTCATATTATTTAGTATTATAAATCAAATACCATAATTGGTCAGCATATCCATCCAAAAAATAGACTCATATTGTAATATTTTTCTTTTCTTTACTTCCCCAAGATAGGAATATCATTTCATTGTAATTAATTCATTTCTTAGATACCAATTTATTAGTAGTTACAATAAATTATGGAATCTTATGTTCCATAATGTGATCCAACTTAGGTTTATTATTTTATGAAAAAATTGGTTTCTCAAAATGGGAAAACAAATTTGTCATAAATTTAATCAATTTACCTAATATGGATATGATCTTATCATCTCTAATACCCACTATATTTACTTCATCATAAGGTAGATTCCTACCTTAACTAGGAGTGTTGAAATGTTTTCCCTTTCTACGGATAGTTATCATATCTAAACAATGGAACACAAAAAATTATCCCATAACATCCTGAATTTTAAGCTATAACATTTAATACATAAGATTTATAAAACATTATAGGGTTTTATCATAATGAGTGTTATATATTTGTTCTTTTAAAATCTAGTTCTCAATGGTCTTACTAAACTTCTTCAAATACCATATTTAATAACCAAACTCTAGTAACTTAGAGATAGTGTTTACTTTATTACTTTGGTACAAGATACAAGGGATCAAAACATAGTAGATCTATTAGTTTATAATACTTGAGATAATATATATATATATATATATATTATTTCTATATTACATTATAAAAATAAAACCTATCATGACAATCTTCATTGCATCCTTGAAGATAATTTAAATAATAATTCTCCATATCTTGGGTGTTGGTCGGAGTGGATACTCAAGAGGGGGGTGAATTGAGTTCCAATTAAACTTTATATTCAAAATATTTCTATTAAAATCCCCCAAATTGAATAACAAGATAATCTATAGTGAATTTTTAAAACTATAAAGGGTCAGTTAGATTCTCAAAATATTGATTAGTTCTCAGTTAATATAATCTAAAGATTAAATAACTTTTGAAGCTAACCTAATTCTTTACAGCACATACAAACACTTGCTAGATTAACTATCAAATTAGCTTTGAAACAGTTTTATATTTAAAATTAATTAGTAAGGGAATATTCAATGTAGTTTAAAACCAAAATAAGTAAGCACAGAAGTTTTAAAACAAGACGTTTAGTCTCAAGTCGATACTTAGTCCTCTCAAAAAAATTTATATAAATATTTATCCACACCTTGGATTGGGGTAAACAATAGTGAAAAGACTATCCAGGAACTAAGACCTCTACCACAATTCTACGTGGGAAAATAAAACAACAGCACACTGGATGTCCAGATCTTACTTGACCTCTACCACTATCCACAGTGGTATACAAGAGAGAATTATAGAAGGTTTGTGTAAGGATTTAGAAATCCTCCAGTTTAGTATAGGAGTTAGTGTGTGTATGAAATATACATAGTATACACACTACTCAAAGGTAAGTAAAAGAATCACTAAGAGAGTAGGTATGAGTTTAGAATGCTCTAGTGATGTGAATTGCATCTCAGGACTCCTTTGATTGATCAGGGATGTTTCTGAGTCCTTTGGTTTTTTTCTGAAAAACAGAGGGTCATTTTCTTCAAGTTTGTTGTAGTTATTTACTCCTTGGATAAAGTGCAGCTTGTGTTCCCTTTTAGAATGAATGGCTTCATGTATGTCCAGTGTTCTTCCAGTATGGATGTAGCCTTTATTTTCTGTATGTATGCACCACTTTTCAGCACTCTTCAGCCCTTATTTCGCACTACTTTTTCACAACTATTCACCCACACATTGCCCGGATTTTGTCCTTCCTTTTATAGCATTCATCTCCAGTCAATGGGAATGATTACATTTTTATAGGTATGAGGTACGATTCCCTGACATGCCAAAAACTATCATTAAATAACATTAATTGCATTAAAATCATCAAATATGACCATTAGCATTATTTTAATAATATTGAAAAGGTATAGAGTTTAAGAATCAGTGACTGGTTAAGTCTTTCATCAGTAGCTCTCTTTCGGTAGACTTGTAACGGTGGAATTTGTATAGCGGTGAGATCTTATCGGTATCTCTTTGTTCTTGTACCGGTATCTCCTTGTATCGGTAGTTATTACTCCATGTATCAGAAGCTCTATGTATCGGTGACTGCTTTTATCGGTAGCTTTGGTCTATCAGTAGCTTGTTGGTATCAGTAGCTTGGTTGTATCGGTAGCTTGTTTATATCGGTAGCGTGTTTGTATCGGTATCTCTGTTATGTTCTAGTGCTAAATTGCATATCGGTGTACTTCTGTATCGGTGAAATTTCTATAACGGTAGACTTGCATATCGGTAGACTTTGTATCAGCATCTCCTGCATATCGGTAGCTCGTTTGTACCAGTAGCAGTAGCTCCGCTTCTATCGGCAGACTTGATCTATCAGTGTCGTGCTTACCGGTAGACTTATACATACCGGTGGTTCTATTTTATCAGTAGACCAAGTACCATTAGGTCTTTGTTTGTCTGTATCAGTAGCTATGTGCATAACAGTGGACTTAACACTTATCTGTTCTATGCAACACATATGCCGATTGAGTTAGAATTATTTCAAAGTTCATACACACATAGATAAACACTGATTAACATATTTCAATGATTATTTTGATATGTATCATATATATATATATAGGATTATAAGAACATGTCGATATTATCAAAACATATTAAAGCATGATTGAGATTATCAAAACAGGTGAGGTCAACAATCTCCCCCTTTTTGATAATCACAAGTCACTGTATTATAATCCAAAATAATCAGTAAGGTATTAGTAAAAAAAATACAATGGATCTTAGTTCTCAGTGTGAGTGATGACATTTTCAAATGTGTAATTTTAAAAGTATTAGAGGATATGGTATCTATATGCAATTTTATCAAAGAAAACAATATACTATAAAACACATGTACTAAAGGTAAAATATAAAACAAATTTACTAGAGGGAAATGAATTAAATGCAGAAAAGATAGTATTTCTCCCCCTTTGTCATTAAAGATATTTTATCTGTCATAAATGATATTTTATCTCCCTCAGATATGTTTCCCTGAGATAGTATTTCTCCCCCTTTTTGATTAGCAAAAAGTGGGACAAAAAGGAAATATAGGAGAAGAAAAGTAACAAAGAGTAAAAGAAAGTAACATCATATATATTCCTTGGAGAAAACAGATACAAAGAAATACATAAATGAAACAAAAATAAATACATGTGATTCCTATCAAAAATTCTAGCCACTGATCAATCCATATCCTCAAAATGAGATTTTCCCTTGGGATCAGAAGAGGATTCAAGTGTGGTGGATTCAGGTGGAGGCTTAGGAACACCAGAAATGATCAGAGGAGGCTAAGCTACTGAAACTGTTCCTAGCCTGTACTATGTAGCTCTCTGAGTAATCATAGGAGTAAGGATTTGGATGGCTTGGGATGGAGTCATATGAGCAGGATAAGTAGTAGAGGCAGATGTAGGTAAAGCTGGAGGGATAATAAATGGCCGAGCATCAACATACAAGAAGGGAAATAGAAGATTTCTGAAGTCCATTATAATTCTTCCTCCTCTTTCCATAGCAGAAATGAAATCGTTCTTGTTCTCCATGAATTTGTCTAGTGTAGGGGTCAACTCTCTAAGCTTGCTGACTTGTTCTCTGAAGGCTTGATTGACTGGTGGTAGCTTCATGTTTTCTAACATAAGCTTGAATTGTTTTTTGAGTTGATTCTTGGTATAAACCCTTTGAAAATAATAATCTACCTTGTATTTCACCTATTTCTGAGAAGCAGAATATTCTCTCATATAGTCTTGAACAATCTTCATGATATCTCTAGTGGTATCTATAGTAGAAGTTACCACTTTGGTCAGATCAGATGAGTCCACAGAGCCACTGGTTGATGCTGAACCAAGATCCTCCTTCATCATAGCTCTAATCTGATCTAATTCTATTGAAGGTCTAGAAGCAAGAGAACCAATAGAAAAAGCCAAAGTTTACTTGAAACTCTTAGTTAGCCCATTAATAAGATTTTTCACTGTAGAATCTTGAGTGCTAACATGATTTGTTATGGAATTCTTAAATTCCTCAAAAACTGAGACCATTTGGCTGACTACACTCTTCACATAAGCCAAATCCTTGTCTGTTTGAGATTTAGAACTCATATAGTATTCCAGAGAAACAATTGATTTCTTTAGAACTTTAACATCCTCTGCCAAGTTAGAAACTTGATTCTGGAAATCTGTGATTTCATCAACTATCTCTTCCACAAAGGTTGACACATTACAACCAAGAGATATTTCAAAGGACTTTTCCATATTACTCATCTCTTCAAAAAAAGGAACTCTTTAACTCAGTAACAGAAGTACTCAAAGACTCTTTCAGCTCATCCTTTAAGGATTCCAGATCAGCCATAGTGATCATATTTTCATGTACAACTACAGGTTCTATTTCAGACACAATACTAGCCACTGATTCATTCATAACCAATTAAATGGATGACATTAAGGATGTTTCCATTTTTCTTATCTCTTCCACAAAATATGTCTTAAGATCAGACTTCAATTGATCCAGATAGTGTATTCTTACCACATCTTCAGGTAATATCTCAGACTGAATATCATAATTGACTTTTGGTCTTCAAAGGGATGTCTCATTATCTGACTCAGGGTAATCTAATCCACAAACAAAAAAACATGGGTCTTCTGCCTAGTCTTCAATATCATTGGCCACTGAAACACTGCCAAACCTGGTTGGACGCTCCCCCTCAATTGGTAAATTCTCATGTACAGCGATAGCATTCTCAACAGGTCTTTCTTCCTTAGAAGAATCCACTACAATCAACTTTATCTCTGCAACAGCAAGAGGCTCCTCTGAATTAGGTACAGGTCCTTCCATCTCACCCACTACATCCTTAACAAGCACAACTGAGCTTCCAATCAATGGACTCGGACTTGAGAAAATATAAGTTTAGGCTTCATATTCATTCTCTCTTTCTTCTTCATTCTCAGGGGATGGCTGGTCTTCCTCATCAATAGGTGTTTCTTCTTCTAATAAAGATTCCATTCCTGATGATATAATTTCAGCAACAAGACTTGGGGGAAAGTCTGGATCCCTTCAATCAGCTATAGAAGTCTCCTCTTCATTAGTATCATCACTGTACTTAGGTTCTTCTTTATCAGGTCCTAGACCTGGATCACTCACATCTTTAGGCCTAGAAGGATGATCCATAGGATTATACTTATCATACAGCTTATCATCATCACTAAACCATTCTCTCTTCCATGGATTCTAATTGATCTTCATGTATTTACATATTGTGATTGTGATATAAAAGTTATTCTTGATCACCACTGTCTCATCCTGAGACTCAGCTACTCTCTTTACTTTAATCATAACAAAAACCAACTTAGAAAAGAATAAAGCATTGGTCTTTGATTTTGGTCTGGTCATATCCTCAATCTAAACCATTAGAAACCTGTATAGATTCACCTTCACACCATGTCTCAAGAGATGTAGCAGATAGATATCTTGATATCTCATATTTGCAAAGTCCCCTATCCTTGGACTTAGAACATGTTTCACACACTTGAACAGCAATCTGTTCTCTCCATTCATTTCTACAGCCACTACTTTTCTAGGAGTGCCATCTCATGTTAGCTCTTCCAAAGCAGTTTCATACTTAAAGATATTACTGGTATGAGGTAATAATTTCGATAAATATCCAAAAATACCTTTGTGTGGAACCTTCAGGAATTCATCCCATTCAACAGAAGAAAAATCTATCTCCTTTCCATTTACAATAGATACCATTCTATTTTCGACTTCTGATTTCTCAAAACTTACAAACTCGTAGAACTGTTTCACCAGCTTCGGATAGTAGGGGCCATTGTTGTTTGAGAAGCATTCGATCCATTTCTGATCTTTGATATCTTCTAGAAATAATGATTCACTTGACATTAGCCATTCCGCACATATCTCCTTTTCAACTACTATCATCCTTTCAACAAGATGCGGATTTGTGGGTTTCTTCACTTCACTTCCACTGCTAGACTCGCCTTTGAGTCTCTTAGCACTTGGTTCATCTTTCTTTCCACTGATTGAAGGTCTCTTTACTCTTTCCATTGAATCACGACGCTTAGGGTTATAAGGTTTGAGAGAGGTTTGAAGGTAAGAGGCTCGAGGTGGATCGAGAGAGGTTAAGACTTGTGTTTTATCATTTAGAAATCATAAAATAAATAAATAAAACATAATAAGTAAATTATAAGACAATACGAATTCTGGAAACTAAAGACATAAGTTTAAAACAATGCATACTAACGGTAGGGTATACCGGTGAGAATTACTAACGATGAGGTTAATCTATCAGTGAGGTCCACTCATGGTGAGGTCCATAACAGTGAGGTATAATAGTGAGGTCCATACTGGTGAGGTATAACAGTGAGGTCCATACCGGTGAGGTATAATAGTGAGGTTTCATACTGGTGAGGTATAACTGTGAGGTTTATAACTAACAGAGTCTATCATTCCAAATTCATGTCTAATGTAACTTAGCCTATCCGAACTTAAAGGTTTTATGAAAATATCATCTAATTGATGTTCAGTACCTATAAATTCAAGAGTAATATCACCTTTTTGGTAATGATCTCTTAAAAAGTGGTGCTTTACATCAATGTGTTTGGTCCTAGAGTGCGATACAGGGTTCTTTAAAATGTTAATTGCACTCGTGTTATCACAGTTAATAGATACATGTCTAAATTGATATCCATTTTCCAAAAGAGTGTGTTTCATCCATAGAATTTGTGCATAGAAACTACCAGCAGCTATATACTCTGCTTCAGTAGTAGAAAAAGCTACAGAATTCTGTTTCTTACTACACCAAGATACTAAGGATTTTCCCAATTAATGACATGTTCCATATGTGCTTTTTCTATCCAACTTGCAACCAACAAATTTAGCATCTGAATAACTCATTAATTTAAAATATTGTCCTTTCGGATAAAACAAACCCAAATTTTTAGTATGTTTAAGATACTTAAAAATTAATTTAACAGCAATAAAATTCGATTCTTTAGGATTAGATTGAAATCTCGCACACATACACACACTAAACATAATATCTGGTCGACTAGTAGTAAGGTAAAGTAAGCTTCTAATCATACCTCGGTAATTTTTTTGATCCACTGGTTTCCCAGTTTCATCTGCATCCAATTTACAGACAGTACTCATAGGTGTATCACATTCCTAAATACTATCCAAACCAAAACGTTTTAAATGATATTTTGTATATTTACTTTGATTCAAAATAATACAATTTTCATTTTGAAAAACATGAAATCCAAGAAAATATTTGAGTTCTCCCATTAAACTCATTTCAAATTAATTTTTCATACTCCTTGAAAAGTCAGTACACAAAGCATTTTTAGAAGATCCAAAAATAATATCATCAACATAGATTTGTACTATCAAAACATCTTTAGAAATTATTTTAATAAAAAGATTTGGGTCAGCTATCCCTTTAGTAAAACCATTTGAAATAAGAAAATTACTAAGTCTATCATACCAAGATCTTGGAGCTTGTTTCAAACCATATAAAGCTTTAGATAGCTTAAAAACTCGATTTGGAAAATGAGGATTAGTAAATCCATGTGGTTGTTCAACAAAAACATCTTCAATTATAAAACCATTTAAAAAAGAACTTTTAACATCCATTTGATATAACTTGAAATTCAGATGAGTAGTATAGGCAAGTAAAATCCTAATAGCTTCTAATCTAGATATAGAGGAAAAGTTTTCCTCATATTCTATTCTTTCCTCTTGACTATACCCTTGTGCAACTAACCTTTATTTGTTTATAACTATATTTCTAGACTCATCAACTTTGTTTCTAAAAACCCATTTAGTGCCTATGTTCAAAGTGTCCTTAGGTCTGTCAACTAATTCCCAGACCTTGTTTATTTCAAATTGATTTAATTCTTCTTTCATAGACATTACCCAAAATTCATCATTGATTGCATCATTGATATTTTTAGGTTCTAGTTGTGAAAGAGAGGCTTGATGTTCAACCTGGTTTCTTAGAGAATCTCTAGTCTATGTCCCTCTATCAAGATTACCAACAACAGCATTTAAAGGATGATTCTTTAGAATCCTAGTTGATCTAGTAAAGCTGGGACTAGAGATTTTAGGTTCTTCTATAGATTCAGACTCTACAAAAACAGGTTCTGGAAATTTTCCAGAATTGGATGTATTTACAACAGTTTCATTGATTTTATCATTGAGGTTCATAATAGATAGATCTTCTTCAAGATTTTCAAGAGAAGACTTAGGTTCATGTGGATCAGTTTCATCAAACTTTATATGAATAGATTCTTCTACACATTTGGTTATTTTATTGAAAACTCTATAGGATTTTCTAGTTAAATAATAACCAAAAAGAATTCCTTCATCACTTTTAGAAGAAAACATGTCAAGATTATCCTTTGTATTAAGAATAAAGACTTTGAATCCAAAAACTCTAAAGTAATTAACCTTAGGTTTCTTATGGTTCCACAACTAATAAAAGGTTTTTTTGAGAACAGGTCTGATCAAGACTCTATTAATAATATAACAAGCTGTATTTATAGCTTCATCCCAAAAGTAAATTGGTAGGTCATACTCATTTAGCATAGTTCTTGCAATTTATTGAAGGTTTCTATTTCTTCTTTCTACTACACCATTCTGCTGAGGTGTTCTAGGGGCAGAAAAGTTGGGATGATAGCCATTGTGTGAGAAATAAGATTCAAACTCGTGATTTTCAAACTCACAACCATGAACACTTCTCAAAGTCTTAATCTTAAGTCCACTAAGGTTTTCTACAGACTTGGAATATTTAATGAAGTAAAAATAAGCTTCACTTTGGTGAGCTAAGAAGTATACCCAAGTATATCTAGAATAGTCATCTACTAAGACATAGACATAGTGCTTACCATTTAAACTAGAAACTCTAGAGGGTCCAAAAAAAATCCATGTGAACCAACTTGAGAGGTTGAGAATTTGAAACTTATTTCTATGATTTAAAAGAAACTTTATGTTTCTTTCCCTTTTGATAGGGATTACAAACTTTCTCAGCTGGGAATTCAAGTTTAGGTAGGTCTCTAACTATGTTCTTCCTATTTAGTTTTCTAAGTGAGTGAACATCGCAGTTTCCTAATATTATGTGCCAAATCCAAGACTCTTTATGAAAATCATTTAAACAAGTAACATTCTATTCAGCTAAAGAATTCAAATAAACTGCACAAACATTTTCATTTTATAAAGCAGAAAATACTAAAATATTTTTAAAATTAAAAACATTACAAGAATAATTTTCAAATTTCACATTGAAACCATCATCACACAACTGAGAAATACTTAACAGGTTATATTTAAGTCCATTAACAAATAAGACTTTGGAAATTAAAACTGAATTAGTGTTACCAATCTGGCCTAGGCCGATGATTTTTCCTTTAGAGTTATCACCGAAGGTGACATGGCCTCCATAAACTTTGATTAAACTCTTGAAGAATGAGTAATATCCAGACATATGCCTTGAACATCCATTGTCCAAGTACCATACTTTCTTATGGGAACTTTTTAAGCAAGTTTCCTACAAAATAGGTTTAAACAGAAAATGATTTTGGTACCCAGATTTTCTTGGGTCCAGACAGGTTAGAAATCAAAGATTTAGGTACCCAAATTTGTCTTATGGGTCTCAAGTAATTTTCAGAATCAATATATTTTGAAAGATATACTTTATTTGATCTATAACTATATGAATAACTAGTTTAACCATATGAATTTACAGAACTAGAACTAGCAGCATTCTGTCCAGATTTAGGAATAAATCTAATTTTAGTAAACTGTCTCTTTCCAGGCTGATAGCCTATACCAGTGATATATTTTGGTGCCACTTGTTTTCTTAAAATTTGTGTAAGTTCATATTTTCCATTTGTGAATTTCTCTAAGTCCTTCCCCAATTGCTCATTATACAATTTCAGTTTAGTATTTTCCTTAGGTAATTGAGCATTCTTTTCTTTTTCTATATCAAGGGTAGATTTAACAGAACTGGTTAAAGCATGTTGTTTCTTTAAAGATTTATATTTTTCCTTCAATTCATTACAGGTTTCTTCTAGCATATTACATTATTCAAATAACTCTTCACTAGACATATTTTCAGATTCAGAATCAGAATCAACTCTAGAATAATATGAATTTAGAGTAGGAGTGTCAAATGTTACCTCAGATGTTTTTTTTCATAAAACAGATATTAGCTTTCTGAGATTTTTCATCCTAAGTAGAATCAGAATCACTTGAACTATCTTATGAATCGCTTCAAGTTTCTTTCATATCTTTCTTATACTTGTTGTCCTTGTAGTCATATTGCTTTTTGAACTTCAATTTTGGACAGTCTGCTTTTACATGTCCCTTCCTTTTGCACTCATAAGAGAAAAAATCTCATCACTCTTGTCAGACTTCTTCCAATCTTTATTCTAGTGACCTTTGTTGTCATACTTTCCTTTGTAGTTTGATTTTCTAAATAATTTCTTCTTCCTATAGAACTTCATGAATCTCCTGGATATTTGAGCAATCTCTGCATCACTTTCAGAATCTGAACCTTCACTTGATGATCTTTCAGTAGGTATGTGGATTTTCTCCTTATCCTTTCTCTTTAAGGCAGTAGACTTAAATGATACTAACTTTCTCCTTGGTTCATCATTTTCTTCCTTATTTACTTTAAGTTCTTCCTGATACATCATAAGCTTACCAATTAATTCCTTAATAGGCAGTGAACTTATATCACACGATTATCTTATTGAAACTGATGTGCCTCTCTATCTTTCTGGAAGACATTGTAGTATTCTCATAATCTGCTCATTTGTAGGAACATCTTTTCCAAGTGAGCTCATAGTGTTGACAATCTCATTGAACCTAAGATACATGTCAGAAATAGGTTCGTCAGACTTCATTTTAAAATTATCATACTTAATAGTATAGGTATTCAATCTTATTTCCTTGACATTGGTTGTTCCCTCATGGGAAACAGCCAAAGTGTCCCAGATTTCATAAGCAGTTTTACAAGAAGATATGCGATTGAATTCTTCATCTCCTAAAGCACAGTACATGGCATTCATTGCTTTATAGTTATTATTGTAAGTAGTTTTAGTAGGTTCATCCCAAGTAGTTTTTTCAGATTCTAGAATCTTATATTGAGTCTCTATAGCAGTCCAGATGTCAAATCCCACACTCTCTAAATGAATTTTCATTTTAAGCTTCCACTGAGCATAATTAACACAATTAAAGAAGGGTGGTTGGTTGGTAGAAGCACCTTCTAGTCTATTATCCATAATTCGATTTTGACAAATATATTTAAAGAGATAAAATTTAGAACTAAAATAAATTTACGATCTTTAAGATACAACTAAAATCACAGTTAAAAAACAGAGTGTTTCAAAATCCTTTATAAATAACAATCCTCTAATACCAAATGTTGGTCAGAGTGGATACTCAAGAGGGGGGGTGAATTGAGTTACAATTAAAATTTCTGTTAAAAATAAATCTATTAAAATCCCCCAAATTTAATAACAAGATAATCTGTAGTGAATTTGTAAAACTATGAAGGGTCAGTTAGATTCTCAAAAGATTGATTAGTTCTCAGTTAATCTAATCTGAAGATTAATTAACTTTTTAAGATACCCTAATTCTTTATAGTACATACAAACACTTTCTAGATTAACTATCAAAGTAACTTCAAAACAATTTTATATTTCAAAGTAATTAGCAGTGGAATATTCAATGTAGTTTAAAACCAACATAAGTAAGCACAGCAGTTTTAAAAAAAGAGGTTCAGTCTCAAGATGAGACTTAGTCCTCTCAAAAAAAATTATATAAATATTGATCCACACCATGGATGGGGGTAAACAACAGTGCAAAGATTGTCCAGGTACTAAGAACTCTGCCACAGTTCTACATGGGAAAATAAAACAACAGCACACTGGCTGTCTAAGTCTTACATGACCTCTACCACTGTCTATAGTGGGATACAAGAGAGAATTATGGAAGGTTTGTGTGAGGATTTAGAAATCCTCCAGTTTAGTATAGGAGTCAGTGTGTGTATAAAATATACAGAGTACACACACTACTCAAAGGTAAGTAAAATAATCACTAATAGAGTAGATATGAGTTTAGAATGATCTAGTGATGTGAAGTGCAGCTCAGGACTCCTTTGATTGATCAGGGATGTTTCTGAGTCCTTCTCTGGTTTTTTTCTGAAAAACTGAGGGTCGTTTTCTTCAAGTTAGTTGTAGTTCTTCACTCCTTGGATAAAGTGTAGCTTGTGTTCCCTTCTAGAATGAATGGCTTCGTGTGTGTCCAGTGTTCTTCCAGTATGGATGTAGCCTTTCTTTTCTGTATGTATGCACCAATTTTCAGCACTCTTCATCCCTTATTTCACACTACTTTTGTGCAACTATTCACCCACACTTTGCCCGGCTGTTTTCCTTCCTTTTATAGCATTCAGCTCATATCAATGGGAATGATTACCTTTTTACAGGTATAAGTTACGGTTCCCTGACATGCCAACAACTATCATTAAATAACATTAAAATCATTAAAATCATCAAATATGACTATTAGAATTATTTTAATAATATTGACAAAGTATAGAGTTTAAGAATCAGTGACTGGTTATGTACTTCATCAGTATCTCTTTGTCGGTAGACTTGTAATGGTGGACTTTGTATAGCGGTGATCCCTTATTGGTATCTCTTTGTTCTTGTTCCAATAGCTCCTTGTATCGGTAGTTGTTACTCTGTGTATTAGTATCTCTATGTACCAGTGACTCCTTCTATCAGTAGCTTTGGTCTATCGGTAGATTGTTTGTATCGGTAGTTTATTTGTATCGGTAGCTTATTTGTATCGGTAGCTTTTTTGTATCGGTAGCTCCATTCTGTTCCAGTGCTAAAGTGAATATTAGTGTACTTGTGTATCGGTGACCTTTCTATAATGGTAGACTTTCATATCGGTAGACTTTGTATCAGTAGCTTGTGCATACTGGTAGCTCGTTTGTACCAGTAGTGGTAGCTCCACTTCTATCGGAAAACTTGATCTATCAGTGTCGTTCTTACCGGTAGACTTATACATACTGGTAGTTCTGTTCTATCGGTAGACAATGTACCAGTAGGTCTTTGTTTGTCTGTATCAGTAGCTATGTACATACCAGTGGACTTAACACTTATCTGTTTTATGCAACACATATGCTGATTGAGTTAGAATTATTTCAAAGTTCATACACACATAGATAAACATTGATTAACATATTTCGATGATTGTTTTTATATGTATCATATATATATATAGGATTGTAAGCATATATCGATATTATCAAAACATATTAAAGCATGATTGGGATTATCAAAACATGTGAGGTCAACATTAGGGAAATGAAAATATAATAAAGGGTTATATTAGATTCTGAATAAAAAAATTGTGTAATGTGTGCTAAAATTAGTATACAATGAATTAAAAAGGAATATTGAATAATAAATATATATTACATTTGATCAATAACTAGATCATAAAATACATTCCTGAATGAAATTAAACACATACACAATGATAACTGAATTATCACTAAAGGAAATGCATATTATCAGACAGTAAAGATCATATCACCAAGTACTTATGCAATGATATCATAAATGTTACCACCAAGAAATTTTTTCAAGACAATTTCTAAAATTGGTTTGGCATACACCAAATACCCAATTAATAAGATATGACAACTGGTTTGTCTCATTAGACCTATTGATGCATAAATTGTATATCTATAACCATACCCTAGCCATTACTTATATTTGTTTGATATGTTACTCCTATAATAAATCAAAAATATAAAACATAATAAAAATTATTTATCAATCAATAAATATCTATATTGAATCAAGAATATTTAACATCAATATTTCCTTGAAAAATGAAATAAAATTCTCAATAATCTTACTTCAACTAATACCATATATTTGAATGGAATAATGTTTATAAAATATAAAAGTAACAGAAATGATAATGAATATATCCATGAAACTTAAAATATGGAATTTAAATAGAAAAATAATGTCTAAACAATAAAGTATAGTGATAAAGAATATAGTTACAAGAGAGTTAATGATCACAAAATAAGGTATAATCTATAAATAAGAAAAGTATAATATAAGACCATCGATTCATCAGAAATGGATGTCTATAATAGGTGAAATTATTTTTGGGAATTATTGAAGAAAATTAAAGTGAAAATTTTAAAATAACTTTCTTTAAATCATATTTTTTTTGGAAAAACAAAGTTATTAGTCATTTCCAAACTTTTGTTCAATATTTTAGCTAATAATAACATTTCATTTTAATAATAATTCATAGAATAGTGGAAGAATTATTTTACTTGAAAACCCATGGCATCGTATAGAGTAATATAAATTTTTATTAATGGATGAGGAGGTTGAAA
The DNA here is from genome assembly GCA_963277665.1 of Viscum album. Classification (NCBI taxonomy): domain Eukaryota; kingdom Viridiplantae; phylum Streptophyta; class Magnoliopsida; order Santalales; family Viscaceae; genus Viscum; species Viscum album. Next base: position 1,669,976,338 of record OY728165.1, read on the forward strand.
ATTTTATCCATGCTATATATATTAAAAAACACAATAGTCACATGTTTGTAATAAAAAGTCCAAAAAACTTATTCAGAAAATATTAAAATAATTCCTTATAAAAAATTGTAAATAAATTAAATGGATATAGAAAAAGTAATTTATTAGTCCATTTTGTGTAGGTAAAAACATTGATAAAATAATTTGAGGAACGTGGGCATTGAAGAAAAATATTATCAACCAAAAAGAGGAAATAAGGTCATTTTAAAAAACCATTATTTTAGTATTTGAGTGCCGAAGGAAGAAAATGTTAGAATAAAGACGTGAAAACCATACAAATAACAAGAGTATAATAATATAGATATATTTTATTAATAGATGTATCACATAATTTTTTTAATATAAATTTTAACATGAAATATCCTAAAAAAGAGTGAGATTGTAAAATAAAGTTTTAATAATTAAATAACATTGGAATAAAACCCCCTTAAAAGTGAAAAAATAAATTTCAAACTTTAAATAGAATTAATAATGTATAATTCATGATATAATATTTATAAGGTGTAGTATATACTCGACATAAAATAAATTAGGTGCATAATATAAACTATGTCTAAGAAGTGGAATTGAGAGGAAAAAAACACCTACCTTTGTTTTCTGCTTGGTCGAACATGTTAAATACTCCAAAATAATAAATTTAAACTTATGGAATATTTTACTAAGAAACATTTTCATCTATTTTCCATTTTTTTCATTTTATAATCATTTGAAATCTATTCATTGTATGGTTCTTGCTTACGTCAATATTTTAATAGTGTTCGGTCAATTTCATCAAAACTACTTCGGTATATTGACTATGGTCAATGGTGTTATGAAATGGTTACATCATAATTATAATGTTAATAATTTCATGAATATTACTTTTATTTATTATAGATAATTAATAATACTCCATGAAATATGGTAATATAAAAAAATACCATCACTTCATGAAGGTGGTAGTCCATATGTATGCATGAGTGGTGTTATCATTTTCAAATGGATTGTAGTGTAAGAAGTTAGATGATATAATATTTTTATGGAATAATATTTTTGTTATAAATATCATATAAATTCATTAATTACATCAATATAACCATCCATGTTATCTATTGATAAATAATTAATTACACTGCTACATGGATACATTAGGTTGTACCTACAAACAAGTGATGTTTTTATTTTTGATGGGATGGAAAGATATATAAAATGGATGTTATATTAACATAAAAACATATTAGTATGGTTAATATAAAAATTTAATAATTTTAAGATTTTAGTTGAATATTTTATGAAGTTTTAAGAATAATTTAACTTGGAAATATCAATAAAAACATATACCACTTCATTTGGTAATCTCCTTTAGATTACACCTTAATCCTTATTGAAGTTGTATTTTGGTGATATCAGGGTATCTAGTTTAATATAAAAAATTATGATATTTGGGAAGTTATTTATTAATCTTAGTATCTCAATAAGTGTAGAGAAAATAGGATGATATGTTCCCATTTATAAGTGAGGTGGGTGGAAAACATGTAAATACATGAAATGTTATTATATAATATATGTCTTACTCATAAAAATTGGATCCCAATTTTCATGTGTTTTAAGAATAAAATCTTAAGGTCCAAATACAACCAAAAATGATATTTAATAAAGTATTTTGTGTTATGTAGAATACTTATCCCATTATTTTAACCCATTTTACACATTTTACCATTAACAAAGATGAAAAATATTTACCATGGTTATTATTAATTATGAAGAAAAATTATTTTGAAATTGTTACCTAATATTAATTATCATGGTAAAAATAATTTAATTTATTTTAAATAAATAAATTACTAGAAGTTTCATATATAAAATTTAATATAAGTTGGAAAAATTCAATGAAACCCGTTTTTAGAAATGTTTCTTTTAATCATAAAAAATATTTCACAGACAAATAAAGTATAACTTTGATTCACATGGAATTAATTGGATTAATTTAAATAAAAGGTGGCCTATTTCACTTCAAAACCAAAACAAATCTTAAATGAACCTTATAAATACTTTATAAAAAAAATATGAACCAAAAATAGTTTTTATTTGAATAAAAACATTACTTAGATTTCCAAATACTAAAAAAATATTTAAATGATCAAAATAATATTTTTTTTAATGAATTATTTTCAATTTATAATGTATATTTATTTCTATAAAAATGGTTTTATAAACTCTAATATTAGTCTTATATCATAATAATTTCATAAAAATTACAGTATTTATAAGATCAAAATTTTTCACTATGCACCCAAAAATTAACTATTTCTGAAAAATATAAAAAATTATCCCTAATATAATTTTGTCATTATGAATTCAAAAATGAAATAAATTTAATAAAATTAAAATAATAAAAATTTTGAATTTAAGTTTTAATCTAAATCTTGAATAAAGTTATGTTCATTTTGTTATCATTTCTTTTGAAAAGAAACCTTACTTTAATGGAATATTTGGTGTCACAGATAGCCACATAAATAGAAAAAATCTAAACATAAAAATGGTTTTATCTCATCACATAGATAACTATATCAACACATTTAGGCATATCCCTCATCTAAACTCTCACATCATAACACATCTTATCTCTCCCATTAAGGAATACACAGGGGATCTCTAGTCTACCTTGGTCTCCTATAATCGATAATAACCTACATCTGTCACCCTAGTATTACACCACATATTGAAGGATCATCTCAAAACTTCCCTCATCATGTATGGTTCATATCCTATCTAAATTAACCTTGGAATTTCAATTCCATGCCCCTAACTAATTCACATGATCTACTCTAGGGATTATCTAACATCTCTTCGGGGTGACCACTCAAATTTCGACCAAAAATATCTCTTGCCTACATGAATAGATATAGGTAAAATATGTTATTACTAAAACATTCCCCAACTCCTAGGACCTCCCATAGGTCTCCATATATCATAACTAGCATCATTTTCCCTTGGAGGCATGGTTATTGTACAAATATGAACATCCTAAGTGCTTCTAGATACTTTTCCTAGGTCTAGGGATCAAAGCCACCCACATCATCTGACCTATGGGTCTCTCAGTACTTGTCCACCTGACCCTAACCCATGTAGTATGCATGCACACATACAAATTCATTCGTAATCATATATATAGTTTTTTATCGTAGGGTCATCCTGCATCAAATAAAGTTACCATCCTCACCAAACTCCGTTGAACCTCCTCTAAGATCTGTACATCTTCATCCAAGCCCATCCACACTCCCAGGGACATATTTCAGGACATGTAACAAAAATAATTATTTATAAACTAATTAATCATTGGGAACTATCTTTATTTCATAACCTCAACAAAAAACACCCATAAGGTCCATTGTGAAACCTTGATGCCATCCTGAGAAAGTATCTATCATTTAACACGTGGTCATTCACTACCATCATAAAATTTTACGAAATCCCTAAATAATTTATACTAGTTGATTAACTCTACTGAAAGGATGATGTAAAATTAGAAAATAACATCTCAAGACATCCTCTTTGTAGGCTTACAAAATATTTATTAACCTCAGTCAATTCCACCATGCTCCAGTGGAATCAACGGCAAATCCCAAAAAATCATATAAAATATGTGTTTTGAAAAGGGGGAACCAGGAACAGATGAAAATTAATGATATAACCTTTAATCATCATCAGAATGAAACACAATTCATCCCCCTAAATGAGGATTAATTATGAATAAAGTAGAGGTAGATTTGACCATTAAATAGACTCTCATGATCCACTTTACCATCTAAAACCTAAAGTACTATGACATGGAAAGGATGAAACTACCCCCACTAATAAAATCATGCACTGACTCAATCAGGTATATATTGTGCCTAACCGAATGTCTAGTTGTCCCAAGAAGCATGTCGGGACATAGGTCATCCCATTAAATGTTTAGTGGTGGCTCACTAGCTAGAATGTGGCTTCTACATCAAATCAGACACACAAACCATATCCAAAGCTCACCATAACACACAATTCATCCACTAAACCTCAAACCCCTTCCAAAAAATCATAACTTTAAGTATTTTAATCTTTCATAACCCTAGACAGAATCTTGATTATCAAAACAAACCACCCACCGAATGGGAAAAATAAAATTCCATCAATAACTTCCAACCAATAACTATGTGGAGCATTACAGTTTTTTACCTTAGATTGCCTAGCTATAAATTTATGACATATATTGTTACATGGATAGTTTTTTCATTTTTATATGTAATAAATTCCTATTTTACATATTATGATGTATTTGGATTCCTAATTTCTTCTAATGACTCAACCCTAACATTAGTACCTTTTTCAAGTCAAACATAATTTTTCCAAGGGGTTTTTCATATTTAAGAATCCTTGACTCCACCTGAATAAATTTCTCTTCTTGATTAGATATGTTTTTCTTATGTTATTTTATAATTCTCTCCTTCTCTAGATCTTTATCTTTATAATGTTTGATTTTCACAAAATATTTTTTCTCCTTGTAATGAAATTATCTTCATCTCTCTTTAGCCTATCAAATTCCTTCTTAAAATTTTTAACCTCATTTTTCGGATTGGTGTTCCAATCAAGACATGATTTATGTTTTATCCATAGTAGTTTAATCATCAGGGTTTCATAATCTTCTTCTTCACCAATTCTATAGTTTTCTTCTTTTCATTCAATGTTCCACAAATTTAGTGTCTTTTATAGAATATTCTTCCTCTAACTCACTACATAAAGAAGAGTCTTATTCTTACTATTTTCATATCATGCTTCTATATTTCCACCATGATTTATTCTTTTTTACTTTAATCAAAATACCTATAACCGCTTATATTTTTTTGACTTCCCTTGTGTTTATTATTCTTCTTCTTCTTTATCACCTAACTCCATAATTTTCTTTTTCTATATAAAATATGAAAAAAACATTATCTAATTCATTGGAAATATACCTTCACCTACTAATAGGTGGAACACCTAAAGATAAAGCCTTTTATTTTATATTTCTTCCCATGCCACCAATAATAGTGTCACATATCTTGGTACATCATGGATATACCTAAATAAACTACCCATTGGGATGCATGGGACTCTCGCATCAGTTCCTCTATCATATTTTTAGGAACCTATAAATTCACATGTATATATAGGATTTTTTCTCTATCCATAAACTAACCCAGAGGTAGGTCCTTGCCATAAATAATCTCTTGGAGAACCAAGACTTTCAAATCTGAAAATTCCCTACTCTTCAGCTTATCAAAGAGGTAGGAGGTAACTTTAAAGGTTGAGGGATATGAATATTAATTACTATCATGAAACTTCAGTTGAAGCTCAGAAAATAGGTCCATAAATTTCCATGCATCACTAGCTTGTTGTACAACCTATGCCTAAGTTCTCCAACTCAGCACATTTGTAACTGCATTTCCCTTACCAGGTGTATAGGCTAGATGAAAGTCGAAGGACTAAAGATATTTGACCAAGGTTCATTTTTTGAGATTAAAGTTACAATATGTAAATTTATATTTGATGATCTTGAGATATTTATACACCACAAATTGATCACCCATCAGATAGTGTCTCCATCAACATATGACATGGAAAACTACAACTAGATCGTGGCCATGTTTCGGGTAATTCATATCATGAGGCATAAACAACTAAGATTCATACATAGTGAATCTATTCTCCTACATAAACAATACACATATCCTAATACTGGATGCATCATAGAACATTGTATATCCTATTCCAAACTCTGGAATAATTAGATTAGGTGTCAAAACAAGCCTTCCATTCGGATCCTGAAAGGATTTTTTGCACACTTCTAACCACAATAAATTATAAAGATTCATTATAAGACCGGTAAGTAATAAAGAAATTAATGATAAGTCTTTTATAAAGATCTTGTAATATTTAGTATTCCATAATAAACTCCATATATCAAATATGTTCTTGGTATTCTCCTAAGAAACTACAGCACTAACCTTTTCTGGGTCAACAGATACTTTAAATTCTGAGATAATATGACACAAGAAGTTAAATTTTTTTTATCATGAAGTGAAACATAGAAAGATTGGTGCAAATATGATGCTCTCTCATTGAATTCAATATGATATCAATGTTCTTAGAATGGTATATATTAGTGTGATAATACACCAAGATTTTATCCACAAATACCATGAAAAAAAGTTCAAATATGGGTGGAAAACCCTATTCAACAAAGTCATGAAAATGGTAGGCACATTTGTAAGATTTAACGACATAAAAAGATACTCATATAGAATATACCTACTAAAAAAAATTGAATGAGGTATGATTGAATTTCTAACTAACACCATATGATAACTTGATCTCGTGTCAATATTTGATAACACCCTTACTCATTATAACTGGTCAAATAGATCAACTATTTGAGGAAATGGATACTGATTTAAAACCATAATCTAGTTTAACCATTTTTAATCAACACATAAATTATGAGTCTCAAATTCCTTATTGGAAAAAAGAACATGTGAACCCTAAGAGTAAGTGATGGGTTGGATAAAAACCTTGGCCTATGAATCCTCCATCTATCACTTGATCTTAAGAAGATTAGGTGTAATCATGTATGGTGGAATGGTAACTAGATCTGGTCCTTTAATGAGCTTGATCATAAACTCTAATTCACACTCAGGAGGTAATCTAGAAAAATCCCCAAGAAAGATATCCTAAAAATGATCTACTACATGAGGAAACTATTACAATTGTATTCCCCGTTCCTCCATGAAGAGAATAGAAATATGGGCGGTCACTCCACATAACCCATTATGATCTAGTCCATCTCTACCCTCTTAGACACTCTACTAACCCCTATAGAGATAAATTCTACCCTCTGGTGATGCAAATGGCACCCTATGGTGATAGAATTAGAAATAAATGAGAGGGAGTCAACTATTCCATCTCAATAATGACATTCAAGCCCATCATATCAAGGATGAAAAGGTTCAATAAGAAGGTATAACTTTCTATCTCAAGGGGGAAGTCCCTACATTGGAATATACCCTCTAACAGCACTCCTAATGGTGTTTCTAGGGTTATTACACCATATTAACACTAAATTTCCAACTTGATGCTTTCCAAAAATAAATAAAGAGATAAAGGGAGGTGAATCACCTATATCAAATAAGGAAAATTCAATAGTGGAGAATCAATAACAGTACCTCATACTATAGATGGTCCTTTACTCAAATCCTTAGGTATAGGTTGTAAAGAATGAATATGGCCTGATTGATAATCTTTTTCTATAGCTGGAATACCCTGAGAAGGTCCAAACTATAAGAACTAATGAATAGAAGTCCAGAAACCACAACCACAAGCTCCTCCTCACTGAGTCCTTCCAGTGATACTCTAACTCCACATTAAACGCGATGAAAAAGATATTTCCCCTGAAGGTTGAGTTAGTGCATTTTAACTTCCACTTGAAGTGGATGGAAATGTATGACATAATATATGAAGATACTCTATATGGATTCAATCATGAAATTTCTTTGGTCTCTATCGAACTGAGGCTTCATATTCCCATGTCATCCATACTGATGGTATGTGACAGATTTGTTATTGTGGTCACTCTGACTACCACTACTCTGACATGAAACCTCAAGGGAACACTTCCAACTTCCAGAAGAACTAATTCCCTACCTTAGCTTTGAACTTATGTGCCTAGTATTATTAAATTCCCTTAGGTTTCACTCAATGATATTATCCTTCTTAACAATCTCATAGAAAGTAGTTAGGTGAAATACATTCACTTGTTTATGGATGGAAAACCTAAGACCGTCCTCAAATCTTCTAATACATGATAGCTCATCACCATCTAAAAGTAGGGGAAAGGGTTGTAACTCATTAAAACATGCTTAATAATCCATTATTGACAAAGAACCATACTACAGGTGCATGAACTCTCTGGTTTGATAAGTTCTCATCATCTGTGGAAAGTAGGGATCATATAAGGTAGCCGGGAATTCTTCCAGACCATGCCTTGATAACGAAAAGCGTGAGTAATCATATCCCATAATTTTTTTTCATAATCATAAATAATATTTGTGGAAATTTTAACCCTAATATCTAGAGGTATCTCTAGATGCTTAAATATAGATAGAGTGTGTAACACCCCAGGTAAATAAAGAATATGACATTTTCATATTTATCCATATTTGTGAATAAAATATTAATATGACTTTAAAGGGGACACTATGCCCGATGGCGTACCCAACACGCAACAACGAGTTTCTTGGGAATCTTACGTTGCACTCTAATAATAAAATAATATTATTTTAAATGGTAGTTAACATGTAGCTGTTGCATTGGCAGGAAAGGATAGAAATAACTAAAATATGATTATATATGTTTTTAAATGTTTTTACATTTATCCAATAAAAGATAAAGGCATAAAATATGGAAGGAATTCAATTTTAGGCGTATATGCCCTAGTTTTCACTAAAGGTTCACTTATCGCCTTTTGATGGAGAACCGTCATTAAATATAGTTTTGTTCACTCTTATACATCCTTTTGGACCAAATAAAACTCTTCTTAAGAATTGGGACATCAAAATTTACTTTGTGTAAATTTTTGGTATCTTTCTGATAAAGTTCATTTTTTAATGAATAGTGTAAAATATTGTATTTTAATTCAAAACCTCTTTTTAATCTAATTTATTTATATGATTAGATTATCTTTTGAATTGGTTTTAAAGTGAAATTAGAATATATTTTTACCATTAAATCCAATAGTGTTCATTGTAATTAATTTCACTTTGAAATCAGACTTAAACTAGTGTCAATCTTTTGATACTTATTGTTTCATAAAAACACGCTATTTGCTCTGACAGCGGGAATTAATTATTAAATTAATTAATTTGACTTATATGTTTTGAATTTTGTAAAATAGACTTCATTTTTGAATTCGGAATATCAAATATAGATCAGGGTGAATTTTTGGGATTTTTCTGAAAAACTTCAATTTTTGATGAATAGTGAAACCACTAAGTGGTACTTATAAAAACTGATTTTTTCGTTTAAATGAAATTTTTCCATCTTTGTGTTTTGAATTTCAAAAATCCTACATACATGGTTGTCATTAAGAAGTAAAATGTGGTTCAATGGGATAAAAATAATTTTTTGGTGAATAGTAATTTATTAAGTTTTTAATCGCGATTAGAGGTAATTAGTGTAGTTTAAGGTAAAAATAATGTTTTAATAATATGAAATAAACTTGACACATGTCCTAACCTCATTGGATGTGTCATGGCCGACCAAGAAAACTCATGGGTCAACTTGGGGACCCCATTAATCCACTTTGGTTGGAAAATGACATTAATATCTTTTTATTTAAAGTTAAAGTAAAAATGAGACAAACATGAAATGTTTTACTAAAACAATTTTTACATGGGGTTATACAAATCTTATTTTTGACTATAAATATTCATTGGAAATATAAAAAGATTTCCTACATCATAGTATTTTTTTTATAATTTTTAGACTTTAAATAAATTAAATTATTTATGACATCATGATGATGCATCGATGACCTCATTATTTAACGATTTAAATAAAATGGAAAGATAATGTAATATCTAAGACCTAAACATGTCCAAAACTTATTGTATGAGTGGATTTCGAACCCTTATCACCTTATCCTAGAATTATATCAATGTGGGACCTCTTTAATCCTAATATCATTTTAAAATAAAGTGACTTTTCTTTACTTTCCAAGAGTGCCCCTCCTCTCCTCTTATAAAAGGCCCCCACCTCTACCTCCTTACCCACACTCCCAAAGCCTTTGGCTCAGCCAACCTCTGCCCATTTTGTCTCTACACTTCCCTATATTACTCCTTGAAGCCTCACTTTGGGAAGAAGTCTTCCCAAGGAAGCCTTTGAGCTCAAACCAAAGGGAGTTACCCGATTTTAAGGTAATGTCTTCACTTGAGTCCTTTTGTTTTATTTTTCTTCTCCAACCCCCTAAACTCTTTTTATTCATTTCTTTTGTAACAACTCCATTATCATCAATATACTAGGATGTTGTTATAATAAGTATTCGAGCTACACTTACACACACCTACATCTAATGGTTAAAGAACATACTGTTTCCGTGGATGGAAAATTTCTGCCTCCCGAAACGATGATTGTTCAACATTCTTATAACACCATAAAAGGTGGCCATTAAGATGACACTATATTTATATATGATATTTAATATGTTTATATTTTACTTAAGCTTCTGTATTTTTCATTTATGGCATACCTTTATGGTTTCCATTATGGGTAAACGAGATATCTTCATTTAAGGAAGTGCGGACTACCGCCCCCTCAAAGGGATTTGATTCGTTAATACCATATGTGGTACGTATAAAGGATATATTTAATGATATTATATATGATAACATACTGGAATTAAAATACTATTATGTATAATTATGTTTTAATTCCATTAAATATGAAATAGAAATGGAAGTAGCGTTCATGTGTACGTACGGCTTACCATCTCCATGAACGGTACATTTCATTTCTTATCTCAAAATGTTATGTAATATTATAAGTACATATATATAATGGATATATATGTAATATATTAAATCTAAATTATGTATATCATTCTGTAATTATAAAATATATATATCTCTCTCTCTTTTTTTAATTCCATTAATATAACAAAAAAATGAAAGTAGCGTTCATGCGTACGTACGGCCTACCGTCTCCATGAACGGTGCTTTTAATTTTGATCTCCAAATGCTATGGAATAGTATAAAATGAATATATACTGGATATATATGATATTTAAAATATCAATACTATTCTGGATATTATGTACATATAACTACATGGAAAATTATTTTTCCAACAAGTTCAATTTTTGACTCATGTACCAAACATCGACAAAAACGTCTGATATGAACTCATATTTTTAACCAATTATTATAACATTAAAATATGTGATATGAACTGAATAATAATCTTTATAGGAGGTCCTTAAGAAATTATAAATTGACCAAAGTTTATTATTCAGGAATATAAAGAAATGAACAAGACAAGTTGGACTTGAGGTAAGGGATCCAACTCCTCTCTTTCTTTTTAAGTACACTCTTTTATGTCATTCATTTTAAGCTCATATTTCTTGTGATTGGGATGTTATTTTATATTAATATTACTTTAATTTTTAAGTACATATGATGAGAGACCCTATTCTCTCTCATCAATCCATTTTGGAAGTTTTGAGTGGCGCCGTTAGGCTGCCGAATTTTCGTAAGAGATCTAACCTCTCTCTTTCTTTTTAAGTACTCTCCTTTATGTCACTTATTTTAAGCTACTCTTTGTTATGTTGGGGGATGTTCTTTTATATTACTCTTTATTTAAACTTTATTTGATTTGATGAGAGACCCTATTTCATCTCATCAATCCATTTTGGAAGTTTTGAGTGGCACCGTTAGGCTGCCGAATTTTCGTAAGAGATCTAACCTCTCTCTTTCTTTTTAAGTACTCTCCTTTATGTCACTTCTTTTAAGATCCTCTTTGTTATGTTGGGGGATGTTCTTTTATATTCCTCTTTCTGTAAACTTTATGTTTATGTGATGAGAGACCCTATTTCCTCTCATCAATCCATTTTTGATGTTTTAAGTGGCATCGTTAGGCTGCCGAGTTTTTGTAAGAGATTTTTCATCTCACTTTTATTCCCGTGAGATTTATGCTACATTTGCCAAAATTTCCTTTGAGTGGTTTATGTAATGCCCATTATTACACTCATTTGGTAATATAATTCCATTTATGGGTATTTACATATTCATTGTATGACACTTCTTCAATGGGGTGTACTTTTCGAAAGTTACCCAAGTCGGTAAGGGAACCTTTCACCCTCCTCTTTTTAAAAGACTTCGTTTGTTATGTCTTTTAATTCACATACTATTATGTTGGGATATGTTCTTCTATATCCTGATTGATTTAAATTTTATGTCCAAGTGATGATATTCCCTTTTCATCTCTAATCAACTCATTTTTTGAATTTTTGAGGTGACGTCGTTAGGCTGTCGAATTTTACCAAGGGAACTTTTTAACCCAATTTCGATTTCTTTGGGTTCAACATGTAGTTATTGAATATGTCATCCTTTGAATATGTGTGAATGAACTTTTATTGTTTTACACTTAATATCCAATTATATTGGGTGTATTTATATTTGTCACACATAATTTTGAGATTGATTTATCCTTAATTTAAGGATACCTTCTTTATAAGGGATTTCATCACATTTTACATCTCTATTGAGACTTCATTGTTGTTATGCACCAATTCACTCTTATATAGTGTATATACTGTCCTTTGGAATATTATATCATGAATCCATTTATTCTCATGATATTATAAAGTTCTGATTAAATGTTATTCCTCAATTATTGTATTCAAGTGTCTCTAATTTTGGTAAAAACCCTTTAACCAAAATATCACTTTAAATGTTTTAATCATTTGTTCTTATTAATATACATGTCTTCAAAATGGTTTTAAGTATTTATTTATATGGATATTAATGGTTTAAAATGTTAAAATCTTCAAGGTGGTATGGGACACTTTGATTCAAAAATCTCTTTATTAAATGTTTTAAATGGTTTTGAAAATGGTTTTTTTAATGGATTCATTATTTCAATATCCTAAAATGTTATATTGTGATTGAAATGTGGAAAGGTTATATTTCCTTTTTGCATGTTTTATGTGATACATTTATGTTATGGTTCTTGGGCATTGTTATGAAAACAGGTGGTTCCGTGATAAACTAAGGGCATGTGAGCCCGATATAGCTCTCCAATGCATTGGGTAACACGAAGGAGTGAAACGTTAAGGTTTCTCAGAAGAGATTTAGGGAATATACTATGATGGGTATTCCAAACGTAACCAAGAGGGTTACTCCCTACGTAATAATGTTATGAATGCCTCAAGTTACCTTTATGTCTTATGATTTCTATGATTTATTCATGGTTTGATGAGGTATGTTAAAGTGCCTATGTTTTATGGGTAAAGTATGATTTCATTCTTATGTATATATGAACTCATGTTTCCTTTCCATATTTTTATAACCCTTACTTAGATTTTTATGCTCATCCCAAGTTTTTGAAATGTTTTTCACAGGTCAAGGGAAAGGTACATGATGTGATGATAGTGTCAAGGATGTGTCAAGAAAGAATCTATGTTTTATTTTAAATATGTTTCCGTTGATGGGAAGAATGAATATTGTCTTTTATGTAACCACTTTGTTTAAATGTGGAATGTAATGCAAGTTTCATGATCTAATTCTCTAAAACTCTAAACCTAAAAAGATCCTCAATGTGTAATCTTGTAATAACTCAAGATTAAGTAAGGTTTAAGGCTAGGGCCTTATAGTTGTTATCAAAGGTCGGTTTAGATAACTTTAGAGGTTAGGGTAAGCATAAGTGACATTACCATAATGGTTAGGATTTCTAAAAGAGTCCTAGTTTTAGATAAAGTGAATGAGTAAGTATATCTTAGTGTTTACCTTCCTCATTAGTACATGATGGTTTTGTTGATATACTCACACTGACATTTCTGTTTTTAGTGAATGGATGGATCTAGCAGGCACTAAAGAGACAACAGGTTTGAAGGAAACTGTGGTGGTTCTCTGATTAAGATACTAGATAAAATGGAGGATTCAATGAGGAAACTCGTGGTTGTTATAAACCAAATATCAAGGAGTCATGATCAACCACTTGAACCTTGGTATGTTCTGTAATGCATCAAGTACGAGATGACCAATCGATGTGGAAGTTCAGGTAATAATTATAAAGGTAACCATTAGAGTTTATATGATCCTTACTTTTGAGGTAATTATGGGTTATTATATGATATGCTGGAAAATGAAAGGCATGAGATAAACTTGAGGTTAAAATATGTTATGATCATTTTTGATGATTTTATCTCTTTTTGGGGAATGATTTAAGAATTATATAGTTTTGGAAAAAGGACAACATGCAGACCGTGTGACAACCCGTCGCTTCGGACAAAGCTGCGGGAATCGAACCCACAACTAAAGTGCGACTGGTATTTATCGCCTACCATTGGACTACGTGAAGTCCCTGGTTAGTTTGACTAATTCTTTTTAGTTATATGATTTTATGAATTAAGATTAAGTTGATTTTGGGTTATTTATGAAAATTATTAACCTATCATGGAGGATATGTGATTAGGTTAATTACTTTTCAATACGATACTTTAGGAGCAACTGATGTTGTTTGGAGATAAATGTTACGATTTAACTTGGAAGACTATGTGACTAAATCCTTCAAATATTTTGGTTTCAATATTTGATTGGTTTACTTTGAATAATTTTATGGAGAAATATTTTATCGGATGGTCCTCGTTGAACTTTGGGTTTTGTTGGACAAATTTTGGAGATTAAGCATAGATTTTCTTTTTAATAGGTTATCCTTTTCTGGATTATCTGACCTTGTACTAACCTTTTTGGTTTTGGTTTTGGTTAAAGCCTAAAGACATGGGATGTATATAGTTCTCTTTGGTGGATTAGGTGATTCTCTAGAAGTTGATTATAGTACTCTTAATACGAACAAGTCTCCCTAAATACTCGTTTTTTGAAAAAATATGAGTTTGATTAAGGAATCTAGTAAAAGTTGAAAGTCAACATGATAAGTGATTATGTTTCCTTATGAATAAATTCCTCAATAAAAAGTAACTTAAAACAAAAATGTTGTCTATTAACTTTTCCTACTGGGGAATCGAATATCGTTTAACCCATCACAAGTTTGTGATTTTCTTATGGTTAACTTTCTCCAAGACATGTTTACTATCACTCTCCCTCAAGAACATGACCCTTTTTCTTTTTCTTCCATGTCCATGTTTTTCTACATATGGGTTAACTCGGGTGACCTGTGTACTTATCTTCCTTTATTTTAAAGTGATTGTTTTACCGACTCTTGTTCCGATGTGGGACTTTCAAGGATGTTTCCAAGCTCAATTTTAAAAATTGTGAGGACACAATTCCCAAAAGGGGGGAAGGATGTAACACCCCAGGTAAATAAAGAATATTAAATTTTCATATTTACCCATATTTGTGAATAAAATATTAATATGACTTTAAATAGGATGCTATGCTCGATGGCGTACCCAACACGCAACAACGAGTTTCTTGGGAATCTTACGTTGCACTCTAATAATAAAATAATATTATTTTAAATGGTAGTTAACATGTAGCCGTTGTATTGGCGGGAATGGATAGAAATAACTAAAATATGATTATATATGTTTTTAAATGTTTTTACATTTATCCAATAAAAGATAAAGGCATAAAATACAGAAAGAATTCAATTTTAGGCGTATATGCCCTAGTTTTCACTAAAGGTTCACGTATCGCCTTTTGATGGAGAACCATCATTAAATATAGTTTTGTTCACTCTTATAAATCCTTTTGGACCAAATAAAACTCTTCTTAAGAATTGGGACATCAAAATTTACTTTGTGTAAATTTTTGGTATCTTTCTGATAAAGTTCTTTTTTTAATGAATAGTGTAAAATGTTGTATTTTAATTCAAAACCTCTTTTTAATCTAATTTATTTATATGATTAGATTATCTTTTTAATTGGTTTTAAAGTGAAATTAGAATATATTTTTACCATTAAATCCAATAGTGGTTGTTGGAATTAATTCCACTTTGAAATCAGACTTAAACTAGTGTCAATCTTTTGATACTTATTGTTTCATAAAAACACGCTATTTGCTCTAACAGCGGGAATTAATTATTAAATTAATTAATGTGACTTATATGTTTTGAATTTTGATAAATAGACCTCATTTTTGAATTTGGAATATCAAATATATCTTAGGGTGAATTTTTGGGATTTTTCTGAAAAACCTCAATTTTTGATGAATAGTGAAACCACTAAGTGGTACTTATAAAAACTGATTTTTCCGTTTAAATGAAATTTTGCCATCTTTGAGTTTTGAATTTCAAAAATCCAACATACATGGTTTTCATTAATAAGTAAAATGTGGTTCAATGGGATAAAAATAATTTTTTGGTGAATAGTAACTTATTAAGTTTTTAATCGCGATTAGAGGTAATTAGTGTAGTTTAAGGTAAAAATAATGTTTTAATAATATGAAATGAACTTTACACATGTCCTAACATCATTGGATGTGTCATGGCCGACCAAAACAACCCATGGGTCAACTTGGGGACCCCATGAAGCCACTTTGGTTGGAAAATGACATTAATATCTTTTTATTTAAAGTTAAAGTAAAAATGAGACAAACATGAAATGTTTTACTAAAACAATTTTTACATGGGGTTATACAAATCTTATTTTTGACTATAAATATTAATTGGAAAGATAAAACGATTTCCTACATCATAGTATTTTTTTTATAATTTCTAGACGTTAAATAAATTAAATTATTTATGACATCATGATGATGCATCGATGACCTCATTATTTAACGATTTAAATAAAATGGAAAGATAATGTAATATCTAAGACCTAAACATGTCCAAAACTTATTGGATGAGTGGATTTAGAACCCTTATCACCTTATCCTAGAATTATATTAATGCGGGACCTCTTAAATCCGAATATCATTTTAAAATAAAGTGATTGTTCTTTACTTTCCAAGAGTGCCCCTCCTCTCCTCTTATAAAAGGCCCCCACCTCTACCTCCTTACCCACACTCCCAAAGCCTTTAGCTCGGCCAACCTCTGCCCATTTTGTCTCTCCACTTCCCTCTATTACTCCTTGAATCCTCACTTTGGGAATAAGTCTTCCCAAGGAAGCCTTTGAGCTCAAACCAAAGGGAGTTACCCGATTTTAAGGTAATGTCTTCACTTGAGTCCTTTTGTTTTATTTTGCTTCTCCAACCCCCTAAAATCTTTTTATTAATTTCTTTTGTAACAACTCCAGTATCATCAATATACTAGGATGTTTTTATAAGAAGTATTCGAGCTACACTTACACACACCAACATCTAATGGTTAAAGAACATACTGTTTCCGTGGATGGCGAATTTCTGCCTCCCGAAACGATGATTGTTCAACATTCTTATAACACCTTCAAAGGTGGCCATTAAGATGACACTATATTTATATATGATATTTAATATGTTTATATTTTACTTAATCTTCTGTATTTTTCATTTATGGCATACCTTTATGGTTTCCATTATGGGTAAACGCGATATCTTCATTTAAGGAAGTGCAGACTACCGCCCCCTCAAAGTGATTTCATTCGTTAATACCATATGGGGTACGTATAAAGGATATATTTAATGATATTATATATGATAACATACTGGAATTAAAATACTATTATGTATAATTATGTTTTAATTCCATTAAATATGAAATAGAAATGGAAGTAGCGTTCATGCGTACGTACGGCTTACCGTCTCCATGAACGGTACATTTCATTTCTTATCTCAAAATGTTATGTAATATTATAAGTACATATATATAATGGATATATATGTAATATATTACATCTAAATTATGGATATCATTCTGGAATTATAACATATATATATATATCTAATTTTTTTTAATTCCATTAATATGACAAAAAAATGAAAGTAGCGTTCATGCGTACGTACGGCCTACCGTCTCCATGAACGGTGCTTTTAATTTTTATCTCCAAATGTTATGGAATAGTATAAAATGAATATATACTGGATATATATGATATTTAAAACATCAATACTATTCTGGATATTATGTACCTATAACTACATGGAAAATTATTTTTCCAACAAGTTCAATTTTTGACTCATGTACCAAACATCGACAAAAACATCTGATATGAACTCATATTTTTAACCAATTATTATAACATTAAAATATGTGATATTAAATGAATAATAATATTTATAGGAGTTCCTTAAGCAATTATAAATTGACCAAAGTTTATTATTCAGGAATATAAAGAAACGAACAAGACAAGTTGGACTTGAGGTAAGGGATCCTACTCCTCTCTTTCTTTTTAAGTACACTCTTTTATGTCATTCCTTTTAAGCTCATATTTCTTGTGATTGGAATGTTCTTTTATATTAATATTACTTTAATTTTTATGTACATATGATGAGAGACCCTATTCTCTCTCATCAATCCATTTTGGAAATTTTGAGTGGCGCCGTTAGGCTGCCGAATTTTCGTAAGAGATCTAACCTCTCTCTTTCTTTTTAAGTACTCTCCTTTATGTCACTTCTTTTAAGATCCGCTTTGTTATGTTGGGGGATGTTCTTTTATATTACTCTTTCTTTAAACTTTATGTTGATGTGATGAGAGACCCTATTTCCTCTCATCAATCCATTTTGGAAGTTTTGAGTTGCGCCGTTAGGCTGCCGAATTTTCGTAAGAGATCTAACCTCTCTCTTTCTTTTTAAGTACTCTCCTTTATGTCACTTCTTTTAAGATCCTATTTGTTATGTTGGGGGATGTTATTTTATATTCATCTTTCTGTAAACTTTATGTTTATGTGATGAGAGACCCTATTTCCTCTCATCAATCCATTTTGGAAGTTTTAAGTGGCGTCGTTAGGCTGCCGAGTTTTTGTAAGAGATTTTTCATCTCACTTTTATTCCCGTGAGATTTATGCTAAATTTGCCACAATTTCCTTTGAGTGGTTCATGTAATGCCCATTATTACACTACTTTTGTAATATAATTATATTTATGGGTATTTACATATTCATTGTATGACACTTCTTCAATGGGGTGTACTTTTCGAAAGTTACCCAAGTCGGTAAGGGAACCTTTCACCCTCCTCTTTTTAAAAGACTTCGTTTGTTATGTCTTTTAATTCACATACTATTATGTTGGGATATGTTCTTCTATATCCTGATTGATTTAAATTTTTTTCCCAAGTGATGAGATTCCCTTTTTATCTCTAATCAATTCATTTTCTGAATTTTTGAAGTGACGTCGTTAGGCTGTCGAATTTTACCAAGGGAACTTTTTAACCCAATTTCGATTTCTTTGGGTTCAACATGTAGTTATTGAATATGTCATTCTTTTAATATGTCTGAATGAAATTTTATTGTTTTACACTTAATATACAATTATATTGGGTGTATTTATATTTGTCACACATAATTTTGAGATTGATTTATCCTTAATTTAAGGATACCTTCTTTATAAGGGATTTCATCACATTTTACATCTCTATTGAGACTTCATTGTTGTTATGAACAAATTCACTCTTATATGGTGTATATACTGTCCTTTGGAATATTATATCATGAATCCATTTATTCTCATGATATTATAAAGTTCTGATTAAATGTTATTCCTAAATTATTGTATTCAAGTGTCTCTAATTTTGGTAAAAAACCCTTTAACCAAAATATCACTTTAAATGTTTTAATCATTTGTTCTTATTAATATCCATGTCTTCAAAAATTTTTTAAGGATTTATTTATATGGATATTAATGGTTTAAAATGTTAAAAGATTCAAGGTGGTATGGGACACTTTGATTCAAAAATCTCTTTATTAAATGTTTTAAATGGTTTTGAAAATGGTTTTTTTAATGGATTCATTATTTCAATATCCTAAAATGTTATATTGTGATTGAAATGTGGAAATGTTATATTTCCTTTTTGAATGTTTTATGTGATACATTTATGTTATGGTTCTTGGGCATTATTATGAAAACGGGTGGTTCCGTGATAAACTAAGGGCGGGTGAGCCCGATATAGCTCTCCAATGCATTGGGTAACGCGAAGGAGTGAAACGTTATGGTTTCTCCGAAGAGATTTAGGGAATATACTGTGATGGGTATTCCAAACGTAACCAAGAGGTTTAATCCCTACGTAAGAATGTTATGAATGCCTCAAGTTACCTTTATGTCTTATGATTTCTATGATTTATTCATGGTTTGATGAGGTATGTTAAAGTGCCTATGTTTTATGGGTAAAGTATGATTTCATTATTATGTATATATGAACTCATGTTTCCTTTCCATATTTTTATAACCCTTACTTAGCTTTTTATTCTCATCCCAAGTTTTTGAAATGTTTTTCACAGGTCAAGGGAAGGGTACATGATGTGATGATAGTGTCAAGGATGTGTCAAGAAAGAATCCGTGTTTTATTTTAAATATGTTTCTGTTGATGGGAAGAATGAATATTGTCTTTTATGTAACCACTTTGTTTAAATGTGGAATGTAATGCAAGTTTCATGATCTAATTCTCTAAAACTCTAAACCTAAAATGATCCTCAATGTGTAATCTTGTAATAACTCAGGATTAAGTAAGGTTTAAGGCTGGGGCCTTATAGAGTGGCCTCAATCCAAGACTCAAAAACTTATAGAGAAACATCCTTTGAAAAATGGGAGGATGAAGCTATCAGAGCTCAAATGTTAGATCAACCATAATAAGTATAGGTTGTAGAGCACCCTTCATGGACTGAATTAGACATATAAAACCCTCAAGAAGCTGAGAATCCATTTCTAGGTCAAATATAATAGGGTGGTTTCTCTAGTGGCACTCATGTCGGTATGACTGGGGGATCAGGCCTCACCATCTCTCGAGTGTGGTCGTTGCCACCCTCATATCGTATGTCATGAGAATGTCATGGTGGAATAGCTCTAAAAATTCAAATCACACACCTCAGAACAAGATTTAAGTAAATATAAGCACTAGAGGAAGAATAATATAATATTAGGGCTTACTACCAAAGGTATACTACCAAAAATATCCACCTGTAGGTCAAGGTATCGGTAAGTGTTCAAGTTTAAATTACTGTGGTTCTAGTATGTGATAGTTCAGATATACCTTGAATCTTCATTTAATGGAAACCATTTTATTTTATAAGTTAATGCTTATATTATCATTTTTAATATACATATATATATATATATATCATTGTTTGATTAAAATGGTTTTTCATTCCTAGTGAATTAGGGTTATACACCATATCCCTTAAATTGACACTCGTTTAATTTATACTTAACCTCATATATATTTTCTCTTGGGATGTAACGAGTAATATATGATGACTCAAATCAATAAATCTCCCATTTAAATCCATGAGTTCCTATACACCTCACGAATTAACACACTATATCACTCAATCACATCCAAATAGTAGCTCATGTAACCATAGGTATATAGATATCCTAGGTAGAAACAACCTATTTAAGGTTCCACCATCAAACTATATAAAAAAATTGTTTAGGTTGATGCTGGAACTTTAAATAACCAACTCCCTACTGTTTAATAAAATGTTATCATCACACAAATATATAAAAAAATAGATCACTCAACAATCACATGAAATAAAAGAAAATGAAAGATGTGAAATGAAGTTGTATGGCATGTAATGTGCATATCAAGTGAATTCTAGGTGCCTATAATGATGCATGTAATAATGGTACTTTCCCTCATCTCATTGGGATAGGGTTAAAATGAAATCATAAATAAAAATGAAAAATAATAATCATCACAAATCATGTGTGTCCCCCAATGATTAAATTTTATCAATTGTAATTGGAAAAATACAGAACAAAAAATCTTATGTTAGGAAAATTGGAATGTACCCAGAATGTGGGTTAACTATTACAAACAGTGTATTATAACCATGTTAAAAAGTGTTCATAATATCTTATCTATTTCCTCAAAATAGTAATGAAATAATGGAACCCCTATGATACCACTTTATGATGTCATGGACCTGAATGCTACTCAAAGGTGCCCCGAGCCTGGTTGGCTACAGCGCCTCAAGCGCACCTCCTCATACTCCAAATGCTACCAACTAGTAGTGAGGGCCTACTCTGCCTCTTTGGGGAGACTATTCTCTCATTTTTTATAGTGTATGACAGTTGATAAGTTATTTAATATATAAATAACAGAATAAAGATAATAACCAACAACATAGTAGATAACAAACATTAAACAAAAGGAACAGTAACCTACCATAGTGGAAGTAGAATATGAATAATATGTTATTGGAATTAGGAGTAACCAAGAAGTGATAATAAAATAATTATTTTAAACTAAATCATATACAAAATCTGATTATAATGTATATCATGTCACTACAAAATTAGAAAAAAAAAAGAAATTAACACCCAAAATAGGGAACATAATGAAAGATTACTAACAAATGAGTAATATAATATTATAAGGATATAATATATGATATCATAATTATTAATATGGTTCTTTAATAAGTTAGTAAAATTTTTAAAACCATTATATGGGATTTTAAAGGATATTCATTCAAAAGGAAACACAAGGTACTGGATTTTCATCTATGTTTTTACATATGTGAGATAAATGTCACATTAACAACTTACTTATTTTGTCTGGTGTATCTACTAAAAACTTTGATATATTATATCATGAATTTTTTTAACTTACTGGTATTTTTATTTTCAAATTGAATTATTTCTTCTATGTGTATTTGAGTTAAAATTTACCAAGTGGAAAAAAATTAATAACTGAATTTCTTTTCTTTGGGTTATATTAATTTCTAATTGTTGTTAATATTCTAAGAAAATGTGTGTAATAATTTTTCACTATATATTGTTTTATTTTAAAAAAAATTATGTGGATTTAAATTTGACACACATAATCTATTTATTTATTAATTCTCATGACAATTTTATGGTATTTTCAAGGGTTTACTTCCCAATCTCATTTTGTTCGGGACTGTTTATACATGAATTTCCATAAGAGGGAATTATTGCATAATTTTGGAATAAAACATTTTCATTTTCTTCTCCTATGGTTATTAAATCCTGTTATCAATTAATAATACCATTTTCCCACTCTTAGGTATATAAAATATTTTAGAAAATAATTTCAAGAAAACCTGACTTCATTTCTCTCTTTATTTAGAGAACCTATTTTCTTCTAAGAACTATATTTTCTAATAAGGTTTCAAAAAATGTTTTTGATCTTTTCAAACTGATTTATTAATGTAATTTTTACCCCTTTTTATTTTACAAATGTTTTCAAAGGAATATTCTTTTCACTTTATGAACAATTCATATTTCTAACCTTTTACCATGGAAAAGGAATATTTTTTTTACCTTGTACGACATGTAAGGATTTACCCACCATCACTTCTTCAAAGATTACTTTGAAAATTTTAATGTTTTCTTTTTAAATAAAATGATTTTAAAATTTATTTTATAAAAAATGGTTTTCAAATGGTTTTTCAAAACAAAACGAACTTTTCCTCAAGAATGTTTTTAAAGTTATTATTTCATTTCATCAATGACAGCAACCCTTTATTTTATTTCACATGGGATATTTTGTATTAATATCATCCTTATTCTTCTTATGGATGGTTTATGATTAATTTTTCTAAGGATAGTACTAAAATTCACCTCCTTGATTCATTTTTTAGAACCTTTTAAAATATTAAATTTCCTATGATAATTTGACAATGAATTTTACCTAATTATTTATATCATTTATCATGGATATGTTTTTTCCTAAATCATATATAATTTTTACATACAGTTTTTACTTTTACATGTTATATCATTAATATCTTTATTCTTATGATATTATAATTTTCATTTTAATCATGGGGTATACCAACCCTGCTCTTTATTTCACACTTAAACATAATTTATTACATAAAATATTCACTTGATACAACATATAATATCAATAGTTATAGTGTCTTTTGGGATTAGGAACATTACATAACAACTTAAAACATGAAACACAATATCTTATTGAAAACTTATTTTACATGACCACATCATTCCTTCGTACTTAGCATTGCATGGGATAACCTGAGGACATGCATAAAAAAGGATGAGATATAAATCCCAGTAAGGAAGTAAACAAGGCATAACATGAAGAATAAAATACATGTTAGGAAATAAGAATATCAATGGATCATAAGAGAAACATGGACATAAAGGTGTGATATAACATGATTATCATAACATGAAAATGTGGAAACAACATTTAACATGATATTAGCATAATATAAGGCCCATTGCACATGGAGAATGAGTAAACCTATATATCACTTGAATTATCATGAGTAAACACTCATTTCACTTGATGTATCATGATACTAATCTTTACCCAATTCATTGGAGCACTATCAGAGTGCACCCTTCTTAATCATTTCATTTCATGCATAAGTGTGCCACGTGGATCATAAAACATGGATTTATGAAACATATTCATTTATTCCAAGATGATGGAATGTTTAATTAATACATGAAACTATATAATAAATAATTAAATGTGCATAAAGTTTAATACCCTTGATAGAGAAATGGGCATGATATTCACTACACAAGGACTTTTGCTTGGAAAATCATGGCAGCATAACGGCGTGGAATAAAAATTCATAAAAGTGGTTGATGAGAGAGAAAGATGTGTATCATAATATTTACATGAAATTTAATGTAAGGGGGTTATATAGTTACATTTTACGACATATATAGTGGAATTTAGATTCATAATACAAAAGAATTGCTTCAATGTAAATGAGAAGAGAGAAATCTCTTACGGAATTTTGGCATGGTAATGGGTGTACATAGGAGGCATTAATGAGATATAAATGGTTCTCTCATCATTAAAACACAATGAGGGAAGTATGGGGGTTTCAAATCATACCCTAAAATTTTAAATTAAAAACAAAAGGGTATAACAACATAATGAAATTTTCACAAAAATGAGAAAGGAAGAAACCCCTTTCTTGGAAGTGTGATCCCAAAGGCTTGAGAGATGATTGAGAGAGACTTACTGGGAGATTGGGCCACCTTTTGAGTATTATATAGAGATTATTTAAGAGGTTGGTTGATATCCAAAGGATTTTAGTGAAGAGTAAGTGGGAACTTGTGTGGGTTTATATAGGAAAAGAGAGGGAATTATTTATTATTTAGGTTTTGGACACCACACATTAAACTAATAAAAATCACAAACCAGTCCATGGTTTTTTACCATGGTTTTTTTTTAAATAGGAATGTAAAAAATTGTTTTATAATTCCAATGGCCGAATTTCTTAAAATATTTGGCTTTCTTATGTGGAGGTGAGTCACACTCTCAAGAAAAACAATTTAAAAAGATAAAATGTTTTATAAGTCTTTGAGGGTCCACTAAGGCACCATAAAATTAAAAAAACAAATCTAAAATCACATTATTTTAAATTTAAAACATATATTGGCCTAAAATCTCATTTATTTATTTTATTACACCACTATTGGGTCATTATGATGTCATAAAACACATTATATAATTACATGGTATTTTATTTTTACCCAAAAATTCGACTCTCATAAAATTATGAAAAAATAACCATTGGATAATTTCAACAACCTGATTCAAAAAATAATTTTCATTTTATATAAATAATTTTATAAATATGTGAATTTGTATTTTTAAAATAAAAACATACATTTATCAAAAATTCATGGGTTTTGACAAAAACAGCTTTCAAACCTTAATAAAAATTAAAATTGTATTCATAAAAATTATATGATCATTTATATTTAATAAAAATTAATTTAGAAATAATATTTTATTAAAATATTATTTAATTCAAAAATCCATTATTTCATCAAAATAGATTTCTTAATTGAATATTAACTGCAAATACTATTTGTTCTTTAAAAACTATTTACAAAGTGACAACAATAAAATGAACGTACATTGTATATTTTATAAATAAAAAATAATGCACATAATAATATTTCTAGGGTATTGTTACATAACCCCATATAACACCCACATAACACATAAGGGTAAGGTGTGCAATGGAGACAGACTCTTGGGGTGTCTCAAATGACATCGATCGGGTGGTAATATCTATTAGCTTTCACTTATCTTGTAGGCGGTTCCTCTCAAGCATAACATGTTGATGCTAGGATTGGTATTGGTTAAGAGAGAAGCCCAGTGATGCTACCTCCTTTATGAGCTCTAAAAAATGGTCTCCGTATGGAGAAATTCTAATGGATGTGGTCATCGCTTCCTTTATCTAAGTAAATTTGATTTTTTAAATCCTTATATTTATACTATCATGTGATCACTATTCAACAGCTAAATTATCTATAGTAAAAATTCTTAATAGTATTTTAAAATCCAAAAACATAAAAATAATGATGTTCATAACCATTTTACATAATAATACATTTAATCACATTAAGAGGAATTTTCATTAATAAAATTTTGGGTCATTACAATCCTCCCCCCTTAAGAAATTTCCCCCTCTAAATTTCATTTCCCCACACTAAAATAGATATGGTTAACTCTTCTTCATAACTTCCTCTAATTCTCGCATTTCTTCTTCGAACTTGTGGTTTCGCCGCAACACCTTGACAAGGGGAATTGTCTTATTTCGTAGAACTTTTTCTCTACAATATAATATATTCTCCAAATTCCTTTCATAGTAGAGTTCATTCTGCAATGGTACCATTTATGGATTGAGTACATGTGATGGGTCATGTATGTACTTCCTCAAGAGTGATACATGGAATATATCATGTATTTGATATAGGTTCGGTGGGAGATCTTGACAATAGGCCACTACTTCAATGCAATCAAGGATATCAAAATGGATGATGTACCTTGTACTATGCTTTACCTTCTTCCCAAATCTCATAACCCTATTCCATTGTGATATGAGGAGGAATACCATGTCTCTGACATCAAAATCTAGGTCTCATCGATGATTATCATCATAGCTCTTTTGTCAACTCTGAGCAGCTTTAATGTGTTGCTGGATAGTCTTAACCTTCTCTACCATTTCTTCAACCATTTATGGACCTTGGAGTTTCCACCACCCCCCCCCCCAACCTCATCCCAACATTCCAGTGTTCTGCACCTCTTCCCATACAATGCATCATGACGAGCCATTTTAATACTTGAGTGGAAACTGGTGTTGTAAGAGAACTCAACCAGAGGAAGATGTTGATCCCATTTTCCTTTTAAGTCCATTGAGAATTATCTCAACATGTCCTCAAGTGTTTGGATAGTCCGATCATATTGGGAATCAGTTTGGGGATGATAAGTCATACTAAGTTTTGTTTGGTATTCAAATAATGTTGAATACTCTTCCATAACTTAGAGGTGAATCTTAGATCTCAATCAGATAAAATATATAGTGGTACTCCATGCAGCCTTACCAATTCTCTGATATATATCTATGTCAGTTGATCTAATAAGAACTCCTCTAAAATTATAATGAAGTGTGCAGTCTTAGTAAGATGATCCAAAACAACCCAGATATCATTTTTTCCTTTGGATGTCTTCATAAGTCCAGTGATAAAGTCCATGGTGATGTTCTCCAATTTCTATGCTGGTCTAGGTAATGGTTGCATCATCCCTTTATAATTCTTCCTCTCAGCCTTCACTTTCTGACATACCAGGTACATTGATGTATACTCAATAATCTCTTTCTTCATGTTATTCCACCATTAATTCTCTCTAATATCTAGATATAGCTTTCTATTTCCTAGTTAAATGGATTAGTTTTAAAAATTCGAATCATCCAAAATTTCTTTCTTTAACTCTGGATTTTATGAAACACATTGTATTGACCTAGATATCATAGTTCCCTCTTCATTAACATTGAACTCTAAGGATTTCTATTTTCTAATAGTTTCCACTTTATTATGAATTACCACATCATCATTTTGAGCATCCTTTAACCATTCTAAAAGAGATGGTTGATAAATCATTTGTGAAAGGATTGATGATGCTCCATTCTTTATGATTCCCATGTCCATCTTCATCAAATCTAATAATGTTGGATCCTTTTCAATTCTCATCAATGATAGAATTATTGGTTCCTCTCTACATAGAGCATCTTCCACCTTTTTCTCTTTCCCAGGGTGGTAATGGATTGAGCAGTCATAGTCTTTGATCATCTCTAACCATCTTCATTGGCACATATTCAACTCTTTCTGTGTGAATATATACTTGAGGATTTTGTGATCCGTGTATATTTTATAATTCTCCCCAAAGAGGTAATGTCACAAAATTTTTAATGTGAAGATTACTGCAGCCAACTCCAAATCATGTGTTGGATAGTTTTCCTCATGAACTTTCAATTTCCTTGAATCATATGAAATGAATTTTTCATTTTACATCAATACACAACCTAATCCCTTATTTGAATCATCTCTGAATACCACAAAAAGTTCTCCATATGTGGGTAGTGTGAGTAAGAGCATAGTAATAAGATTATTTTTTTAATCCTTGAATCTTTCTTCACATTCATCGCTCCAAGATAACTTGACTCCCTTTCGAGGTAAGAGGGTTTGACAATCGTGAGAAATTTCTCACAAATTAGCGATTATATCTAGCTGACCCTAGGAAGCTACAGATATTTTTTACCGATGTTGGCCTCTACCATCCCTAAATTTTATTTTTATTAGAGGGATCCATAGATATCACATTTCTTGTTTGGATATGACCCAAGAATGAGACCTCCTTTAACCAGAACTCTCACTTGCTTTACATTGCATAGAGCTTCTCCTTTCTCAAGGTCTCTAGTACAGTTCTTAGATTCTCCTCATGTTCCTCATTTGTTTTATAGTATATTAGAATATTTTATATAAATACTACCACAACTTTGTCGAGGTAATATCTAAAGAATATATTCATCAAGTCCATGAATATTTCTAGAGCATTAGTGAGTCTGGAAGGCATTACTATGAATTCCTAGTGCCTATATCTTGTACGAAAAGTAGTCTCAGGGATATTCTTCTTCTTCACCCATATTTGGTAATATCCTGACCGCAGATCAACCTTCGAGAAGTATTATGCTCCACTTAGATATTCGAATTGTTTATCAATTCGTGGCAAGGGATATTTTTTCTTTATCGTTATTTTGTTGAGCTCATGATAATCAATACAGAGGTGCATTGTCTCATCCTTCTTCTTGACGAAGAGGACTGGTGCACCCCATGGTGAAGCACTTGGGCGTATAAACACTTTATCCAGATTTTCCTATAGTTGTTTATTCAAGTCCTCAAGATCCAAAAAATCCATTATATAGGGAGTCTTGGATATTTTCAATGCCCAAGGAATAAGAACAATTGAAAATTCAACATCTCTTCAAGGAGGAATACCAGGAAATTCCTCTAGAAACACTTTAGTGAATTCCCCCACAATAGGAATGTCTTTAAGGATGGTGGATTCTTTAGTCTCGATAATCTAAGAATGATATGCGTTCTCATAGGGTAGTAATATCCACGCTTGATATGATGGTGCTAAAGAAGATTCATCTTCCTCCTTGCACTTGTACAAAATCGGGGGTCAATTCTCCATATGGAGTGTGATTTCCCTCTCACGGCAATTTATGTTGGATCTATATAAGGAAATCCAATCCATGCTAATAATTACATCAAATTCAACTAGAGGATTTATGATGAGGTTTGACGGGAAGATCAGTCCACAAATTATGACCAGGGAGGAGTTATATTCATGGGATGCAATGATTTCCCCATTTTTCGTACTCACCGACATCTTTATTTCAATGATTTTCAGTGGTGTTGGGATTGATCAACAAAAAATTATGGATATAAAAGAATGTGTAGAACCAGAATCAAAAAGTGTGTTTTCTATTATTGAATGAATAACTAGCATACATTTCACCACTTCATTTTCAGGGTTCACTCTGGTGGTAGTGATGGAAAAATCTAACCCTTGCTACCTTGGAGGTTTTCGATTTCCTCTGAAACCCCTTGGCATAGGGCACTGGTTTCCAAAGTGCCTTGGTTGTTTTCAGTTGAAGAAATGAACAATGTGTTGAGGGTCTAATGGAGTGTTCCTCTCCTCTGTCGTAGCTACATATTTCTCTTATTGGGAGTTAATGGATAGGTTCCCTTCTCTTCTACACCTAAATCATTTCCTAATCCCCTTCAGAAAATTTCTAGGGTGCTTCTTTCTACACCTTTGGAAAGTGGGGTACTATATTTTTTTAGCACCATTATATTTATCCATCATACTACCAAAATTAAAGTCCACCTTATACTTCTTATCCCCATGATACCCCAAATATTCTCTGATCTTCATTTCGACTTTGAGGGAACATCAGACAATTTTCTCATAGCTTTCAAAGTAATGGATCACTAGGGATTTCTGTAGGATAGGTTTTATCCCACCAAATAAGTGGTTAACCTTGAATTTCAGGGTAACAAAAAATCTAGAGGCATATCATGCAAGACTTGTGAATTTTTCCTTGTACACTCTGATAGATTTTTCATCTTTTTTCTTAAGTTCATGGAAGTCCCTTTCCATCTTAAGTCAGACGGTGTGAGGAAAATATTTTCTGAAAAACATTTTCCAAAAATCCTTCCATTACAATGCCTTGATCTCTTCCTCAAGATTCATATTTTTGATCAATTCCCACCATTGATCAACTTCACCATCTATATGATAAGCATCCAAAAGTACCTTCTCTTGTTGAGAACATTGAAGGATGGAGAAGATCTTCTCAGTGGAGTTGATCCATTGTTTGGTGATTGAGGGATCAGAGGATCCATTAAAAGTAGGAGGCCTTTGTCTAATGAAGCTCTTGATTGCAACTTTTTATTTCTTAGGGGTTTGAATATTCCTCTTGACCCATGATTCTATTCAAAACTTGAGTTAACTGAGAGAGTATTGTGATAAAGTTCACAATTCCCACTCCTATTAGATTTAGCACCTCATTAGAACAGTCATCACATGGATCTTCACATCGGTTGTTAACCTGAGTCCTCCTATTACTGGCCATTATATGGAATAAAAGAAAAGTTATGGGTAACACATATTGGGTAATCCATAGAGAAAAATATATGACTTATAAATTACTTTTATGAATTTATAGGCTTTAATCTATGTTATCCATGATCTATTTACCAACATATATTCTTAGGGGAATTTTTTTTAATTCACCTGATAATGGTTCATACTATACTTATGAATTTACAAAAGCATATCCCTCAAGAGTTTCATAAATAAGAGTGTAGCAAGGCCCATTGTCGTGCACTATTTCCCATTCGAGTCTAACTCAAAGCGGTGTTTTCATGTTTTACCCCAAGATACATCTCTTCCAGAGCTGCCTCTACCTACTCGTATCCAGACAGGGATGTATTTTCTTGATAAACCACTTACTCACTACTCACCAAAATTTAGGGATATTTTTATTATACTTATTCTTATCCCTATGTCTTTCACTAGGGTTTTATAATCCTAATCCAAAAAATAACTAAACCAATCCTCTGATACAAACTATAACAACCTTGCTCTTTATCTCACACTTAAACATAATTTATTACATAAAATTTTCACTTGATACAAAATATAAGATATACAGGTCTAGTGACTTTGGATCTTAGGAACATTACATAACAACTTAAAACATTAAATGAAACATCTTATTGAAAACTTCTTTTACATTGCCACATCATTATTTCATACTTAGCATTGCATGGGATAACATGAGGGCATGCATAAGAAAAGGGTGATCTATAAATCCTAGTAAGTGAGTAAAAAATGCATGACATGAAGAATACAATACATGTTACGAAATATGAATATCAATGGAGCATAATAGAAACATGAACATAAATGAAAACAACATTTAACATGATATTGGCATGATCCAAGGCCCATTTCACATGTAACATGAGTAAAACCTCATTGAACTTGAATTAGAATGAGTAAACCCTCATTTCAATTGACATATCATGATACTAATCTTTACCCAATGCAATGGAGTTCTATCTGGATGCACCCTTCTTAATCATTTCATTTCATGCATAAGTGTGACACATGGATCATATAACTTGGATTTATTGAACATCATAATTTATTCCATGATAAAGTAATGTAGAATTAATATTTGAAACTCTATAATCAATAATTAAAGGTTCATAAACATGAATACCCGTAATAGAGAAATGGGCATGGTATTCACTACACAGTAACTTTTTCTTGGAAAATCGCGGTGCAATTTCGACAACATAACGGTGTGGCTTAAGAATTCATAAAAATGGTTGATGAGAGAAAAAGGGGTGTCTCGTCATATGTACATGAAATGGAGAGTGATGGGGTCATATAAATACATGTTCCATCATATTTAGTGTAATTTAGATTCATAATACAATTTAATTGCCTGAATGTAAATGAAGAGAGAGAAATCCCTTACGTAATTTCGACATGGTAACAGGTGTAAATGGGTGTTATTAATGAGTGATAAAGGGGTCTATAATCATTAAAACATAATGATGGAAGTATGGGGGAGGTGTATAATCATACCACAACATTTTTAATTGAAAAAAAAGTTTATAACAACATAATGAAATTTGGAAAAAAATGAGAAAGAAAGAAATCCCTTACTTGTAAGTGTGATCCCAAAGGATTGGGAGAGGCTTGAGAGAGGATTCTTGGGAGCTTAGGGATCCTTGGGAGGATTATAGATAGAGGATGGAAGATTTTGGATGAGGTATAAAGTATTTTAGTGAAGAGAAAGAGGGATATTGGGTGGGTTTATATAAGAAAAGAGAGATAATTCTTTATTATTTAGGTTTTAGACACCACACATTAAACTAATCAAAACCACAAACCAACCCATTGTTTTTTCCCGTGATTTTTTTCCAAAGGGGAGTAAAAAAAATTAATTTATAAGGAAAATGTATGAACTTCCTAAAATACTTGGTTTACTTACGTGGAGGTGAGTCACACTCTCAAGGAAAATAATTTAAAAATATAAAATGTTTTATAAGTCCTGAAGGGTCCACTAAGGCACCATAAAATTAATCAAACAAATATAAAATCACATTATATTAAAGATAAAACATATATTTTCCAAAAAACTCATTTATAGTATTTTAATACATCACTATTGGGTCATTATGATATCATAAAAAACACATTATATAATTAAATTCTATTTAATTTTTACCGCACATGAGCCTCATCCCAGTTGGTGAGGTATCCTTAAGTGCATCCACAAGACCCAGGTTCAAAACCAAGTATAGGCATATTTACAGGGGTATTGTAGTAGTAATGTAGCAGTACTGTAGTAGTACTATAGCAGACTGTACACTGTGCAGTACTGTAGCAGAAATGCACACTGTATAGGTACTATAGTAGACTGTACATTGTTTGGGTACTATAGCAGGCATTGTAGTAGTTACTGTAGCAGATACTCTTCGGTACTGTAGCAGCTGGAACTATTCAACTTGGGCCACCGGTTTGGTCTTGGAGTCCTTAAGGCTTTCAGGCCACCTAGGTCTTCAGGTAAGTGGGATTTTTGGCCACCTTTAAAGCCTTTGGGCTACCTCAAGGCCTTTGGGCCACATGTAGTTTCCCCAGACACTCTACAAAAGAGCAGTCCTAGAAGAGGATTGAGAGAAGATGCACTCACCAGAGCAGAACCAAATGGATTTGTTAGAATGATAGGGTATGGATATGCCATCGGGACCAGCCTATTCTTGCACAAGAAACCTACCCAGACAGCCATGCAAAGGTGGGGAGCTACTATCATGATGCAGATGCTCGGGAGGGGCAGTTCCTTGTAGATAGTCTGGTTGAATTCCCTAAGACCATCAGGTCATGTAATCTCATTAGCCTATGGGACATGTAATATCTGAGTCTACGGGCCTTGTAAGGTTTCCCCCTCATCCCTTGAAAGGGGGTTTATCAAAAAATCAATAAAAATGAAGGCCTTCGGACTATTCGGGCTATTAAATTTTTACCCAAAAATTCAACTGTCTCAGAAAATTATAAAAAATTGCACGTTGGATAATTTTGACATCCTGATTCCTAAAATAATATTCATTTTTTCTAAATAATTTTCTAAATATGTGAATTTTTACTTTTAAAATAAAAACCGACATTTATCTAAAATTCATGGGTTTTGACAGAAAGGGGTTTCAAACCTTAATAAAAATCACAAATGTATTCATAAAAATTATAGGATCATTTATATTTAATAAAAATTAATTTAGTAAAAAAAATTATAAAATTATTATTTAATTAAAAAATATATTAATTCATCTAAATATATTTCTTAATTTAATATTAACTAAAAATACTATTTGTTCTTTAAAAAATATTTACAAAGTAACAATAATAAAATGAATTTATATTCTTTATTATATACAAAAAAATAATGAAAATAATCATAGTCTTAGGGTATTGTTACATAAACCCTTATAACACCTACATATGACCTATGGGTAAGGTGTTCGATGGTGACACACTCTTGGGGTGGCTCATATAACATCACTTGGGTGGTAATATCTACTAACTTCCACTTCTCATGATGGCAGTTTCGATCAAGCATAACGTGTTGAAGCTTGGATTGGGCTTGGTCAAGAGAGAATCCCAGTGATGCTACCTCCTTTCCGAGCTTTAACAAATGGGCTTCGTATAGAGTAATTCTACTAGATGAGGTCATCGCTTCCTTTGTATGAGTAAATTGGATTGGTTAAAGCCCTATATTTACACTATCTGGTGGTCACTGTTCAACAACTATATTAGCAATCGTAACAATTCTTAACCATATTTTAAAATCTAAAAACATAAGAAAATTATTTTCATAACCCTTTTACATAATAATACATTTAATAAAATCAATACGAATTTTCATTAATAAAATTTTGGTTTGTTACATGGGGAATTATGATTCAAATTTTTCAAAGTGGTATTAGACACTTTGGAATTTTTGAAGATTATTTTCCTCAAAAATGTTTTAATGATCTTTCAATTGTATCTCCATCCATAAACATCAAGAAGTATTGTTGTTAGTTATCCTACACTAAGGAAATATTGATTAATATGTATTCTTATTTCAATAAAGATATTTGATAAGGCATATTGTTTATTAATTAAATTGATTACTCAATATGAGTAATGCTTTGGACAGGAAGTGACAGGTGGGGCCCAGACTTTATATATCCCCTTGATGCATCGATAGGTTCTCATGAGACAAATTAGTTGCACAAATTTAATAGGTTTATACCAATAGTTTTAAACCTTCATCTAAAAGGTCTTTATAGTGTAGGTTTTCATGTGCCTCAGACATGATGTCCAAAAATTAAACATTACCTTCATTTTTATTCGGTATTTATTACCAATGAGATATTCACTATGAAAAAATATATGGATACATTTAATTTTCTCTTTATTTATTTAAATGGAATTTTTTTTAGTTATTTACCTTGAAATATTGTTTACACACTTGTTTCTCAGTTATTTATTACATAGAATGTGTTCTCGGTCATTTACCTTGACATATTGACTATTCTCATTGATTCATTATTCTTACACTATACTTAACCCTTAATGATAATTTGAGATCAACCTTATTTTGTTTCCCCTTGCCTAAGAATCCAAGAAGTGTACTAACAAATATATTCAAGTATATTCAAGATGGAATAAATTTATCCTCAAAATAAAAAAAATGTTATAATTAGTGTATTAAATTATAATACAAGACTCGTGTATGTATTTGGTTTACCAATACTATTAAACTCTTTGGTCCTTTGGGATTTTTTTCCTTGTAATGATACCAATTTAATATTAGTATACACCAGCTCCAGGCTTTCTATGGTTGATTTTCCATAGTTGGTATCAAAGGAATTTTAGTAGAAACATTGGGAACAATATTTTTGGAAAACATAGATTAAAGAACATTGGAATAATGAATAATTTGAGGATAAGTATAGAATAACATGATAAAATTTTGTTAAGGTATAGTTTATGTAGGTTTTCATAGTAATACATCCCTATTTGGATACTATAAGTGGATGTGGTTCTAGAATAGATGTTCCTATGGGTAAAAACTATGATAAGGTGTGTTGGGCCTAACTCAATTTTAACCTTGTACATGACAAAAGGCCTTACTACAAACATGGTTTTACACTCCTGAGGGATATGAAAAGGGTAATTCACATTTTATTTACAAAGCATTATAAAGGATTGGAAAATATAATTAAAATAATTAACCTAGGTTAAACCTAAGGTGTTTTAGATTGAAGATAAAGTGTCATGATTTAGAAATCATACAAATAATATTATGGTCAAATCTTAAACCAAGGAACGACCAATGTTGAAATAAAATAGATTAAGTTTTTATGTATTGAGCTTGTATTAAAAAAAATTTATTAAAAGGTAATTTAGTGATTAACCTCCATTGTAATTATTTTGGGAATTATATCAATATTGTTTTAGAAAAGGAAAATATGTATTCTAGGTGAAAACCCATCAAGACCAGCAAGGTTGTGGGGATTGAACTAATGATTGAAGGATGATAAGGGTTTAACAACAACCACATACCTACACAATTCACTAGTTAACATGCCATTGATTTTAGTTGAGTAATTTGAAAAATAAATATTAATGACTAATGTATAGTGTTAATTTTTTGGTTTAGATATTAATATATTAACCATATTGGCTTTGGATAATAGTTAGAGACAAATGAAATGACTTTTTGGGCCCTACATCCATTAATATTTTATTTTATTGCTTTAGGTTTCAAAGTTAATTTTTGGGTGAATTGGAAATTTATTAAATCACAAAAGAGGATGAAAATTGTATTTAGAGTAATATGTTAAGTAAGTATATTTCGTTATATTATTATGAAGTAAAATAATTACACAATATTAAGAAAATGATCAAAAAAATGTTTTCATAATCCTTAATTTTTGTTGAAATAATGGTTTTATAAATCATCATAGATTTATGAATTTAATATCATCAAATTTCCATAGATAATTCATTCGTTTGTGATTAATGACCTCAATTATAGCATCCCTCCTTTTTATTACATAACATATAGAGCATTTTACAAATAGAGGATCTTTTAAAGTTTAGTGTCCGGAAAAAAAGGTATATAATACATGAAAACCTAAAACATTATTATATTCAACTTTAAATGCTTATTCAAGGTTCATCCTAAGTATATTTATTACATCTCATAACCAGGGGACATACATCAAAAGAAAGGGTGAGCATAAGGCCCAGTAAGGAAAAACAAGTTAAATAGTTTACATGTGATATTGATAAGAACTTCAATAATATAAATATATCATGAGAAACAAAACATGATCTATATATTAAATAAAATAACATGAATCATAACTTGAAAATATGGCTACAATATTTAATTGAGTCATTCATAAGCATATTGCCATGTATTATCACCAATGTGTCATAAATATTACCAAGGTTATTCACTAAGGTATCGTAAAACTTATCATCTTGAGAGATTAACTTCATTACCCAATGAATTAGTGCACTATTAGGGAACACCCTTAATATATATTAATTAATTTGATCTAAATTGATCATAATAAAACATCTCATTAATAACCAATGGAGAATAAAAGAAATGGGTTTAATTTTCGAATCCTGATGTTTTAGAAAGTGCTTAAAAACAAGATCATTTTGACATTTTAAACCCACAAAAAAGGAAGAAGGGTTCCATGAATGTTAATATCAGAATTAAAATAGATCATTTTTACATAAATTTGAATACCCCTGGGTAAGATATATGTTCACTTATTCATAAAAGAAAATAAAATAATTTCATGATAAATAGAGAGAACTTTTGAGAGGAAAATTTGGCAGCATAACGGGTATGAAACATGTTTTTAGAAAACATTAAAAAAGAGAGAGAAATTGTCTCTCATTCATAATTGAATTTTAATACAGTAAAGGGATAGAATAAAATAGATAAAATAAATTATATGTAAATTGTAAAGACATACAAAATAAAATAAAACATGAAAGGATAAGAGAAGTTTGAGATTTCCCTTACCTTGAAGAGTGTCTCCTAAAACTCAAAGATCAGTACCTTGGGGGCTGAAGGACTCATTGGGAGGTAATACTATTAGATATCCATTGAGGATGATTTTTGAATGAAATAAAATTAAGGAATGGGTGGGTATTTATAGTATTGGTGAGGGAGTTTTTTTATTAATTTCCAAGGACACCTCAGTAGTGTTATTTTCAAAACCATGGGACTTCCCATGGTATTGGCCAGTTGGGACACCTCATATCATATTTTAATGTAAAAGAGTCAACTAGAATTATTACATCATTATTACATAATTATTACATTATTAATGATGTCATTTACCATATTAAAAACTTAAAACTATATTTTTACTATTCACATAAAAACAAAATATTTTATAAAATTCTCATAAATTCATTGTAACATAATATCAATGTTTTTAAATTAAAAAATAACATTTATTTTATCCTAATAATTATCTAAATATGATAAATTTAATTTTTAATTACAAAAATATTTAATTATTAAAAATAATAGTGGATAGAAAATGCATAGTAAAAACTTTTGACACTTGAAAAAAATAAAATTATTTTATCATTTGTAATTAAAAAGGAGGGTTTTTATAACACTATTTCATTATAAAACACATTATTGATAAAACCATAGTTTTATATAATAATTTATTTCTTTATGAAAAAGTACAATTTTTACCCAAAAAAATAAATTTATCAAATTCCTTCTCAGTTTTGAATAAATATTATTCTTAAAAAAATACTAAAGTAAAAAAATTATAAAAAAAGATTACAATTTATGTGACTAATGACTTGACACATAACCCCTTAAAACTTCAGCATACAACTGAAGGGTATGGTTTGTGATGGTGATAGACACTTGGGTCGGATCAGATAATATCTATATGGGAAGTGATGTAGAAATCCTACTTGTTGGGATGAAGCTGGTGAGAGAGGGTGGGGGTTGTTCGGGGTCCAGGGAGGAGGATGGGGGCTCTTCGCGGGGCTATTCGGGGGGCTGTCTAGGGGCTGTCTGGGGTCCAGGGAGGAGGGGGGCTATCTGGGGGATATTTGGGGGTTTTCCGAGGTCCAGGGAGGAGGGTGGGGGGCTGTCTAGGATCCAGGGAGGAGGGGGTGTTGTCCAGGGTCTAGGGAGGAGGGTGGGGGGCTGTCCGGGGGGTTGTCCGGGGGGCTGTCCGGGGGGCTATCCGGGGGGCTCTCTGGGGGGTTGTCCGGGGGTTGTCCGGGGGTTGTCCTGGGTCCAGGGAGGAGGGGGGGCTGTCCGGGGGGCTGTCCCAGACATATGGGATGGTATTTACATATTTTCTAAGTAAATTCTTTCAAGGTTAAAAAAATAATTTCAATATATAAACTTCTAATCAGACCATCAATTTTCTAAATTCCACTAAAATATTACAATTTCATTAAAATAGATAAAAAATAAAGATAATGTTACCTACATAATCACACATATATTCAGGAAAAATAAATAAATAAACATCAAAGGTCATTAATATCAGTCAAAAATTTAATGGATCACTATGTCCCTCATCACCATCATCGTCACCCTCACCCTCATCCTCATCATCATCCCCATCCTCGTCCTTTCCCTCATCCTCACCCACGTACTCAGCCTCGGCCTTCTCATCTCCCTCCTCCTCTGCCTCGGCTTCCTCCTCGCCCTCCTCCTCCGCCTTGGCCTCCTCCTCCACCGCCTCGTCCTCCTCCTCACCATCATCTCGACCACCACTAGAACTTCCTCCTAGTGCACCATATATAGAATGCATCGATGACATATATTCATCACTAGCAGTTCTGGCCTCTAGTGGAAGTTTTGGATGTAAAACTTCCATCAGTTTCATAAATGTAGTGTTTTCCCTAATAGACTGTTATGTTATCTCTGTGGCCCTTTTTTAGCATGTTCTGCATGTGCCTTAACCCTGCTTACAACTCATTGGAACTACAAATCGTACCCGGGGAGGTCCAATACCTCGTCAGAACTATACTCTTCCCAGGTCGGCAGTGTACTCTACCAGGGTGCTCATCTCCCAACACCAGATGTAAGTGATCGTTTGGCCCAAAATTGTCAGGTTCCTGGGCATCAAGGGCCAATAAAAAATCATGTTACAAATATAAATAGATTATTAAGTTAAAAAATAGAGATTAAAATTTTAAATCTACAATGTAAAACTTATAATCAGCTGCTGATTCGGTTCATTAACCTGCACTTCCATCTTTATTCTTTCTACTCGAGAAAAATAGTTTTTCTCGAGGCACACGTCGTTATATATTCAATTTATGACTCTACAATGACATTGAATGTAGAAAAACATAATTAAAAATAGGATACCAACTAAACATATTAATTTAATAACTAAAATTATATAAAAACTTTAGAAATCGAATAAATTATGGAGGAAGAAAATAGAAAGTGAAAGTCATAAAGAAAGATTATAAACTGTCATACCTAATATCTCTCATGATCTGGAATCGTAGTACCGTCCCAATGTGTGGACATATTTCTTAGAATAAATGTTTTTTTTAATTTATTTCAGATGCATCCTAAATAAATTTCAATAATTAGTATTAACGAAAAAACATGAAAATTTTCATTTAAATACTTCTAATTTGAATAATACTGTAAATTGTATAATCATCCAATGAGTAATCATCTGTCGGTACTTTTCTAATGGACAATAATCCATGACAGGGACCACCTCTAACTCTGTGCCCACTCTAGCATGTCAGATAATGTACAACTCATGCTTATAAGCTCTCCAAAACTCTCCTAAATCCTTTAGATGTTCTGGCCGTGCACCCTCACCATCAGGGAAATTAAAACGTAGCTGAAACCAAAATATTAATTCATATAAATACAAAAATTAATATTAATTCATTAAATACAATAGATTTTTTTACCCATATCTCTGCCCAGGATTTATCCTTGACTTCATTTGGCAGTTGTCTCCATGAGAACGGGCTGACAGTAATGATGTTGGAGTATTTGGATAGTGCCGCCAAAAACTCCAACATTGACGCCCTAATTTTTTAATCATCTAACTATCTTCATTGTAGTCCACCATCAATTTGTGTGTGGTGGCTCCACACCGAACTCATGTGTGTACGCCCCCTGCCCCCGCCTCCAATCAATAGATATATCTTTTATGAAAAAAAAATTATTTTATCAATACATGTTATAATGAAAATAAATAATGGTGCTAACAATTTGTTAGGGTTTTATAAGTATACCTATAGTATTCTGATCAATGGGCACTGCTGGATCTG
Organism: Viscum album; assembly: GCA_963277665.1. NCBI lineage: Eukaryota > Viridiplantae > Streptophyta > Magnoliopsida > Santalales > Viscaceae > Viscum > Viscum album. The sequence goes on from OY728165.1 coordinate 1,670,017,435, forward strand.
CAGAAATTGAAGGAACGCCCTATACAGATGGAGTGGGTACAAATTTATGCCCCATAGGGACATACTCTGGCAGAGCAGTACTCGAAGAAGATAAAATATAAAATCCCAGAGAGAAGGAAGCAGAAGTAAAAGAAGATGACAGGGATAGCTGGCCAAATGATGGATGGGGAGTGGGAATCATCATCGGATATGGTATAAACGGGTTAAGAGGCTCAGATGTAAAGGGTGGTGAAAACATGGGAGGTGTAAATATCTCGTGTGCCCCTAATGGCACACTGGGATCAGAATGTGGATGGATGGTATGTCAGTGGGAGGGGTAGGGTCTAATCGGGTATGCCAACTAGATCGTCTAGCTCCCATACCACCCCCCCTCGTACGAACACCCTGAGTACTGGGACCACTGCTAGGGCTACTCATTAAATAATTTTCGCCTAATAGATGGATCCTAGAAATATGTTTAAAAAAAAATTAATCAAATGACATTATATATTATTTATATAAATGTATTTGAAATAAAATACTCACTACAGGCACTAGTGGTGGATGCCCAGCTCAGGCATACAACGACTATTGTCCATAATCTATTTTCATCACCTCTCTTCAATTGGTTTCATTTTCCTGCATTTGAAAACAAATATGGAAGTAAATAGAAAAGTATAACTAATGTGTAACCCAAAAAACAAAATAAATGAGAGGGAATAGGGGTATTCCTGGATAATTTAACAAACCATTGTTTTAGGTGAGATTGAACAAATATATAATGAAGTCAATAAATTGTACAAGATGTAATAAAGAAATTTGATTTTTAGTAGGATGATTATTTACTAAGTATCATTATTCTCTTAAAATCATGGAACATTGATTCTACCAAATTCATATGTGGTGAAGCAGTTGTCAAAATTAAGGAAAATTTTAATTTCTTTTGTTCAGGTAGATGATGCAGGTTTCAATACATGTTTTGCAGAATAATACAAACCATCATGTTCATTACCTGGTAAAATGTTAAAGAGAGGTATTAGAGTCATACAAATTTTATACAAATCACAGTTGAAGCATTGAAATGTTCACCAAGTTAGAAATGTTGGTTTCGTAGGTTTAAATACAGCTCAATTCTAAATTAAAAAAGCAATTCAAATAAAAATTCCAACCAATAAACATTGAAAATTCACATAATGGTCAAATCGGATACAACTTTTTTGTAATAAATATTAAATTCAATTTGAATAGTACCAACCTAAAACAACCCAACTCGAGTTAAACCAAAATAATTGATAACATGGATGGATGATTCAATATATTTTCCACCACAAACTTCAGGTTCACAATAAACTCTGACAATTGAGCTATTGGAGTCATCAAAAGAAAATAAATGGATTGGTTCCAATGGCAGTAGAGATAGTGTCAATTCCATCATCACCATCATTATAAATATGTCTTGGAATTACTTCAACTATGGCACCAAATTTAGGTCAAATTTGGTCTTTCAACATAAAAATATTGTTTAGCCATTGATGCCAATACATATGGTTCTTCAGTAGCAAGAGTGTGAGTGGTATTAATTAACTCAAAATCCACAATCATCCATAAATGTTCCCTATCTCATCATCGAATGAAACCAATGGAATTTCATCATCATGACTCGTCCATGAGAGTAATGATCCAATATTACTATTTTTTCAATGACTCCATAATAACCCACATTTTCAAATCACGGTCTACTATCTGATGCATTGGCATAAAAATCTGTTGTGGCAGTAACCATAACACTATCAGTGTGTGTTATCATGTTCTTTTCTCATTCAGTGACAATAAATGTGTACCCATTGATAACAATTTAATTACAGTCACGAACCACGGTATTAGGACCAAAAGCCAAATATCTTATTTCCTCAGCGACAGAGTCAGTAGGAAAACTCAATACTTGCAATATAAATGAATATTAAACTTAATTAAATATTGATTTAATTATTTTAAATAGTAATATATTTGCCTTCAATTTTAACCAAGCAGAAAACTCTTTGCTTTGAAAAGACTCCTTCCTTCTCAAAGATAACAAACAATTATTTCTATTTATCATTGTTTTATGTTCCCTATAGATAAAAAATATGAAAATATTAATAGATATATATATATATATATGTAAGATATACATATTCAATTTAGTTACCTAATGTAGTCATCGAATAAATCACAGTTGAACAAAACTGTGTGATGTGCCATCTCCCGCTCTTCAAGTCTTAATGTCTTCATTGTATATGATCCAAGAATTCATCCTGTTTGAGGAAGTGATGGAAAAATGGGTTCAATTTTCTCATTCTGTTCTTCTTAATTTCTAATTTTTTTTATCATTCTTGTAGTAAGATTAGACAAATACATTGACCATAAATCCATACATTATTGAGCCAAGTAACCTTTCACAATAGAACCTTCAAGGTGATTCATGTTTCAGACATAAGTCTTTAATGTGTATATATTTCTTTTAGTTGGATACATCCAAAGAAAAGAAACAGGTCCTCTGAGAAGTATTTTAATGGGAATATGGATAGTCAGATGCAGCATGCATGTGAAAAATGATGGAGGAAATATTTGCTCCAACTCACACAAAATTAATGGGGCATCTGTCAACAGTTTTTTCAAGAAAGACTTGGACAACTTCTTAGCACAAAGATATCTAAACAAATGGAACAACCGAATAATAGTCACCCTTACATTATTGGAAAAAATATGACATATTTCTATTGGAATCAACTCATGCATAAGAACATGATAATCATGAGTCTTCAAAGATTTTAGCTTCAACTCTCATCTATTGACCCGTTTAGATATGTTTCTTGAATACCCATCAGGAACTCTAATAGTCTCTAATACTTCCAAAAATTGTTTTTTTCGTAGGTGTCATCACATAAGAATCACATGGAACTTGCCATTTATTTTCACTGATATGCACAGGATGCAATTCTAGTCTGATGCCCCAATCCACCAAGTCACGCCGAGACTGTAAATCATATTTTTTATTTCCCTTAACATTTAGAAGTATCGAAATAAACATTTCACATATATTATTCTCAATGTGCATTACATCTAATCAATGACATAACAAATTGGTTTACCAATAAGGAAAATCAAAAAAGATACTCCTCTTCCTCCAATTGTAACAGGTTTCAGTGGAAACATTCTTTCTCTTTTCAGATTTCATTTAACCCTTCCCGATATGAAAAACTGAAATCTTTAAATTCATTAAGAACATCAGTTCCAGACATACCGCTGAGGTGGATCATCGGTCTCTATGGTATTATCAAATCTTCGATGATTATTTCTATATGGATGGTCCATTGGCAAGAATCTTCGATGTCCCATAAAACTGAAACTACAGTGATGTTTCAGTCTTCTGGATCGTGTATTCTTCATAAAAACAGGGCATGATAGTTTTCCCTTTGTGCTCCATCCAGACATCATTACATAAAGCCAGAAAATCATTGATCATCCACATAAGTGCAGCATGCATCTGAAATATGTATTTTGAATATTCATCGTATGTGCGCACAACCACATCACAAAGAAGTTTCAATTATTTTATTAAAGGTTGCATGTATATGTCAATATCAAATGTCGGGATAAGAAGGTACAGATATGATTATACTCATGGAAGTGAAAGGTTTTTTCATACACAACCATGGGAGAAGATTATAAATGTGTATAAAAAACTATCCATGTGTTGTGTGAAGTAAGAATATGCCAAAAAGGATTAAAATCATTGCATGAAAGACCCAACCTCACATTACACATGTCATGTACAAAATCAGGATATTGTGAATCAAATATATGCCATGCAAATCCATCTGTAGGGTAAACCAACTCATCATTAGTCTTATTTCTCTCGGTATCATGACATCTCATTTTTATTGATATTTTATCAGAAATAAAAAGATTCTAGAGTCTGGGGATCAATGGAAAGTGCCAGATTACTTTCTGTGGCACACGGGATGGTGTTCCATTAGATTTTGACTTATATCGGGATGTGCCACATTTTATAAAATCATTTTGTTTAGTGGTTTCCTCCAAGAATAAACTGCAATCTTTCAGGAAAGCATAAATTTTGTTTCTTGAAAATCCAAGTTTCTCAACTAACTTCCATGTCATATAGTGGTTTGAGGGAATATATGCATCATCTGGAATTAAATCCTTCAATAAGGTAACAATTTAATTGATTGCTATATTAGAAATCCCATACATAGTTTTACCATGAAAAAATCAGATTAAAAATTTCATATTTTTCATTTTATCGCATTGTCGATATACTGGAGTCATGGCAGCATCATTCAATTTTTTTCACCCTGACAACATCATCATTTTCATTAGACGCATCATGTGTGCTCATATCGAAGTCTTCTTGGGTTAGAATCCTTTCTTTTTCATGATGATGAATAAACAGAAATTGGTCATATAACAAATTATCCACTTTATTCCTCTCATTTGGATCATCAGCAATTTGAGATTTCATTTTCTCCCCATTATGACACCACACATAGTAGATTTCTTGAAAAACCATATTTGGTTATGTGGTAGTTTACTTCTTCATGGCTCAACCAAGGTCTGCCAACACAAATGAAACATGGGCAGTGTATGCGACCACTATCTGAAGCAACTGTGAAATGAAAAATTTAAAAAGATCTCTAAATTTGTTTTGAAAATCGCTTGAGATCTGATCGGTTTCATACATCCATATTCTATTCGTTCTGTAAAAAAATAATTGTCATAAGTCATTTCATGAAAATAAATTCAATAAGATTGAAGTTTCATCGAAAATATATTTTATTAAACGAGAATTGTTCACTTATATGAAACCATAACTGACACACTACTCTATATGAGAATCATAATATAAAAGACAAAAAAAATACTATATTTATAACAAAATATATTTGAAGAACTATACATGAGTGCACAAGATCATGTACACTAGTGGAGGAGAATTATTCGGGAGTTAACTAAATTTTAGATCGAAGAAATTATATATTTTTATAGATAATTTGAGTGATCACGTACATTGCCCAAGGGGGGAGGGAGTGTCCAGGGGGGTACGGGGTGTCCAGGGGGTGGTGGGGCTGTCCAAGGGGGTCAAAGGTGTCTATGGGGTGGGGGATATCTAGGGGGGGCTGGGGTGTCCAGGTGGGTGGGCTGTCCACGGGGTTGGCCGGGTTGTCCAAGGGGTAGGGGGGTGTCCAGGTGGTGGGCGGGCTGTCCAAGTGGGTGATCGGGGTGTTCAGGGGGGGTGGGCAGGGCTGTGTAGGGGGTACGGGGTGTCTAGGGGGGTGGGCGGGTTGTCCAGGGGGGTGGGTGGGGCTGTCCATGGGGGTGGAAGGGCTGTCTAGTGGGTTCGGGGGTGTCAAGGGGGTGAGTTGGATTTCCGGGGGTGGGGGTGTCCGAGGGGTATGGGGGTGTCCCGGAGGTGGTGGGAGGGTGTCCAGGGGGCGGGCTTTTCCATGAGGGTCGGGGCTGTCCAGGGGGGTACGGGCTATCCAGGGGGTGGGCGAGCTGTCCTCATCGGGGGGTGGAGGGGCTGTCCAGGGGGGGGTCGGGGTGTTCAGGGGGTGGGGGGGTTTTCACCATAAAAGGTTTCTTAGGGGTGGGCGGGCTGTCCAAGGGGGTGGGGGTGGTGGGGTTGTCCAGGGGGTATGGGGTGTCCAGGGGGGTGGGCGAGCTGTCCACTGGGTGGGGGATGTCCATAGGGGGAGGTGTGTTCGGGGGGTGGGCGGGGCTATCTAGGGGGTACGGGGTGGGTGGGCGGGGTTGTCTAGGGGGGTGGGCAGGCTATCCACGGGGGTGGGGGGCTATCCAGGGGGTACGGGGTGTCCAAGGGGGTGGACGGGCTGTCCACAGTGGTGGTGGGGCTATTCAGGGGGGTCGGGGGGGCTTTCCAGGGGTACGAGGTGTCTAGGACATCCCACCCCCACCCCCCTTTGACATCCCCCCCCCCCCTTGACAGCCCACACCCCCCTTGATAGCCTACACCCCACACCCCCACCTCCCTATACAACCAACACCCCCCCCCCCAACCTGGAAAGCCCACCCCCACCCGCCTTAGCCATCCCACCCCCCCTTGACAGCCCACACCCCCATCCCCCACCTAGATAGCCCATCCACCACCACCCCTAGATAACCCACCCCCTCCCTAGACATCCCCCCCTCCCCTACAGCCCACTCCTCCCCTCCCCCCCCCCCGACAAACCCCCTGGATAGCCCACCCCCTACCTGGACATCCCACGCCCCCCCCCACCCCACCACTGGAAATCCCCCCCTTCTTGGACAGCCCATACCCCCCACCCACACCTGGATATCCCCCCCCCCAGGACAGCTCACCCCCTCCCTGGATAGCCCACACCCCCTCCCCTGCACCCCCCCCCCAACTTGGACAGCCACCTCCCCCCCCCCCCACACCTGGACAGCCCACCCCCTCCCTGGACACCCCACACCCCCTCCCCCACCTGGACACCCCACCCTGACCCCCCCTAGACCGCCCACACCCCTCCTTGGTGCAGATTATACCCCCCACCCCCCCCCCCCCACCCCCCTCCCCCACACCCCAATAGCCCCCTACCTCCCCTACAGCCCCTACCCCCTGGACAACCCACCCTCCACCTGGATATCCCCCCACACCTGGACAACCCCCAACCCCTCCTGTAGCCCCCCTTAGGGTATTTTTATTTAAAATCATTTTATTCATTAAAAAATCCAAACTATCATGCATTATCCATTTCACTAAACAAAAAACATAAAGCCCCACTAAACATAATACATAAAACCCCACTAAAAACATAAAACAAACATAAAACAAACATAAACAAAACTTTTACCCCACTAAACATAAAACATAAAACAAACCATTTACCCTCTGCACTAAAAAAAACCCCACTAAATAGACCATTTACGATATATGAAGTGTAGAACAATAAAACATAAAACAAACAAAGAGTTCAGTACTCCAACAGAAATAACTCTAATTTAGCTAAAATCAAAACATCAAACATAAAATAAAAAGATAAAGAACACTAAAACTAAGGTAACACTTACTAATTTGAAGTGTAGAAATAAAAAAAAATTATATGTAAGAAGGATCTTCAGTTGGAAGGTGTTTCACAGCCGATAATACATCAGGAGGAGGTCTGGATTAAGTCTGAAATTGGATCGACTGGGAGCTGGGGCACTGGGTATTTAGGGGAAAACATTCCCAACGGTTTTTAAAACCCGTTCGGAAATCTTCCCTTTACCAACGGTTTATCAAAACCATTTGTATACCTTAGAGAAAATAGTTTTTTCCCAACAGTTTTAGAAAGTGTTGGGAAATCATAGGAATATATACACATTGCCAACAGTTTGTTCAAACTATTGGGAAATGTTGCTTCTTTTACACTATAGCAATGGTTTCCTCAAACCATTCTATAGTACCATTGGTAAAACACCAAGTCCTAGTGGTGGAAGTTGTTGTTGTATGAAAACTCAATTAATGGGATATATTGATCCCATCCACCATTAAA